>OZ018328.1:5812330-6232330 GCA_963969495.1 Ceratothoa steindachneri
ACACTTGTAATTTACGTTTGATTTCCAGAAACGCTCAACCATGTTTGATAAAAAACACAAACATGGCTACTTGATCGCGGTCTTACAAATCGTATTCCTGATTCTTTTTGCTCTTTTTGTTAGGTAAGTACTTGATAAGCTTTCTTTTTTTAAATATTAGCCACTTTTGGCCGAATAACGTCGGATTGGGGGCAATTTATAAGAAAAGGGACTTTGAATAGGCGAAAAACACAGTTTTAAATTTTGTTGCCATATTTGGTAAACGCCGATACGGAATATCCTCTTGGCCATTGTTTTAATGGTAGAGGCTTTTTCCCCCATCTGCACTCAATCAAAACGCCTTTATTTCTTCTCGAGCACAACGTATAGTACCCATCGGGAAGGCGAGCCGATTCGGTACTCCATCTTACGATTAACCACAACCAATGAGGCTTAACTTCGCTATAATCGGAAGCGCTGTTTCCACTCGGGTGAACCATAGACCTAATACTAAACATGTCGGTCAATATTAAAATAATTGATATTACGAAAAAAAAATGAATGATCTTTGCGTTTGCAGAACTTGATTATAAAATACTGACACTCTACGTTCCACTTACATTGCAACCAGTATAGCTTCTATTGTAGTCATATCCACCTAATTCCCTTCTTTTGCCCATTTAAACATTCATTAGCGAGAAAAAAAAAACGTTCAACATTATTATGAACCGCTAAATTGAACAAATACTGACATAAAATTAGCAACTCTTAGAATTTCTCTTTAAATTCAATGTGTTGAGGCTCAGAATGTCATCGTTCAACGGCATCGCTTAATTTTTCCTTCTTTAAGTTTCCTTTGCATCTCTTTTGTTCAACGAGTTGTTTTTAAGTGGCAGGAGACCCTGCATCTCATATGTCGGTCGGTCGGTCCGTTTTGCTTTATTTTTGTTTTGATAATAACATCGTAGCTATTCGGTCGATTCTAGCGAAATTTGATACCCTTATAGTGTTTTACATTCTATTTTGAATGATATAATTGCCAAGGTCCTTTCAAGGTTGGTCCAGGAATTATTGAAAGTTTTGATGGTCGTAAGGTCATAAATCAGAATAAGTGAGAGCAAGCGACTTTTGGTCAGCAGACTTTGGTTTAATCATGGTTACTGACTAGAAAAGAACATTGTGGTCAATTTTACCATGATTCCACTTGTTCCTACGTTGGAAAATTCTTTAGTAACAGCCACACCAAACCATCAAATACTTGAAGCCTAAGATTCTATTTCTTTGACGTAAAATTCAAGTACTGCAAAGAACAAGTCAACAAATAGGGGACATGTCCCGTATATACGGGTTTGGCAACCATATAGCAAAAAGGTTTTCTTGACTTTCCCGTAGTTTAATAACATAACCATATTTCGGGGATTTCAAAAAGTAAATGTTTTGTTATTTAAAAATAATACAATTCGTATGATAAATCAATAAATGGATGATAAAGCATGACCATGAAGTGAAAATAAAACCATATACTAGGGTTTGAAAAACACCCATAGAGAATTATATATATTTAGTTATACCTTTTGGTAGGAATTCCACGGTCAGCAAATTGATTTTTTTAATTAATCTCTTCATATTACGTAAAAAATATGATGATTTTTCATTACTTACTTCTTGCCAACTTTATAAATAATAGAAGTAGGCTGAAAAAAAGAGTGATAAAATTTTCACACAAAAAACAGAAATAATGAACTGAAGAGAAGAGTCGGAGACCAAGAACAGCTCGCCCCTGCCCCCCTTTGGCCCTCATAAGAGTGACCAAGGGAGGGGGAGGGGCGAGACCCGGTACTCCTATGTAGTCCTCCGGAGCCACATTGTCCAGAACCTAAGTAGGATCCAGGCACTGTGGATACGGAGGGTAGGAGTGAGAGAGAGAGGAAGAAGAAAGTTTCAGGGTAGGAGAGCGAGGAAGTGTAGTAGAAGACAGCAAAGTGAACTTAGTTAGTCGTGGGACATACAGCTTAAATTGGGATCCGAAACACGATGTGTAGCGTGTATCTACTCTAGACAGTTGCTATTTCCATGAACCCTGTCCCACGTATCTCCTGTGAGTCCCACGTGTGAATAGGTGATAAAAATAGATGCTGAAATCTGAAGGAAGGAAGAGTTTTGCAAAGCGATACTAATTTGTCTGGAGATCAGACTTATCTCTGTCCATTGTATGTAGTTAAAATTAACGTGATTAAGTTAAAAGTCTATTTCACGTGAAAATCACTCATTTCTATTTTGTATCTATCTGTACATACTTGTATCTTAGTCAATGTAGTGTTTGTTTGTATAAGGCGTTCAAACCGTTATTATTACTGATGACAGTGTAGTATTCTATCTCTCTAGCTATTCTTTTCTATTAATATTCCAGTAATCTCTTAATATATACTATTCCCTGGTAATGATTCAGTTATCTAAATAATCCTAGTCGATGTCGAGTAAATTTCTCCTTCTCTAGATGAAAATTTCTTCCCCTCTTTTGTCCATTATTGTTAAACTTACGAATCACTTGTGTGTTTTGCACCTTTCACTTTGGCAATTTGGTTGGTTATGTCTATGTTTGCTTCGTTCTGCGTTTTTTATATGACTTTCCTGGCTCTTCTTGCAATTATTCTGTTGAATGGCTTTATCTTTGCCTTCCTATGAAGGTCACCCCATATGTTTTGTACTCTTTGGGCTCTTAGTAGGTTGCTCATCGAGATAGTGTACATCGCAATGATTGGATAAATAATCGTGGATTGTATTATGGCCTTGTATATCTTCCTCTTGTTCTTCATACTAAGGTTGTTCAACTTGTATAATAATACCAGTCTGCGTTTTCCTCGATCTACTCTTTCAGTAAGTGCTTTTTGTAATCTGATATTATAATGGTTAACCCAAGCACCTTACAATCGTTGTCATATCTTTAGCGCTCTCCTTCTATATATACAACTGACATGCACCTCTGTAAACGGGTATAATCTTAAATTTATCCTTATTGGTTTTAATTTTCTTCATATTCCTTGATCCTCCGTATCTCTTCCGCCGTCATTCTACCTTGTATCTGTCCGTCCCTGTAAGGGCAAACTATCAGCTGGCTAATGTCGTTGGCAAATTGGATGTTCAATCAGCCTTCATTTCTGGGTGGCTGTATATTTGCGATTTAGATTGAATAGAGAGACGGGCTCAAACACCTGCCTTGGGGTAATCCGACAGCGAGCTCTAATTCATCCCATTGATGGCGTCCAGTTTCAATATAAGCACATCTTTCCATTACATGATGACATAATAATCTGTCAATCTTGTAGTTCATTCTAAGTCCGAGTTTCTTAAGTTAAAGTGATAATAAAGAACTCCAAGAATTTGTAATAACACCAGTAGATGTAATAGGATAAAAAATCTAAGGTACGTGGAGCAATTAAAAGGAGAGCAGGAAGTGTTTCCCCTAATCCGAAATAACAGCAGAAAGGGTTAACAGTGCTGCAACCGTAAACCTATCCCCATAAAAAGCACCCTGTATCATACAGATCACACAGTTCTTACACACAAAGAGAGCCAGAAGATGATTTGGCAGGTTGTAGCAAGTTTAAGCAGCGGAAACTTTAAATGACAATCACTAAATACATGAAATATCTCTGACTATTAAAGTAGCCTTGTCTATCCTCGGAACTTAACACAGTCAGATCATTCCCTGTTGGTCCACCTATGCTGCAAAGTAACCCTCGCACATGCCTACCTGCTTACATAGATATAACTACAGTTATATGTACGAATATAGTAAAAAGAAAAAAAGTTCTGAAGATGTTCAACTTAGATCTGAGAACGTTCGATATGACACTTGTTCTCTTGAATTTATATGCAAGGAACACTATTCATTCTATTAGAAACTGTAGAGCACTGAATACATCAACATTAAAATAACACAAATAAAAAGAAGTAGTAAAAATCAAATATAGCAAAATAATTTTGATGACAAAATAGTAACAAAACAAAAAGATCATACTAGAAAATATCTTTGTCGTGGGTAAACAAATGATTCAGTGCTGACAATATTTTGGCCAATTTCAATTGCTATCAAAGCTTTTCCTGATTGACCGTCAAGGTGATTTCAGTTCAAACATTTGAAAGTTTGTATGAACTTTTTCCTCGACGCTTATACTACCCCCCCCCCCCCTCATACAACCCCAGTGTTAAAGTTTGACAAGATTTTCAATTGCAATATGTCATCCCTTAACCTCTCTCAACACTCGTCTTATCCATCTTTTTCCTTTCTCCACTTTTTTCTCAGCTATTCCTGATTGAATGTCACCCTTGGTTGTTACACGTTTCTTCCCATTATCTTTCTTTTTATTATCATTTTCAATCATCTATGGACAGCTTCATCACAGTGCCAGTGATAGAAAGAGCCGAGATCCAACGATAAGATGTCCCTTAATGCAGCATATGAAGGCGACGTTTTCAATGGAGATGTTTACTTTAGATTTTTCTCTTGCGTCAAATTGCTGATCACGATACACAAAACCAACGCTTAAAAATGTAAAGCTAAGCTAAAGGTTGAGTTATCTAATGTTTAGAAGCATGTGGAGAGGAGGTGTAACAGACCTGCCTTGCTCGGGTCGTTGGACGAAATTTATGATTCATGACACCGAGTAAACGGAGATTAAGAGAGACAAAAACTGTTAGAAAGAACAAATATATGGGTGAATTATCTAAAGTTTAGAACATAAGAGAGAGAGAGAGAGGTTGAGAGAGACTGAGAGAAGTTGAGAGAGAGTTAGAAAGAGAGAAAATGAAAACGTGAGAGAGCGAGAAAGTGAGAGAGAGAGAAAGACAAAGAAATAAATAAACCTATATGTAGAGAAACAGCGACTACTATGACAAAACTCGTTAAGTCAAAATATCGATGTTTGATAATTGAACGTAGTGGAGGAAGTGATTTAAAGATTGGCAAATTAATGTTTGGAAGGAGCCATCACAAAGCTTAGACCAGAATCCCAGAGAAAGTATATGGTTATAACTAAAAAAGCGCCACACCTATAGAAACTAATTAAATAAACACAATTTGTGGTTGTAGTATAAGAAGAAATGGAACCAAATTTTATAGTGAAGGTTGGTGAAAGTTAATAAAAAAGTTTGCCAACCGTTTAGCACCTGTAATTGCAAACCACGCGATCCAATATTAATTATTATTATTTTTTCAGGTTTGTGTAAGCCTTTGTTCTGTGTTTTTGTAATTTTGCTGAAATACAATATTTCAGGGTTGCAATTCCTTAATTGGATTTTTTGATTACCCTTGGAATTATTCTGAAATGGGTACTGTATCATCGAAATTATTCAAATGTTAATCGAGCGAAGAATAAAAGGCTAACACCAGTGACTAATATTTAACTTCTCTTCCAAACTGATATCACGGCCTTGACGTTAATGTGTGCCACCACCGCTTGGAAAAGCGAAAAAAGAAGAGCTTTCAAAGCGCTTCTCACTTTATTGACCAAAACTTCCCCAGGAAATAAGCGGCATCTTCGCTCACTGTAAAAAAAAGTCAAGCACCTGAACGTAAAAGTTGATAAATGAAGCGACAAAAAGTATTGAGGAAGGTTACAGATTATCAATACTACATTCGCAATATCCTGGTCAACCTTAAGTACTCAACCAGGGTATTATAAACCCATAAGAACTTTAACTCCTTCGCAGTTGCATTCATAAAATAAGATGAGGTACGAAGATTAGGATCCACTCCTGAGGAACAGCTTGGAAAGGCGCTCTCCAAAGCCCTTTCCTTCCTTCTTAGCGCTTTCCTCGATCAGTTTAATTTCAGATGTGGAAATGGTTCCTCAGAGGATCAATTAGGGTTTATACTTGCTAATACCCTTTAGCAGCCTTGAATTTTCTACCATAAGGGCCGAGAAGAAAAAGATAGCTTCCTGTAATCCAACGAGGGTAACCCCACGCAATCGGAAAATTAAGGGAAGCATCTCCTTAAGGGGCAAAAGGAAATTTCTACTTCAAAGGACGTCTCTTCTCCTCACTCTAAATTCCTATTATAATTAGCGCCACTCGTTCTCTTTCTGTGCCTAGGTACTCTCACCGGCAAAGGAAATTCGCATCAAGAGCAGTGTGACAACCTTTGGCAAACCGGTAGGCACCAAAAGCGGGTCCTCGTTGTTGAGATAGGGGCAGTGAGAGAATATTTGTGGGGTTTTTTTTCACCAACCAACGAGTGTTTGCAATCCTTCGTGGCTCAAAGGAGAGCTACCAGTTCCACGTTAGGGAGTGTGGATTTAAAACTCTTTAAGTTGCTCTCCCAATACAATATATAGGACAGTATTCACTCTAGTTACGTAAATTGTCTTCGGATTGCTTTACCCAGACACAGAGGTCCTTTCTAATTTTATTAACTCCTTAGATTTGATTAAATACCAACTTCTGCCCAAACGAGAAAGGTGTTTTTTTTTCTACCAGGATATTCTTTCAAAATGACCGGATAAGGAACTGTGTTCCGAAAATAAGATTCCGCGACTTCCCAAATACAAGATTCCGCGACATCCCGAAGACAATATTCTGCAACGTCATGAAGACAAGATTCTTCGACGTCGCGAAGACAAGATTCCGCGACGTCCCTAATACAGGATTCCGCAAACTCCCGAAGATAAGATTCCACGACGTCTCGAATGCAAGATTCTGCGATGTCTCGAATACAAGATTCCACGACCTCTCGAAGACAAGATTCCGCAATATCCCGGATATAAGATTCCGCGACGTTCCGAAGACAAGATTCTGCGACGTTCCAAATAAAAGATTCCTCGATGTCTTCGATGTTTCTAAAGAGCAACGTGAAAAGAGCTTTCAAATACATAAGTATAATTGGGCTCCTGTATCGCACATAATAATCTTTTCGCTCAACAGCCCATTTTACTTTGGGCATTTTCTTAATGACAACAAATAATATTTGTTAGTGACTTGTCCATAGACAAGTTCACATTAATTCAAAATTACAGACGTCAGCGTGTATAGGACAAAATGGAACCATCGAACCGATCTGTTTCGCAAGAGTTGAGGAAGGAAAGACTCGTTCACGTGAGGAAGCTGGGACAACTCATATACCATGGCTTTGAGCAAAGAAAATTGTATATTGTAAATCTTTTGGAAGAATATTTTTAATTCTAAAGGGCCATGGATGACTGGACCCTCCCCACCCCTCCCGCTCCAAGTACTCTGCATTACAAACACCCTGCAACGCAGGCCACCCCACGTGATTTTTACAGTGAGTTTAATGGTCTTTTTCAACCATAAGTCTGTCTATACAGGATGACAGAAATAAAGTGAGGATTAAGCGAGTGAAAAATGTGAGCAAGGACAAGTAAATTTAATGAAAAATAGATTAAGAAGGATAAGGTTTTCTAAAGCAAATTACATCAACTCGAATTGCTGCAACCGGGAAAGGCTAGAGTACATTTAAAACCTGCAGGGAAGTCTACCTCCTTACCAACGAACTCTGCTCCTTCATTTTATTCTCACATCTGAAGTTATAAAAAAATGGAATCGCTTGAACTGGTTTATTAGGGAGCGTTTTTATCATCATTTGGTAATTCTGCAAAGGCAAATTACAATGAATATTGACCAGGTTTTGAGGTGGTTTCCAAAACCCATGACCAGATCTATAAGTGTTTTTCTAAACCTATGCCTAGATTTTGAAGTGTTTTTTCAACCCCATGACCATATTTTGAGATGTTTTTCCAAATCTATGACCAGATTTTAAAATGTTTTTCTAAACCCATGAGCAGATTTTGAAGCGTTTCCTCGCACACATAGCGACCCCAAGGCCCATTTCTGCTTGGGAAAGTGATTATAGGAACCTCAAGGAGAGCGTTATCCTCTACCTATCCGATCCAGCGACCAGAAAATTATCTTGACCCGCCGTATGGTAGAAAAAAGCTGTGGGTAACGTGAAATTCCGAACCAAGAAACTAGTGTATCAGGTTCTTTCGAATACGAGTTGGAATTCGAGTAGTGAAGAACACAAACAAATAGTATACAAATATTACTTGAGGCTGAAATTAAAGGGGTGAAAACTTGAAAGACTCACTCAAGGTCAGTAATAGGAAAGTAAATAAATATGATGCTGCCTAATTGCGCAGAACCGTTCTTGTTTACTCTAAACTCCGTCTTTAACCGAGGTACCTAAACAGAGCCCGTCTTCCTTCAGCTTTATCCAATTCCATTAAGAGGAAAGAACTAATCGGTCTCCTCGATTCATTATTTCCTTAAGTGACAGACTTTGTTAAGTCTCCTTCAACACTTCATGTTGAGACCAAGTCCATACATTTGAGTGTGTATTCGTGTAAGATTGGATAACTCTACTTCGTAGAACATAAGTAAACAATTGACTAGATCAATCTATCACCTTTCCAACGACCTCTCGTCTTCCTTTTTTTTATTTTTGTTGTTCTAGTACCGGTTGCCTTTGCTGGAACCCAATTTTCGCACCCCATCTTAATTTATGCATCAGCCAACACGGGTGCTCAAGTTCGTACTTATGGTGGCTATAATCATTTGTAAGAAGTCGTACTTGGGAGTATAATACCCCATGAAATAGTATTTAGGAGCGATTATGTTATTGAAGTATTTGGTAACTTTATTCTTCTGTTTTTTCATCTGCCTCTCATTCCTTTTCAAATGAGGGGCGATGCCCTTGTTGGTTGCACCACTTCTCATTCTTTGCACATTAAACAAAAATCTGCATCGGTGATATTTCGTTCGAATATCTACGTATCACCCTGAGCTTTTAATCATTTATACACATTTTCGCATATCTTGACTTCACCAGTTTCTTTGTTATTCTTATATCTATCTATTGTTATCCCCCCTCAAAAAGTGAGCCTACTTTCATTGTGGAATAGAGGACGATTCGGGAGAGTTTTGCACCTAGCCACTTCCTAAGGTTCCAAGTGTACTCAGGATATACATATATCGTCCACATATTTTCATTTTTCATGGCCACCAATTTCTTTGCAATTCTCTCCTGGAATATTTTATTTCGGAGCTGCTCTCGTTATTTTTGATTTTTAAAGATTTAAGTAATGATAATTATTAGTGTTGAGTCTGGATTCCCTGAGATTGTTCTGATAGACTGGTAATGGTCACAACTACTCAGAAGACTCTTTCACCCTCGTTTTGTTTTGGGTAGGCCTATTGATAGAGCAGTTAACCCTCGTGTAATGTTACCTAAACAAATTATTAAAATTATTCCTCCCGGGGATAACTTTTGAAAGAAGAGTGGATGGAATAGTTGAAAACACTCAAGATACATCGTGGAACATGCTTAGAGCCACAATTTGGCTCGAAACTCGATGAATACACTCTGCCAAGCAAGGAATGTTCGCTCATTGCTTACATATGTTTGTTTCCTGAAAGAGGAAGGTTTGATTCAAGACGGGAGTCAGTATTCTTGCTGTTGAGAATTCTAACAAAGAATATCTCGGTTGCCAACATTCTTGCTTAGACAACACATGAACACCATCGATGTTGGACAGTAATCGTGGCTTCATCAATTCATTGAAAGAAGCTGTACCAGGTGTGTTTACGATGCAATATTTAACCCATATACATCTTGTCACCCCCCCCCCCTCCTCAAACCAAGTAATCGACTTAACACATCATTTCGCACTACACTATTATTACAACATTAAATAAAATCAAGTTACATCATTTTAATTCACAGATGTTTGGATAGCTCTGGACTGAAAATGATCAAACTAATGAGGGTTTGATGTTGCGCACAGATGTTAGAGGGTTGACAAAGGTTAACTGCATGAGACTCTTCCAACACTCTTCACAACAGTTGTTGAATTCTTCCAATAGTCTAATTATGTTCTCTGTAATGAAATAAAGAAAAGGATCAAGCCTAAAAATGCTTACTTGTCAGGTATATTCACAAAGTTCAACGGAATCTTTTTGCAACTGAAAGAAAATCGGGTTATTATTCTCAAATTCAAATTAATTCTGACCATTACTCATTAGTTACATCGCCAGTCATGAGCTACATACTTGATCCAGTTGGGGACCACCCGTTCCACGTCAATGGTATGTAGATATGAGTAACCGGTTGTGACCGGGACGGAGAAGAGCGTGGATATGTGTCGTTATGGAGACGGGAGGATAGACAGCAGTTGGGGATTGGATATGTGAGTGATTAGTTGTGTATATGCTACCTACTCCCGCGGGGGTAAGTATACCACGTCTACAAATAGGTGGCCAGTCCCGGACAAACGCCGAAGTTTTATGTCCACGCGGTACCTGCGCCTTAGAAATCCGACGCCTGATCTACTAGGCAAAAAGAGAGGTCCGGAGGAGAAGAGCACACCGAATAGTGTAGTTTAAGTATAGTGTGCACATTTATATGAACTGCATAGAGACAGACATGTCTGATAGATTTCATGGTATTGTATGCTTAAAATTCTTGGATATCAACAATAAGGAAGCATGAATGGTGATGAAGAACTGATTACACTCCAAAGTAACGATGAACTGAAGCCAAAGTTCAAACAAATCCTATCAATTTATTAAAAAAAAATCCGCTTCAAATTGCTATCACTATGACACATGGTCAAGATGTACTTCATTGCAGTCACCCAACTTGTTTTCAGGCAAAGAAACAGACTGGAATTTACTGAACAAGGGGTGTTAAGACTTCTATTTACTGCCTGCCAGCATAATGTAGAGAAGCTTTTATCCTGGTACCAAGTACATCCACCTTATTAAAACTAAAAACACAAAATAGTTATATGTCTGAAATAATTTCTTCCTTTCATAATGCTAAAACAGCTGATAAAGCAGTTTGACTACCTTTAGTTTTATTTTTTAAATCCATACGCTTGTTTATAGTGTTCAATTAGTTGTTTTGAATAGACAGTACGTCTAAAACCAAGAAATGAGTGTATTTGAACAAAGCGGGCGGCAGCTACCCTGATAAAGTTTTGGAACCACAGATCTAGTGTAGTGCCACCGGCGGGAAGTGCGCCCAAATCGGGATTCTATCTGGTAACTAACCACATCCGATGTGTTTTAACTTTAGTTAACTTAACTCTAGGTTAAACGCGAATGAGCAATGAGACAAGAAACAGGAGTTTTTTAGAGGTAAGAGAAAGGGACATTAGAAGAAGACTAGAATCATAGAGAGCAAAGGGCGGCACAATGAAGGCAATCCGTTACCGAGAAGATAGAAATAACGCCAGGGGATGGGATGGACAACTTCCACCCACTTTCCTTATATATATAAATACGCAATCTCTCCCTTCTCGAAATAAAACAATTATGGTCGAGACAGTCGACACAGTGCACCACATACAAGCAGACTGGACAAGTCTCTTCCTATCCGTGTTCACATACGCCCCATCCACTGAAGAAGGACTTAAATTCACCTAAGCACATTTAGTTTACTTCATCATACATTCCTCGGTGGACGGACTCACAAGTTCAGAACTAGTCATCACATAATGAAGGACGTATTCAATCTATTTACGTTTTATTTCGCTTTTTCCACCAATGAAGGACTTAAATTCACCTAAGGCCAGTCAGTTCACTTCATCAAGTATTCCTCAGTGGACGGACACACAATCAGACAGTCAGCCTTGATCCACGACTTAAGTGGTCTCTTCTCATTTGCGACCCCGATAACTTCGCTACACTCCATTCACCAAGGACTTAAATTCACTTGCGTCGACTCATTCACTTCATCTAGCACTTCTCGGAGTACAGTCATAAAGATTAGCTACCGCGTTGATAGATATCACCCAATTCTCATTCACGACCACATTCCATTACCTGTTATAGTTAAGTATTATTTTAGGATAAAAATAGTGTTTCAAATTTCACTTCTAATTCAACCTGCGTTTCAAGAAAGGGAATTTGAGTCTTCTAGCCTGATTGAAGTAGAGAAATCTTACCGAATTAAAGGAAACCCCAGCATTGTTTTTTCATAGGATTTAGGAAGCAGAGTCAAACGCTCTAAGGTGGTGACCATCTTGCAATGAATCCACATCCTCTATATAAATTGGTGACCCCGGAGTAACCCTCGAATCCTCTATAGGCAGATTTTGTAATCCTAAACTTTAATCAACGACAATTCAATCATGGATCGCAGCACCAAAGCAACTCCGGACCCTATTTAACCACTCCGTATTCAGATGCAAACCGCACTAGCTCACATCAAAAAGGAGCTTACAATCATTTGAGTGATACAAGAACTCAATTTCATGTGACCTTCAACTTCAGGTCGTGGAACTCACGCACGTTCAATCGGGTCACTCTTTCGTAAGTAACGGATTGCCAACAAATTTTAACTCGCATATCTGTAATGTGTCTGAGCCCTCCAATGACAAAATCGCATCAATTCATACGCAAATCATTCCCCTAGAAATCACACAGTGCAACGGTTCCATGCCTTGCAGCGCGGGCATCCCTCAACATCCTCAGGTAAGTCAACAAAACTTCCCCAGCTGCCTCTTATGGCAAAGCACGAGTGCGATCAGAAGATTAGCATCTCACCCTCATCGTCTCACAAATGCTAGCCTTCAGCTCGTCTCAGTTCTGCTCGCAATCTTGAGTAATCAACGTACGCAACCCCCCCCATCCAACGGACTAACTAAGAGGCTATTTTAAAGAAAAGCCAGACAACGCGTCTGGTTTTTCTAACTCATCGCTCAAGGCTTAGAAGTTACTCGACCATTGTTGTTAATCAATTTCTTCGTTAACTTAGAAGCTACACAAAAGCGATTCTCTATTCAACGCTACTGTACCACTTAGAATTCTCGAGGTTGCGTTCATTCGGCCATGTGAGTAATTGTTATGTCACTACTCTCTCCCCTTTTTTTCTCTTCTCATATTTAAATCTTCATACTTACACACACACAAATAATGACCACACGTGCACCCACAAATCAATCAGACAATTCTTCCTCTTTGTGTAGTTATCTACCATTTTCTTCAAAAAAGCTTTTTTGGTTAATTCATTCATTCTTCAAAGTCGCTGTATACCAGACATGTATATTTGTATGCACTCTCTGGTTGTGGCATTAAGTGAAAATGCGTCCTCAATCATTCATTTGCTGTTTTCCAACATTCACTCGTCAAACAACTCAAGAAAATAGAGTGACTTAAAAATTAACAAAAATTACCCTGTAACCAAAACGAGTTAATTGCTATACTTTTCAAAAAGTATCGCAAAGTTTGTCAAAATGTAGAGTTTGCACATTTCAGTTCGATGCGAGTGAGAATTTCTCAAATTACAACTATGAAAATCATACTTTCGTTTCATGTTTCGCAATATTTTTTTGTTTTCAACTATATCATGTGATCGGCCTGATAATTGTTCCTTCAATCACGTTCTCTTCATTCTTCATTATCCGAATATACAAATAGGATATGCTGAGTGTTTTGCTGGAAAATGACATGTTTTGGATAAAGTAAGTTCATTATTATTTCATTTGTATCAGGCTGCCCACTAATCTAGATTCATGATACCATGCTCTTTTCATTCATTTTTGTAATTTTTTTTTAATCTCATTTGGATCTGTATCTACTTATTTCGTTCTGGTAAGGTATATCTTATGATTATTGTGGTTTTTTTTTAATGTATTCAATTGCTTTGGAAAGTCGCCAACTCATCAGTTCTCCCACGCTGTTATCAGAAGCTCGGTGGGGTTTAAGATCTCTGTCGGGGTATGATTCTTTTATAAAATATGAGGCTTCATAAATACGTTTTCTCCTAATTCACGCCGAGCTGAGGAACAAAAAGAGTCACCTTCTTTTTACTATCTGCATTAAATAAAAGGTTTAGTAAAAAAAATATTCTTCCTGATACAGGCATGTGGGAGAATTCCACGTGGAATTTCTTTTCCAGCACGGAAGTGACGTCCATGCGTTAAAGAAAATTCTAGAATTTGGTTAGGCTTAAATTGGTAAGCCCCCCCTCCCTCCCATCCACAAGCGGTAGCCTCGAACCACGTCCACCCCGAACCACCTTTTCACGAGTTAGAATCGCCTTGGCATGAAGGTTCGATGCCATTCGAGAGTAGCGCTGGCCAAACACCCCATGTTTCCCTCACCCCTGCGGGGGGAGCCTCGGATATATAGAAAACAGAGTTGAGGAGTCCCGCCAGGATCCAAGAAGCATTCCCCCAAGTTCCAAGTCAGGTGCTTAACAACGAAGCAAAGTGACGGCTGAACTTTTCGTGTCGTTGGAATTAGCCCAGCCAGTGAGGTATTTCCATTTGACGATCGCCACCGAACGATTTTTCCGACTCCACTCATCAACTCCTGTAGAAGCCCTTCTCGTTCCCTCCTCGTCTTCGGGTGGCCGAAATACTCTCCCCTGGACTAGACGTTACCGCCCCCCCCCCCCCCTCCCCGTGGAGAACCGTCATCACGTCAACTTCCCACTCAGAAGCTCCGAGTGCCCTCGCCCTCACGTTTATTGCCTGCAGAAAACATCCATGAAACCTTACCCTGACGTCTCACCCGGAATCCTCCGTAAGCCAACCCCTCCCCCCTCCCTTCAGCAACCCATTTGAATTAATCCTCCCCATTGGAATAGTCTCCTTTTGTAATGCATTAATTTCTAACTTCAGAGTCTGATGCATAACTCTGCAATTCCCCCCCTCATTTACCAATTTAATTTTGCCCATTGATTCTCTTATTTTATGCAAGTTAAATTATATTTTTGTACATGCCTCCTTTAAATTACCTTGAGCTGTGCCATTGCCCAAATTTTACCTGACCTCGTTTTCCACTCTATTCTCGCTGCTCCGCGCGTCGAAACTCGTGGCGTTCCGCCCCTTTGTCGGTTCGCCTTTAAGTTATTAGTCCCTTCCCAATAGATATAATATAACATTGATATAATATAATGTCACACCACGACAAGGCACAACGTTCAGATTGTGGGGGTAGGGGCTACCTCCTCACCTAACCCCTTCTCACTTAAACCCCACATCCCTAAAGGCATATACAAACTGGTTTATCATGAGCATACACACCATGGATTGTAAGGCTTCACCCACTGATGAATACTCAGCCTTTGCCCACTTTCCTTTCACATAAATAAAAAATATTTCCCTTCTCAAAACACAGTACAATCGAGATAGAGTCGACATGGTATACAACATCACAACAAACGGGACACTTCTCTGCACGTCCGCGTTCACGTACGGTCCATCCATTAAGGAGAGGCTTAAATTCACTTAGGTCAACTCATTCACTTCATCCAGCATTCCTCGGTATACAATCAGAAATATTTCAGGGTTTTTCAAAAGTTGTGCTACACTCGGGGCTTTTTTTATCTTTAGAGAGGTTTACGTGTGAGATAGAAAAGGTTCTGTCAAACAAACTTAAAATTCTATTTTTACCAGCATATGTCATTAAAACGTCTTTTTCATTGTGTGGAGGTATGTCGAGATTGAATTTAAAAGAATCTAGATCTCTGCTCTCCTGCGCACAGGCCGCAACATGTCAGCCATTGCCAAGCGGCTCAACTTCAGCCTGGTAACCGTCCACCGAGTCGAGGAGAAGCTCAAGAATGAGGAAAACCTTAAAGATCGACCTCGTTCAGGCAGACCTCAAGTTGTCAACCGTTTGTCTGTGAGTAATGCCTTCGAGAATGCTCCAAAGCTCAAAATGACTGCGATCGTAAACAAGAACATCTCGGTGGCTAGAGTGTCCATGGCCGTCAAGGAGGAGTGCGACAAGAGCTTGAGGTGTGTAGAAAGGCCTCCTCAAACCGACTGTATGCGAGAACAACGTCGGGGGGGCTATCATCGCCTTCCCAATGGCTTGAATAGTTATGGCAATCGAATTCTAATTTTTATGATGAGAAAAACCTTCCTGTTCGATCCGATCATCAACAAGCAGAACGAGAGCGCTTCTACCAGGACATCTGCACGGTCCGCTACCAAGCACCCGGCCTCCGTAATTATTCCCGGCGTCGTGGCTTCGAATGGCGAGAATATGCCACCGGTGTGGTTCGCGGCTGGTTACAAGCTCACTGTGGTCGAATACAGGGACATTTTGGCCACAAAAGTCCTGCCCTGGGTGAGAAAGATTACGAAGAAAGCGGAGTAAGTCTTTCATCAGGGCGGTGCCATAGCTCACACGGCCAAGAGCTTTCAAGACTAGTTGGGGTCGAAGAATTTCGGGCCACCTCCCTCGATCCACCTGAATCCCATCGACTACAACTTGTGTGTGTATGTCGAGGGCAAGACCTGCAGGGTGCGCCACATCAATATCGACGAGCTGAAGTCCTACGTCAACCGTCTGTGAGTAATTATGAGGAAGGACTTCGTCCACAACGTGTGCGCAGCCTTCAGCTCTCGTCTGGAGCGCATGATCGCCACTGAGGGTGGCCACATTGATTAATATTACAAAGTAAACATATATTTATATGTTAATACAATAACGAGAGTAACAGAACTATATATATATATATATATATATATATATATATATATATGAATATGTACCACGGAAGGAAATTTAATCAAAAGCGGATTGGAGTTAGTACTTTCATCTATTCGACAGTTATCACGCGCTAACTTTCGTGATATTTCCCATATATATATATATATATATATATATATATATATATATATATATATATATATATATATATATATATATATATATATATATATATATATATATATATATATATATATATATATTTTGTGGAGTCAAAGAGGATATCTTTCTTTGATATCATTCGGTGTCCTTCATGCCATGCATAAGCCAATAAATAATGAGCTGCGTTCTATAAAAATCCATGAGCAAAATTTTTCTATTTGGTCAATTTTCTGCGTGCAATTATAATCATTGGAGTGTAGCTTATAGATTTATATATATATATATATATATATATATATATATATATATATATATATATATATATATATATATATATATATATGGGATGAAATTCTGACAAAGTAGCACCTGAGGTTAGCAATGAAGGCACTGTCCCGCAAGAAAAAGGAAAAGCTGTTTCTGAGTTTTTTCTTTTTTCCTACGAGATATTGCACAAATATATATATATATATATATATATATATATATATATATATATATATATATATATATATATATATATATATATATATATATATATATAACATAATTATTCCTGCAAATCATTTATAGTTATATAATACAGAGATTTTCAAAGCCAGAATTTAATTACGGATGTCGCTTGGAGAGAGGATATAAATGCTATAATTGAGTAAAACTTTGATTCTCCGATGCTCGAATTTTGCAGTTGAACGTTGATCGTTCATGGAATCTGACACGTTTTTTTTGTCGCTCCGTTCATCGCAAGATCTAACTAAATCTGACCGTTCATCTTCGAGAATCTTATCTCTTTGCGAATATCGCTCTGCCCCCCCCCCCCATAATTCCTAGGCCATTGTCCTCTAGACGAAAGCAATTATTTAATTGAAATGGCAGCGAGCTATAAAAACGACCATTCCCTTATCCTTTTCACGATACAATTGGGTTTGCTTCTACTTTTCTTTGTTTTTGTGAGGTACGTAAATACTTATGTTCTTCCGCACATACATTTAAGTATCTCTACACACAATTGTATGGTGAAATTGAGATGATTAGCAATTTTAAGAACGAAGGCAGATTTAATTTGTTAAATGGGAAAGGAGAGGAGGAGGTGGAAATAACGAAATAAAGAGAAGAGACTTAATTTAAAAACAGGAAACAATAACAAATTCCAATAACCTAGAAAAAGGATGGCGAAAAATAGGATTTGGGATTAACAAAAAATGAATTTACCGCAGTCAAATTGTCTTTGCTTTCCTTTTATTCTTTTGAAGGATTCGCACCGATGGAAATGTTCATCCTTCAAATGCTTGGATTAATTACAGGGGTTAATTTATAAAAAAAAGATCAATTAGATAAAGAAAACTATTCATATGTGTTCATCCTGGGATCGAACCCTGACCACATCAGAAGACTAGCGCCGTATCCAGTAGGCTAGCGCGAGTTCTCTCTTCAAGGGGAGTTCTGATAAGGAAAAGAGACACAGGTAAGGTTCTTCCTTTTAGTGAACAGGATAGGACACGTGGCCATGGGTTTAAGCTGCAAAAGTTTAGGTTTAGGAAAGAGATTGGTAGAAATTGGTTGACAAATCGAGGGGTAGACGAATGGAATAGGCCCACTAGTCATGTGCTAGAAATGTCCTCCCTGTGGAGTTTTAAGAATAGAGTGGCTCGATTTATGGATAAGGATACTAGGTGGGATTGAACTGGCCGATAAGAACAGGAGCTGCCTCGTATAGACTATTGATTAGTCTTTGGCAGACTCCATTTTTTATGCCATTGAAAATAGTCTCAAACGTTTTTTCGCAAGAAAATACTGAATTTTTAAAACCAGGATTCGAAATATTTGACATTAACATTGGTCTCCAGTTATTGATAATGATAGTTATTACCTTAATGATAAAAAGGATAATTAAGCTTCAGTAGCATTTGTTTTTGCCTCCTTTCTGAAAAGACTTAGTTACTTTCCGATCACTCTGATACTTTTCTACCCATGATTGGCAAAGATCACTCGTGCCCTCTGTATCAACCTAAAGACCTCCCTTCCCGGAGTGCCAGGATTGACAAGGATCACTATTAGCCTCCTCGTCATCCTTAACCCTTTAGTTTCAATGCTGTGAATTGTGATCAGTCTTTTTGGTAAGTCATTTCTCTTTTCTTTTCTTTTTTTAGTCGCGTGCTATTAGTTACTATTTCAGTCCGTCGGACAGTCGGCCGGATGGTACCCATTTTACTTTTCAATGAGTTTTTTTAAGGTCTTGAAGGTTGTAAGATCAGATGATATGTTTGTGAAATTTATAATACGTTTGTCAATTATTTTTTTTTAATTATTGAAATAATTGAGAGCACGTGACTTATGTCTGTTGACTTGTTGGCGCGTCATTTCGCCTTTCTTAGAAATTTCTTGCAACAAATTGAATCTGCCCACAATTGAATGGGAGGTAAATTGCGCCTTTACATTCCAATTGAAAGCTTTGTGAGGCAAATAGTGTTGGGTACAGAATGAGGAGGACAACAGTGACCGATTGTTTGTGAGAGCAGTGTTGTAGGCCGATTGTTTGTGGGTCGATTGTTGTGGGCCGATTGTTTGTGGGTTGATTGTTTGTGGGTTGATTGTTTGTGGGTCGATTGTTGTGGGCCGATTGTTTGTGGGTTGATTGTTTGTGGGTCGATTGTTGTGGGCCGATTGTTTGTTGGCCGATTATTTGATTAAATATTGTTGTTTGTTTAGGTGTTGTTGTTTTTCTATCTGTCCTCACAAGGATTCGTCCTTTTAGCAGCTGACATCTGAAAGATGGCCCTACCCTCCAGTCTCATTGGCCAAAGGGGGTGCCGCCTTAATAGGGGAAGTTACACAGGTTCTGGAGAGTTGCGCGCCTTCATAAGGGTTCCGGGCATTCCCCTCTCCGGACTACTCAAGCTATGCTGCACCCACTCATTGCTCTCGTTGGTTTTTTAAGGTACCCCCCTCCCTTTCATAATCTTGCTGCACATTCAATACTGAGGTCAATTTCATCCATACATTTCCTTTCATTTTCATTTTTCATCCACATTTCTTATCGTTCCTGGATAAATTAACAGACCCTCATTGGATTACACAGTTTCCCCTTCTCAATTCCCATTTAATCATTTTTTATTCATTCTTTGAAGGAAAACAAAAAGATTATTTTATGCAAAAACCAACGAGGGCATCTGCACCAGAAAGATTGTTAGGAGAGATACACCTGGGGGTACATTGGGGCAGGGATAGAACGCAACCTCAGTGGTTGAGGGCGGAAGGGCACGCAAATAGATCTACGTCCACGCAACTAACATGTCCATGCATTGTAGCGAATTCCCGCCAGTCTTGGTGGTGCGCCAACTCTCGCGCATGTTCGCAAGTAGTTTCATCCTCCTACGCGCATCATCACTACAATACTACTGTTTTTCACGTTATTCCTCCGCATGCACACAACGCTTCACTCATCCGTTTAGCAGGATCCTCCTAAGGTGTTTACAGTCCACCGCTCCCTTAATGTTGAATTAGAGGCTTTTAATTAGTGGTCTTAAATGTCTTGAAGTCTTAGAATGACTGCGGTTGGTAATCATCTTCTGGAATACGAAACCTATACAGACCATGCTCTTATATCTACCATACAACGACCACTAGAGGGCGTTCGCGATAATGGCAAGTAAACACAAGATGGCCACGCAAAAGTCTGAAAGAACCTCTTTTTCAACGGGTTGTTAAACACGAAATCAAAAGAGCCCAAACGCGCCACAAAGTACTTCTAAGGTTTGGTAGAGATGGTATCTCTCTCAGGAACATTGGAAAACATTAATGAAGATACCGTATATTAAAGTTTTGTATTGCATTAAATCAACTCAAAAAGTTTAGATGTTTAGCAAAATTGATAAATGTTTGACCCTCGATCGGCACTCATTTAAATACCTCGTATTTCTTGGTGGGGAGCTACTGATTAACGGCATTCGTGGTCACTACAAGAGACAAAGCATCTGTCTACTATATCGCATCTATACCACTGTGTCATCCCTATCACAACAGGAATATTTTCGGACGCCTCATCTAATTGCCATTGATTTTGGCAAGAAACGTTAACCTAAGCTTGAAAATTTCAACCAAGCACCATAGAAAGAGTAGTGATAATGGAGGATCAGTTTGGGGTCCTGCAATATTTATTATTTTCCTAAACAACTTAGATTTAAGATTATTAAGCAATATTTTTTCTAAATTCACGAACAACGCTAAACTAGGTCATAGAACACGTCCCTGGTTACAGCAAAATTGGGGTAATTGAAAGAATAGTTATTATTAAATCATTAAAATACATTTGTTTTCTTCTCTTTCGACATTTAAGACTAATTCATCTATTTTGCATAGAGTGTACATTTTTCTTCACTTTATAAGTCTTGATGTCCATTTAGGTAAACTGAAGTTCACATTCTTCACATGGTCAAAAGAAAGAACTAAAAGAACTCGCTTAACAAAAGAGAATAAGAAATAAGCAAATCTTCAGACAATTTTAACTAAGTACTTGGAATAAGGTCGTGCATTTCAAAATCTCTAGGAATAAATTACCACCAAAAAAAGACTTTTGCAGTACCATTAACCTACGTGTACCTATTTAGAAGGGAAGAAAAGTATTAGCGGTTAAAGGAACGTCACAAACCAAGGAAAGCAAAAGAACTGAAAGCTAAGAAAAAATGACCTGTGGCTGAGAGGAGGCAGAAAACAGGAGCCTGGATACTCTGAAGATACAAGCAACTTCACCGAAAAATAGACCTTAACATTACAAAATAAAGCCATCTTAAAACATACTTTTTTAAGTCTTATTTTCTAATTTAACACTTCATAAACATACTTTTTAAAGTCTTTTATCTCTAAATTAACAATACATTAACATACTTTTTTCATCTTTTATCTCTAAATTAACAATTTATAAACATACTTCTTAAAGTCTTTTATCTCTAAATTAACAATTCATTAAGCGTTTTCCCTAATTTCATGATATAGTGGTAATAAATAACTATTTTATTTCATTTTGAAAGAGACCATATAATAATTCGGGGATCATGTCAAAAATAGGGAACCAAATTTTACCATCTCAAGAATAGCGACCAAAAATGTTCCCATGTCAAGAATAGCGACCAAAAATGTTCCCATGTCAAGAATAGTGACCAAAAATGTTCCCATGTCAAGAATAGCGACCAAAAATGTTCCCATGTCAAGAATAGCGACCAAAAATGTTCCCATGTCAAGAATAGCAACCAAAAATGTTCCCATGTCAAGAATAGCAACCCAACATAAATATTAAGTAAATAAATGAAATTAGACATAGGTGATTATAGGGAAGGCGACCCTCTCCCTTCTCTCCCAGTTGAGACACGGGACGTTGACCGCAAAACATCCGGGCCAGGCACCTTGGGGTCAATCTCGTAACCACAGCCCCTCGCCCCTCGTCCCTATGAAAAGCAGAATAGTTTAAACTGCAAGATCTTCCCTACGAGTGTATATTCAATTTCACCTCAAGTACGAAATTGGAGACGCGTTTCTCTCAAGCTCGAAGGGCCAGCTGGACCATAGGTAAGACTTGCTGAGAAAAACCGTTGGAGTAAGAACCCTCCTGCGGCCCGTCCACAAACTACCCCTCTCCTACCCCTACCACAGAGGGGTGACGAGGTATAAATACCAAACACTTGGGGAAAACGAGGTAGAATCCGTGAGTCAACCAGGCTACGAAGTCCCCTGCAAGAGAGGCCGGGCTACCAAGAGAAGGGACTACAAAGCACCTCATCCTCGAGCTAGTCCCTGGTTAGCAAACCGAACTTTAAGTTAACTTGCTCAAGTTCAACTTATTCTCGTCAGAGAAACCCCCCCACACTATCTTCGCCCTTGAAGAAGAACCCCCCTCCAATACAGTCCTCGCCCTTGAAGAAGACCCCCCTCCCGAGTACACTCCTCGCCCTTGACGAATTCCGAAACGAAGAGGAAGAAGCTTCTCCTCGAGCCCGTTCCCTGGAGGTCACACTGAACCCTAAGTTAACTTGGTTTAAGAGCCAAGTTCAACTTACTCTCGTCAGAGAGACCCTTCCTATCCTGGTGCATCCTAAAGCACAGGGATAGTCCTCGCCCTTGAAGAAGACCCCACCAGAGTACTCTCCTCGCCCTTGAAGAAATCCCCCCCACACACACACACTATCCTGGTGTAGCACAAAGCACCGTGATTTTCCTCGCCCTTGAGGACTTCCGAAACGAAGAAGAAAAAGCTCCTCCTCGAGCCCGTTCCCCGGTGATCACACTGAACTCTAAGTTAACTTGGTTTAAGAACAAAGTTCAACTTACTCTCGTCAGAGAGACCCCGCCTATCCTGGTGCATCCTAAATCACCGTGATAACTCTCGCACTTGAAGAAGACCCGTGTGGACCCCCATCTGCCACACTCGCCAAAGTCCCTTGTGACTGTCAAGTTATCCCGTCCGCCGCCCACCATCTGGTCGAGGCACGCGTCAAAGAACCCACCGGATTCCTGAGGTGTCTGGGCTCATTGAGTTCAGGTCAGACTCAAACCCGTCGCTGGAGGGACCAATAGATATAAACTCCAGTAGAGACAGTTAGCATATTTTTAAATTGAAGTGAGTGGTGAGTCAACCATCACTATAATGTCAAGTAGGTCACGTTAAAAAGCCTTACTTATAAATTATTGAAGTCCTTATTGTGTATTTAAATTCGTAGCATTTCTGTGGTTCATGTTTATTTTGTTTTTGTGTTTTAATTAAAGTTTTAGTTTGTTTTAACAATTTTTTTTATTCTTCCTCGAATCGCTACGTTGGCACAGGAAATCTTTCAAGTTTAAAGAAGTCAATAATCAATATAATAATAATCAAAATCATATATAGCACTCTTAGAAAGGTACAACGTTAGTCAAGGAGTCCTTTTGGGGGGGAGGGGTACTTAAACAACCCGTAAGTACCAACTCCTTCCATCACTCGATCCTACCTATACCACGGCATATATATTTGGTGTCAGGTGTGGGGTGCTTCCTATACCGCGACATTAAATATTTGGTGTCACGTGTGGGGTGCTTCCTATACCGCGCCCTTAAATATTTGGTGTCAGGTGTAGGGTGCTTCCTATACCGCGGCATTAAATATTTGGTGTGGGGTGCTTCCTATACCGCGACATTAAATATTTGGTGTCAGGTGTGGGGTGCTTCCTATACCGCGACATTAAATATTTGGTGTCACGTGTGGGGTGCTTCCTATACCGCGCCCTTAAATATTTGGTGTCAGGTGTAGGGTGCTTCCTATACCGCGGCATTAAATATTTGGTGTCACGTGTGGGGTGCTTCCTATACCGCGACATTAATATTTGGTGTCAGGTGTGGGGTGCTTCCTATACCGCGACATTAAATATTTGGTGTCATGTGTGGGGTGCTTCCTATACCGCGACATTAAATATTTGGTGTCACGTGTGGGGTGCTTCCTATACCGCGACATTAAATATTTGGTGTCAGGTGTAGGGTGCTTCCTATACCGCGACATTAAATATTTGGTGTCACGTGTGGGGTGCTTCCTATACCGCGACATTAAATATTTGGTGTCACGTGTGGGGTGCGTCAGGTGTGGGGTGCTTCCTATACCACGACATTAAATATTCGGTGTCAGGTGTGGGGTGCTTCCTATACCGCGACATTAAATATTTGGCGTCAGGTGTGGGGTGCTTCCTATACCGCGCCCTTAAATATTTGGTGTCAGGTGTAGGGTGCTTCCTATACCGCGCCCTTAAATATTTGGTGTCAGGTGTAGGGTGCTTCCTATACCGCGACATTAAATATTTGGTATGAGGTGTGGGGTGCTTCCTATACCGCGACATTAAATATTTGGTGTCACGTGTGGGGTGCGTCAGGTGTGGGGTGCTTCCTATACTACGACATTAAATATTTGGCGTCAGGTGTGGGGTGCTTCCTATACCGCGCCCTTAAATATTTGGTGTCAGGTGTAGGGTGCTTCCTATACCGCGCCCTTAAATATTTGGTGTCAGGTGTAGGGTGCTTCCTATACCGCGACATTAAATATTTGGTATGAGGTGTGGGGTGCTTCCTATACCGCGACATTAAATATTTGGTGTCACGTGTGGGGTGCGTCAGGTGTGGGGTGCTTCCTATACTACGACATTAAATATTCGGTGTCAGGTGTGGGGTGCTTCCTATACCGCGACATTAAATATTTGGTGTCAGGTGTGGGTTGCTTCCTATACCACGACATTAAATATTTGGTGTCAGGTGTGGGGTGCTTCCTATACCGCGCCCTTAAATATTTGGTGTCAGGTGTAGGGTGCTTCCTATACCGCGACATTAAATATTTGGTGTCACGTGTGGGGTGCTTCCTATACCGCGACATTAAATATTTGGTGTCACGTGTGGGGTGCTTCCTATACCGCGAAATTAAATATTCGGTGTCAGGTGTGGGGTGCTTCCTATACCGCGACATTAAATATTTGGTGTCAGGTGTGGGGTGCTTCCTATACCGCGACATTAAATATTTGGTGTCAAGTGTGGGGTGCGTCAGGTGTGGGGTGCTTCCTATACCGCGACATTAAATATTTGGTGTCAGGTGTGGGGTGCTTCCTATACCGCGACATTAAATATTTGGTGTCACGTGTGGGGTGCGTCAGGTGTGGGGTGCTTCCTATACCGTGACATTAAATATTCGGTGTCAGGTGTGGGGTGCTTCCTATACCGCGACATTAAATATTTGGTGTCAGGTGTGGGGTGCTTCCTATACCGTGACATTAAATATTTGGTGTCACGTGTGGGGTGCGTCAGCTGTGGGGTGCTTCCTATACCGCGACATTAAATATTTGATGTCAGGTGTGGGGTGCTTCTTATGCCGCGACATTAAATATTTGGTGTCATGTGTGGGGTGCTTCCTATACCGCGCCCTTAAATATTTGGTGTCAGGTGTAGGGTGCTTCCTATACCGCGACATTAAATATTTGGTGTCACGTGTGGGGTGCTTCCTATACCGCGACATTAAATATTTGGTGTCACGTGTGGGGTGCGTCAGGTGTGGGGTGCTTCCTATACCGCGAAATTAAATATTCGGTGTCAGGTGTGGGGTGCTTCCTATACCGCGACATTAAATATTTGGTGTCAGGTGTGGGGTGCTTCCTATACCGCGACATTAAATATTTGGTGTCAAGTGTGGGGTGCGTCAGGTGTGGGTTGCTTCCTATACCACGACATTAAATATTTGGTGTCAGGTGTGGGGTGCTTCCTATACCGCGCCCTTAAATATTTGGTGTCAGGTGTGGGGTGCTTCCTATACCGCGACATTAAATATTTGGTGTCACGTGTGGGGTGCTTCCTATACCGCGACATTAAATATTTGGTGTCACGTGTGGGGTGCGTCAGGTGTGGGGTGCTTCCTATCCTGCGAAATTAAATATTCGGTGTCAGGTGTGGGGTGCTTCCTATACCGCGACATTAAATATTTGGTGTCAGGTGTGGGGTGCTTCCTATACCGTGACATTAAATATTTGGTGTCACGTGTGGGGTGCGTCAGCTGTGGGGTGCTTCCTATACCGCGACATTAAATATTTGATGTCAGGTGTGGGGTGCTTCCTATACCGCGACATTAAATATTTGGTGTCAGGTGTGGGGTGCTTCCTATACCATGACAGTGATCTTCCTAGGACCTGCTAGGAGTAAGTTAAGTTAGAGCTAGAGTTAGGGTACGGGTAAGTTAGGTTCAGTGTTAGGGGGGGTCGGAACAGGCCCGGCAGCGAATTAGTCGTTCGAGGCTATCGCGAGTTAAGGTTAGGCTGGGTTAGGGTAGGTTAGGATAGCGACTTTGCCAAAATGGATAAATAATGAAACTTTCATTCGTATCCCGGTTGCCGTTAGCGCTGCAGTAAGCGTGAATGCAATTTCAGTGTTGGGGTGCGAAAAGACACTTGGTTAGAAGAATCAAAATTATCTTATGATACAATCGTTTATTTCATTCACGCATGGTGCAAAAGATTGACAACTACTGTTTTGGTGTGTGTGGGGGGGAGGGTGTTAAAGAGCTTAAAATTGAAGCCATTGGAAGCCATAACTGATTGGAAAAACTTTTTGCAACGTGTTTACGCCACTTGCTCGCTCCAAAACCCTAACCTAACCTAACTTACAGGTTGTACTCAAAATACGAGACTCGAACGTTATAATTAAGCTCGCGGTACCTCGAACGCCTAATTCGCTGCCGGGCCTGTTCCGGAAAAGACACGAGTTAGCTTATGCATAAGGATAAGTTTGGGCTTCGGGTAGGGGTAAAGATAGGTTTAGGGGTAAAATTAGGTTTGGGATAAAGTTAGGTTTGGAGTAAGTTAAGTTTGGGGTTAGTTTATGCATAAGGATACGTTTGGGATTAGAAACGGTGTAAGGATAGATTTGAAATTAGGTTAGATGTAAGATTTGGTTTGTGGTTAGGATAGGTTTAGGGTAAGGTTAGGTTAGTGATAAGGTAAAATTATCAACTCCCCCAAATTCCTTGTAACCTACCCTAACCTAAATCTAACCTTACCCATAACCTAAAGGACTCAAAACGAGCATAGATCTTATGTGCATTTCATTATGAAGTTGAGTGTTCTTAATTCGAATTTGATAACAAAAAATTCCCATCACGTAACATTTTCCTGTAAATTGACGATTTAATAATTATGCAATTGACACCGATTTCCACGATACCATAAATGTATTTCGCTCCCAAAGTCAGACTAAATGAGTCTATTGTAATTAATTCATAAATATATAATGAATCATGTTTGTTAGCATTATATAATGTATTAACCTCCATTTTAGTATTTACTTCTTCGTTTGTAAGACGTTTCAGGTGTGTCACGCTTCAGGTTCCAGCAGAAATCAGCCAGCATAGCAAAGCTCCATGTTCATCACTCACATCTCCTGCATTCTCTGGGAAGAAGGACAAAATAGAATGAAGAAAGTGTATCTTCAGTGACATTTTGAATCCGAGATCTTGGTAGTACTTGATTAGGCTGTCCACTATACGCTCTCGCTGGTCCCCTTGCTACTTTAACAGGTCCTTTTCAAACATATTTGAATTATGCCAAGCCGCTAGCTCAGTTTCATCCATTGCCGCCTCGAACTCCTCATCAGCTATAAGTTGACGAATCTGAGGGCCTACGAATATGCCTTTAATCTTGGCATCACTTATTTTAGGGAAGATTGCTTTGAGGTACTAGAAACATGGCTAGTTATGTTGCAGTGCTTTGGTAAATTGCTTCATTAGGCTTAGTTTTATATGCACTGGTGGCAAAATGATTTTCTCCTTCTTAACTTGTGGCTCATGAATTACATTATGGCATCCAGGCGTCATAGTTTCCCAGAGGTGACCATTCTGAGCGTACACAATGTTCTGATCGGGCCCTACTGTCCCATTTGCAAAGAAAGCACATAAATTTGGTGTATCCAATTTGTAGCCCATTAAATAGGGCTACTACTTTCAAGTGCGCACAAATTAGCCACTCATTCTCCTTGTAGCTTATTCGGTCTAGAATAAAAGCAAGGTTCTCATATGTCTCTCTTAAAATGACTGAGTGAGCAAATGGAACTGAAGGAATGGTGTTCCCAATGTGCAACAGAAACGCTTTTGTGCTGTAAAGGGATGCATCTTTGAATAACCTCCACTCATTTGGTTCATAGGTCAGCTCAAGGGCATTGAATAGGCTTCTGATATCATTATAATAAGTCAAGTTTTCAAAAGTGAAGAATTGCTATAACAGAAACTGTCTGGGGAATATTTGCATTCTCTAGGCATTTTAGCTCTGTCTTCTGTAAAGAAAAAACACTGTAGTAGGTGAAAAATAATATGAATATTAACAGCAACAAATATTAAATAAAAAAGTAAAAATAGGAATCATTTATAGTAAGTTACAAAATTACCAAGCGTTACTTAAGAGTTACCACGGATTTGGACCCATATAACTAAAGAAATATTGAATATATTTTTCTAAATTCCATAAGTTCGGTTGACAAATACCTTAGGAACACCCCATTAAAATTATATCAAAATCCGTTTCGGCCCAATCCTGTTTGCATTCAATCCCTACGCAACCATCAGTGTATTTAACGTAAGATGATAATTTACGAGAAACTGGAGGGTGACAGATAGAGACGTTATATTCGTGATTTACGCAAAAAATACCCCTAGAAAAGATTATTCTCATTTCTAGGGGGGGTCATTATTGTACAGTCGTTTCATTATTGTAGAGTCGTCTCGATTGCTTTGATAGTGTGTGTTCTACAAGGAAGCTTTTTTTCCTTCGTAAGAGTTTTTAAAAGGCCTGTTTGTGATGGGAATCATCGGGTCGGTTTTCAAAAAAAGGATCGATATTTGAAGTAGGCCTAGAAACGAGTAGCATGAATGTACGTATAGAGCAGAAAAGTCCTCTAAACAGGGCCGGATTAAGACTCTGAGACACCCTCAGCACGAAGAAATTTTGTTGCCCCCCCATACATTTGTAATTCAAAATATAAACAATAATAAACCATAAAATAGTTTTATTTATCGAAAATTCGAAATTAATCAAAACTTCCAGTAAGAAGGAAAATAATATTTATTTCTGTATGGTTCCATTTTATTTATAGTAGAATAATTTTCTCCTACTTTTTTCCTTTGCAAACTCTGATCAGATTCTCATAGCCAATCTTATGTAACACATCTGCTTCTATACATAATAGAGATAATAGAGATTTTTAATATATTGCAACCGTGAAAATGAACGCTCAGCTGAGCAATTTATGACCATCAATGTTAAAAATATACGAAAGGGAATGTCCATAATTAGAAGAGCACACTAAATATTGTCTTCTACAATTATTTTATAAATTTCAGCATGACTGAATCTTGTTTTTACATTTTTTTGTTGCACTGAACTTATAGCGCACAAATAAATGAAACTGCTGAAGCTCAGCTGATAAATTACTGTTGAAGGCCTCTGTGTAAGCTTTTGACAACACTGAGAATACCTTTCAATGTTAGTAGAGAATGAAGTGACATTATATGGCACATCACTTAGAAAAGAAAATTTCTCTGCTATTTTTTTGTATATCTCTCCTCTTCTTTCCATATTAGTTGCAAGTTAGTTAACAATTGTGTAAAAGGTAGTGATATGAAATTTATCTCTGGAATTCAGATATACTTCTGGTCAGTGGTGGGCGCGATAACAAAAAAATGTATCACGATAACCCATAAATTGATAACGATAACCTTATCGCCGATAACCGATAATCGATAACTGACGATAAATCGATAAATTCATAATTATAATACAATATTGATTATTGACTATATATAGCGTTAATTTATTATACAATGGTAAGAATATTTGAATACTGTTTCTTAGTTTCTTATCTGGTGAGGCTCTCCTTCATCTCCTCATAGGTTTTGAGGATCCTCCTCCCCAGCGTCCTCCTGGAGGGAACCTCTTTCTTAGGGTTGAGGGTGTGGACCATGTTCCTGAAGCCTTGACTGTCCCCAATCTGCAGCGGCAGCATGTTGTCCACCACAAACCTGACAATTGTCTTGTCGACGGTGGACTGCAGGACGGCGCTGCCCTGGGCCATGATGCCAAAGGTCTCGGCGATGGACATCTGCTACTGCTTCTTGCTGGTTGACCCGCCGTCATCTGACTGACCGAACCGGTTCCTGCTGCAGCCTCCACTCCAAACCCAACGTTGTCCTTGCAAGCTTCATCAACTTGTTTTGCCTTGCCAGGATGGATCCTGTTGAAGTGGCTCTTCAGGTTGGCCTTGGTGCCCTTGTTCGCCTTCACCTCAGTGATCTTGGGAAGGCAGGACAAGCACTAGAAGATGTAGCTGTCGCCAAACATCTTCTTGTACTTCACCCACTTGCCAAGGAATGGCCAGGGTGACTGAGGCTCAGCCTCAGTAAGCTCAGAGTCAATAGACTCCGCTGAGTCTCTTTGGCTTGATGCGGGCACAGTCTCTTACGACGCCATCACTAATTCAATACTATAAAATAACAAAGCACTGCACTACTATATTACAATAAAAATAGGATCAGTTTAGAATAGGGGCGTAACTTCGTAAGTGTTCAAAACGTTAATAAACAGATATTAAAGAATAGCACCGAATAGTACATGCATTCATATACACGTGCATAAAAAATTAGAACGAAAGAAGCACGGGAACATAGGGAAAAAATCATCAAAGAACGCGTAAAACCGGTAGCGTGCAAGAGCAATACCTCGTGACCTCTCGTCCAACAGATGGTTCCCAGCTCAGACCTACCTATTTCTGCTTCCAAGGCACGCGCAGCTCGCTCTTGTGCTAAACTGGAACAAAAAACTGAAATTATCAATTATCGCTAGTTTGGAACCCAAAGTATCGGCGATACCGATGAATCTATAACGCAGAAAAAATATCGGATAACCGATAACCCGATATCGTTATTGCGATCATTTATCGCGATAACGCCCACCTATGCTTCTGGTGTGTCTCCGTCATTGGGTACTTGGGTACCTTCTTTCTGATACGTTTGCGACGACGCCTTGCCATATTATTTCTCTTAGACTTTTCATAGCATAATATTTCACAAAAATGGTTTCATCTAATGTCCTCTCCATGGTAACATTTCCTTCGCATCTTTTTCATATTTTTCAAATTCATCTCGTGAAGTGCACAGGTGATCAGCTAATGATACATACAGATCTGCACATGTTTTTTTTAAAGTTAACATCCTCATTTTGTAGAACTTTGTTACTCGGTGAAAATTTTGCAAAATCTCATTGCAAAAATTCAACACAGAACCGAATTCTAGTTCTTACATCTCACCTGCAATTTGCTTCTCTTTTAGCATCTCCTTTTAGTGACTGGTCATCGGCTATATATTCTAATGCTTCTCAAATTTCTAGGAAAGATTTCAAAATTGCTGCTGTTGCCGTAGCAGAGGTGCCTCCCATCTTGTGTCAGTGAGGGATTTCAAGACACTTGCATTTTTAACACGATCTTTAAGAGTTGTCCACCGGCTGGTTGAGGCTGGAAAAAAGTTATAGAGTAATTGTACTGCTGCAAAGAGATTAACGGCCCCTTGACAGCAGGAAACAACACTTCGGTCAACCAGATTTAGTGAATAAGTTGCACAGGTAGAAATATAGCAAACCTTTCAAATAAAAAAGTACAAAAAAACGCTAATAAAAACTATTCAAACAAATAACAGAAACAAACCCCCCAAAATAACAGGAACATAAACAAAACAAACGAACAAACTTACAAATCAAAACACAAAAAAGACGCCTACGTCACACGCGTACTCACACATTTGAAAACAGGTAAAAAGAAGAAGAGTTTATTTAGGAGACATCGATAATAGGCTTCAGAAAAAAAACGTCAAAAAAAATAGTTTCTACCCGTCTTTAAAAACATAAAAGCAACCTGAAAAAAATAAACTCTTAGGATTGGTCAATACCAGGGAATGATGCCTATCATTTTTTTGCCTAGTGGGCAAGCTGAAAACGTTAAGAAAATAGCAAAATTGTAGCAAAAATCGCTAACAAAATCGTGTGCCACTAATCTTAACAATTACCATGAATTTAATTAATCTAATAATTGAAATGGTAAATTCGGCTATGAAAAATTCCTTCCCTTGATGCACTAAGCACGTGTTTATTTTGATCATATGGTTAATCCACCACTGCCTCGGGACATAGTGTTTGTGTCAAGTTCGTGCCTTTCATAAGCTTCCAATGTTTATTTTTGGAGGCAAAGAGAATTTTTAGTCGCGTGCAACTCTATATCTCACAATGTCGGTCGGTTGGTTCAAGTTTTGCTTCATTTTTTTGGTAATAGCATTGTAACTATTCGGACGATTCTAACGATATCTGAAACACTTATGTTGTTTTACATTGTCTTTCGAATGATATAATTGCCAAATTCTTCTCAAGGTTAGCCTGGGAATTATTTAGCAATAACATCATAACTATACTGCCGATTCTAACGAAATTTGAAACCCTTATGTTGTTTTACATTCTCTTTCGAATGATATAATTGCCAAAGTCTTCCCAAGGTTATTCGGGGAATTATTGAAAGTTTTAAAGGTCGTAAAGTTCTAAATCAGAATAAGTTAGAACACCCGACTTTGGTTAGCAGACCTTGTTCGATCAGGATTTCCTAAAATTCAATAAAACTACCGCACTATCCTTGGAAGAGTCTTAGGAAGCTACTTTCGGAAGTGCATCGAATTGGATCTTCACCCTAAATTGTAGTACGAGTAAGGTGCTTTTCTTTTATTTATCCCCCGTGTTATAAGTCCTTAAACACGAACGCAAATGAGACTTACGTCGGGTAAATCACTCGATTAAGGGAATCTCTGTGTTCATATCTGGCGACGACGCCTTGCCATATTATTTCTCTTAGACTTTTCATAACATACTATTTCACCAAAATGGTTTCATCTAATGTCCTCTCCATGAAAATTAAATGAATTAAGGCCAAAAAAAACCCTCGGTAAATAAAGTTTTAATTTACCAATATTAATATTCAATTAACATCTACAATGCGAATTAATGCTTGGTTCAACCGATCCTTCGTATAGTAAGAGACGGGGAAAAAATTCCAAATGAGGATCGACGTACGTTGGAATAAAAAACGCAAAACTTGTTATGATTTGAGGCCAACTCGGCTCATTAACATTCCACATACAATGAACTCCGTTCTAAATATCCATTTAGATTCAGGTCAGTTGTTTTTTCAGTAAAGGCGAGTGAATTTGGGCTCATTTTCATTCAGTTCTATCCTGCGTGAGACTACCGCGAATCATAATGATCTTCTCGTTTCCAAACTCTATCGTTTCTTCCCCAAGCAATGTGAATGAACGATTTCTTAGACACAAAACTTGTTTAGAAGCCTTTAATAATAACTAATTGGAATGTAGGAACCGAATAATAATAATAGATTACCTACCAATAATGAATCATTATCGTTAATAAGAATGCGAACTTTAATAGGCATAAATATGTAATAGTCATTGAATTAATTATTGTAGCTAACGTTGATAGATCATCAAAGGTGGACCCGTTGGTCATCAAAACGAACTCACATTCCCGTTCTTTCCATAAAAGGAACTAGGACCGAGTCCGTTCGGTATTTTCAGTTTTTCTTCCACAGGGGTGGCATAGGGATATGATTCCAACTGTACAAAAGATATGCTTTTAATTGCTTTTCTAAATACAAAATTAACCATTTCAAATCAGTTGATTGCAGTATTTCAAATTTCGAAAAAATTTAAGTTAGTAAAAATTGTTGCAATTCTGAATATATTTTTTTCGCACTTATGAATACAATAAGGCAATGGCTTCGCCACTCCAGGGGGAGCTTGCGCTTCGCTACTAAGATTAAAATTTAAAATCTTTAAAAAATCAGCCATGGTTAAATTTTTATAAATTTTCTGAACTTCGCCAGTTATAATAATTTTAAAAAGGAACCCTAAACTAAATTTGTCCCCCCTTTCAAAATATCACGTTGCTAAAATATAAAGTTATTGAATAGAAGATATATAAAAATAAAGTTCCTGAACTTCACCATTTGTAATTCTTTGGGGTTTAAAAAAATCAAAAAAATTCGATACTTATTATTTCTGAACTTTGATTAAAAAAACATAAGTAATAACCAAACTAAGATGAAATTATTATTCAAATACTCGAAATTGAAAAATGGCTGCGCCTCATCGCTTGAAAAATGACTGTGCCTCATCGCTTGAAAAATGCCTGTGCCTCATCGCTTGAAAAATGGCTGCGCCTCATCGCTTGAAAAATGGCTGTGCCTAATCCCTTGAAAAATGGCTGCGGCTCATCGCTTGAAAAATGGCTGTGCCTCATTGCCTGAAAAATGGCTGCACCTCATCGCTTGAAAAATGGCTGTGCCTCATTGCCTGAAAAATAGCTGGCCTCATCGCTTGAAAAATGGCTGCGCCTCATCGCTTGAAAAATGTTTGTGCCTCATCGCTTGAAAAATGGTTGTGCCTCATCACTTGAAAAATGGCTGTGCCTCATCGCTTGAAAAATGGCTGTGCCTCATCACTTGAAAAATAGCTGTGCCTCATCACTTGAAAAATGGCTGTACCTCATCGCTTGAAAAATGGCTGCGGCTCATCGCTTGAAAAATGGCTGTGCCTCATTGCCTGAAAAATAGCTGGCCTCATCGCTTGAAAAATGGCTGCGCCTCATCGCTTGAAAAATGTTTGTGCCTCATCGCTTGAAAAATGGTTGTGCCTCATTGCCTGAAAAATGGTTGTGCCTCATCGCTTGAAAAATGGCTGTGCCTCATCACTTGAAAAATGGTTGTGCCTCATCGCTTGAAAAATGGCTGCACCTCATCGCTTGAAAAATGGCTGGCCTCATCGCTTGAAAAATGGCTGTGCCTCATCACTTGAAAAATGGCTGTGCCTCATCGCTTGAAAAATGGCTGTGCCTCATCACTTGAAAAATAGCTGTGCCTCATCACTTGAAAAATGGCTGTGCCTCATCACTTAAAAAATGGCTGTACCTCATCGCTTGAAAAATGGCTGCGCCTCATCACTTGAAAAATGGCTGTGCCTCATCGCTTGAAAAATGGCTGTGCCTCATCGCTTGAAAAATGGTTGTGCCTCATCGCTTGAAAAATGGTTGTGCCTCATCGCTTGAAAAATGGTTGTGCCTCATCGCTTGAAAAATGGCTGTGCCTCATCGCTTGAAACATGGCTGCGCCTCATCGCTTGAAAAATGGCTGTGCCTAATCCCTTGAAAAATGGCTGCGCCTCATCGCTTGAAAAATGGCTGTGCCTCATTGCCTGAAAAATGGCTGCACCTCATCGCTTGAAAAATGGCTGTGCCTCATTGCCTGAAAAATGGCTGGCCTCATCGCTTGAAAAATGGCTGCGCCTCATCGCTTGAAAAATGGCTGGCCTCATCGCTAGAAAAATGGCTGTGCTTCATCGCTTGAAAAATGGCTGCGCCTCATCGTTTGAAAAATGGCCGTGCCTCATCGCTTGAAAAATGGTTGTGCCTCATCACTTGAAAAATAGCTGTGCCTCATCACTTGAAAAATGGCTGCGCCTCATCGCTTGAAAAATGGCCGTGCCTCATCGCGTGAAAAATGTTTGTGCCTCATCGCTTGAAAAATGGCTGCGCCTCATCGCTTGAAAAATGGTTGTGCCTCATCACTTGAAAAATGGCTGCGCCTCATCGCTTGAAAAATGGCTGTGCCTCATCACTTGAAAAATGGTTGTGCCTCATCGCTTAAAACATGGCTGTGCCTCATCGCTTGAAAAATGGCTGTGCCTCATCACTTGAAAAATGGCTGTGCCTCATCGCTTGAAAAATGGCTGTGCCTCATCACTTGAAAAATACCTGTGCCTCATCACTTGAAAAATGGCTGTGCCTCATCACTTGAAAAATGGCTGTACCTCATCGCCTGAAAAATAGCTGTGCCTCATCGCTTGAAAAATGTTTGTGCCTCATCGTTTGAAAAATGATTGTGCCTCATCGCTTGAAAAATGGCTGTGCCTCATCGCTTGAAAAATGGTTGTGCCTCATCGCTTGAAAAATGGCTCGCCTCATCGCTTGAAAAATGGTTGTGCCTCATCGCTTGAAAAATGACTGTGCCTCATCGCCTGAAAAATGGCTCGCCTCATCGCTTGAAAAATGGCTGTGCCTCATCGCTTGAAAAATGGTTGTGCCTCATCGCTTGAAAAATGGCTGGCCTCATCGCTTAAAAATAGCTGTGCCTCATCGCTTGAAAAATGGCTGCGCCTCATCGCCTGAAAAATGGTTGTGCCTTATCGCTTGAAAAATGGCTGTGCCTCATCGCTTGAAAAATGGCTGTGCCTCATCGCCTGAAAAATGGCTGGCCTCATCGCTTGAAAAATGGCTGTGCCTTATCGCTTGAAAAATGGCTGTGCCTTATCGCCTGAAAAATGGCTAGACCTCATCGCTTGAAAAATGGCTGTGCCTCATCGCTTGAAAAATGGCTGTGCTTCATCGCTTGAAAAATAGCTGTGCTATATCGCTTGAAAAATGGCTGTGCCTCATCACTTCAAAAATGGCTGTGCTTCATCACGTGAAAAATGGCTGTGGTTCATCCCTTGAAAAATAGCTGTGCCTCATCGCCTGAAAAATGGCTGGCCTCATCACTTGAAAAATGGCTGTGCCTCATCGCCTGAAAAATGGTTGTGCCTCATCGCTTGAAATATGGCTGTGCCTCATCGCCTGAAAAATGGATGTGCCTCATCGCTTGAAAAATGGCTGTGCTTCATCGCCTGAAAAATTGCTGTGCCTCATCACTTGAAAAATGGCTGTGCTTCATCACTTGAAAAATGGCTGTGCTTCATTACTTGAAAAATGGCTGTGCCTCATCGCCTGAAAAATGGCTGTGCCTCATCACATGAAAAATGGCTGTGCTTCATCGCCTGAAAAATGGCTGTGCCTCATCACTTGAAAAATGGCTGTGCTTCATCACTTGAAAAATGGCTGTGCTTCATCGCCTGAAAAAATGGCTGTGCCTCATCGCCTGAAAAATGACTGGCCTCATCACTTGAAAAATGGCTGTGCCTCATCGCCTGAAAAATGGTTGTGCCTCATCGCTTGAAATATGGCTGTGCCTCATCGCCTGAAAAATGGCTGTGCCTCATCGCTTGAAAAATGGCTGTGCTTCATCGCCTGAAAAATTGCTGTGCCTCATCACTTGAAAAATGGCTGTTCTTCATCACTTGAAAAATGGCTGTGCTTCATTACTTGAAAAATGGCTGTGCCTCATCGCCTGAAAAATGGCTGTGCCTCATCACTTGAAAAATGGCTGTGCTTCATCGCCTGAAAAATGGTTATGCCTCATCGCTTGAAAAATGGCTGTGCTTCATCACTTGAAAAATGGCTGTGCTTCATCGCCTGAAAAATGGTTGTGCCTCATCGCTTGAAATATGGCTGTGCCTCATCACTTGAAAAATGGCTGTGGTTCATCCCTTGAAAAATGGCTGTGCTTCATCGCCTGAAAAATGGTTGTGCCTCATCGCTTGAAAAATGGCTGTGCTTCATCACTTGAAAAATGGCTGTGCCTTATCGCCTGAAAAAAAGCTGGCCTCATCGCTTGAAAAATGGCTGTGCCTCATCGCTTGAAAAATGGCTGTGCTTCATCGCTTGAAAAATAGCTGTGCTATATCGCTTGAAAAATGGCTGTGCCTCATCACTTCAAAAATGGCTGTGCTTCATCACTTGAAAAATGGCTGTGGTTCATCCCTTGAAAAATAGCTGTGCCTCATCGCCTGAAAAATGGCTGGCCTCATCACTTGAAAAATGGCTGTGCCTCATCGCCTGAAAAATGGTTGTGCCTCATCGCTTGAAATATGGCTGTGCCTCATCGCCTGAAAAATGGCTGTGCCTCATCGCTTGAAAAATGGCTGTGCTTCATCGCCTGAAAAATTGCTGTGCTTCATCACTTGAAAAATGGCTGTGCCTCATCGCTTGAAAAATGGCTGTGCCTCATCACTTCAAAAATGGCTGTGCTTCATCACTTGAAAAATGGCTGTGGTTCATCCCTTGAAAAATAGCTGTGCCTCATCGCCTGAAAAATGGCTGGCCTCATCACTTGAAAAATGGCTGTGCCTCATCGCCTGAAAAATGGTTGTGCCTCATCGCTTGAAATATGGCTGTGCCTCATCGCCTGAAAAATGGCTGTGCCTCATCGCTTGAAAAATGGCTGTGCTTCATCGCCTGAAAAATTGCTGTGCCTCATCACTTGAAAAATGGCTGTGCTTCATCACTTGAAAAATGGCTGTGCTTCATTACTTGAAAAATGGCTGTGCCTCATCGCCTGAAAAATGGCTGTGCCTCATCACATGAAAAATGGCTGTGCTTCATCGCCTGAAAAATGGCTGTGCCTCATCACTTGAAAAATGGCTGTGCTTCATCACTTGAAAAATGGCTGTGCTTCATCGCCTGAAAAAATGGCTGTGCCTCATCGCCTGAAAAATGACTGGCCTCATCACTTGAAAAATGGGTGTGCCTCATCGCCTGAAAAATGGTTGTGCCTCATCGCTTGAAATATGGCTGTGCCTCATCGCCTGAAAAATGGCTGTGCCTCATCGCTTAAAAAAATGGCTGTGCCTCATCGCCTGAAAAATGGCTGTGCCTCATCACTTGAAAAATGGCTGTGCCTCATCGCCTGAAAAATGGTTGTGCCTCTTCGCTTGAAATATGGCTGTGCCTCATCGCCTGAAAAATGGCTGTGCCTCATCGCTTGAAAAATGGCTGTGCTTCATCGCCTGAAAAATTGCTGTGCCTCATCACTTGAAAAATGGCTGTTCTTCATCACTTGAAAAATGGCTGTGCTTCATTACTTGAAAAATGGCTGTGCCTCATCGCCTGAAAAATGGCTGTGCCTCATCACTTGAAAAATGGCTGTGCTTCATCGCCTGAAAAATGGTTGTGCCTCATCGCTTGAAAAATGGCTGTGCTTCATCACTTGAAAAATGGCTGTGCTTCATCGCCTGAAAAATGGTTGTGCCTCATCGCTTGAAATATGGCTGTGCCTCATCACTTGAAAAATGGCTGTGCTTCATCGCCTGAAAAATGGCTATGCTTCATCGCCTGAAAAATGGTTGTGCTTCATCGCCTGAAAAATGGTTGTGCCTCATCGCTTGAAATATGGCTGTGCCTCATCACTTGAAAAATGGCTGTGCTTCATCACTTGAAAAATGGCTGTGCTTCATTACTTGAAAAATGGCTGTGCCTCATCGCCTGAAAAATGGCTGTGCCTCATCACTTGAAAAATGGCTGTGCTTCATCGCCTGAAAAATGGTTGTGCCTCATCGCTTGAAATATGGCTGTGCTTCATCACTTGAAAAATGGCTGTGCTTCATCACTTGAAAAATGGCTGTGCTTCATTACTTGAAAAATGGCTGTGCCTCATCGCCTGAAAAATGGCTGTGCCTCATCACTTGAAAAATGGCTGTGCCTCATCGCTTGAAAAATGGTTGTGCCTCATCGCTTGAAATATGGCTGTGCCTCATCACTTGAAAAATGGCTGTGCTTCATCACTTGAAAAATGGCTGTGCTTCATTACTTGAAAAATGGCTGTGCCTCATCGCCTGAAAAATGGCTGTGCCTCATCACTTGAAAAATGGCTGTGCCTCATCGCTTGAAAAATGGTTGTGCCTCATCGCTTGAAATATGGCTGTGCCTCATCACTTGAAAAATGGCTGTGCTTCATCACTTGAAAAATGGCTGTGCTTCATCGCCTGAAAAATTGCTGTGCCTCATCACTTGAAAAATTGCTGTGCTTCATCACTTTAAAAATGGCTGTGCTTCATTACTTGAAAACGGCTGTGCCTCATCGCCTGAAAAATGGCTGGCCTCATCGCTTGAAATATGGCTGTGCCTCATCACTTGAAAAATGGCTGTGCTTCATCACTTGAAAAATGGCTGTGCTTCATCGCCTGAAAATTACTGTGCCTCATCACTTGAAAAATGGCTGTGCTTCTTCACTTGAAAACCGCTGTGCCTCATCACTTGAAAAATGGCTGTGCCTCATCGCCTGAAAAATGGCTGGCCTCATCGCTTGAAAAATGGCTGGCCTCATCGCTTGAAAAATGGCTGGCCTCATCGCTTGAAAAATGGCTGTGCCTCATCACTTGAAAAATGGCTGTGCTTCATCGCCTGAAAAATTGCTGTGCCTCATCACTTGAAAAATGGCTGGCCTCATCGCTTGAAAAATGGCTGGCCTCATCGCTTGAAAAATGGCTGTGCTTCATCACTTGAAAAATGGCTGTGCCTCATCACTTGAAAAATGGCTGTGCTTCATCGCCTGACAAATTGCTGTGCCTCATCGCCTGAAAAATGGCTGGCCTCATCGCTTGAAAAATGGCTGTGCTTCATCACTTGAAAAATGGCTGTGCCTCATCACTTGAAAAATGGCTGTGCTTCATCGCCTGACAAATTGCTGTGCCTCATCACTTGAAAAATGGCTGGCCTCATCGCTTGAAAAATGGCTGGCCTCATCGCTTGAAAAATGGCTGGCCTCATCGCTTGAAAAATGGCTGGCCTCATCGCTTGAAAAATGGCTGGCCTCATCGCTTGAAAAATGGCTGTGCTTCATCACTTGAAAAATGGCTGTGCCTCATCACTTTAAAAATGGCTGTGCTTCATCGCCTGACAAATTGCTGTGCCTCATCACTTGAAAAATGGCTGGCCTCATCGCTTGAAAAATGGCTGGCCTCATCGCTTGAAAAATGGCTGGCCTCATCGCTTGAAAAATGGCTGGCCTCATCGCTTGAAAAATGGCTGGCCTCATCGCTTGAAAAATGGCTGGCCTCATCGCTTGAAAAATGGCTGGCCTCATCGCTTGAAAAATGGCTGGCCTCATCGCTTGAAAAATGGCTGGCCTCATCGCTTGAAAAATGGCTGGCCTCATCGCTTGAACGCGTTGGGACAAATTCATCAGCATCTACATTTTGTTTCCGGTCCAGACACAAACAACTGGTGACTTTGGTCCTTCCATCTGCAATGATGGATTTTAAGAGTAGAGATTACTAAATTCAAAAGTATCATAACTCAAATAATACCATTAACTATATATTTATAAGATAAATAACCATACTTTAACTTATAATTGAAACAAAAAAAGTATTTTATTCAAAAATCTTACATGAAAGAGAAAAATGGTTTTTATTTTCGAATTTACCCTCCCAAGATATAAATAATGACCTGAAATAACCTAAACAAAAAAAATTCGGTGTGTACCTGTGTAATTAATTGTGTATTACTTTGTTTCATGTTATCATCATCACTAACTCTATAATTTAAAAGGAGATTTTTTTTTGAGTATTTGAATAATAATTTCATCTTAGTTTGGTTATGACTTATGTTTTTTTATCAAAGTTATTTCTAATAATTGTTTTTATAACATCAAAAAACAAAATGGCGAAGTTCAGAAATAAATATAAGTATCGACATTTTGTGAATTTTTTAAAACCCAAAGAATTACAAATGGTGAAGTTCAGAAAATTTATTTCTATATATCTTCTATAACTATATTTTAGCACCGTGATATTTTGAAAGGAAGCAAATTTACTTTAGAGTTCTTAATTCAGATTATTATAATTGGCCAAGTTCAGAAAATTTATAAAAATTTAACCATGGCTGATTTTTTTGAGATTTTAAATTTTAATGTTAGCAGCGAAGCGCAAGCTCCCCCCGTAGGGTTGAGTGGCGAAGCCATTACCCGGTAACTCTATAAAATAAAACTCGAACATGAAAATAATGTCCTGCTATCTTATTTAATTATTTATATTATGAATTTATTGAGTAATAACAAAAAACGAAATATGATATACTCTCTATTCAAAATTATAAAATGAAACGGGGCGAGAAAAATAGATTTAAAATAGAGGTAACGAAAGACGCATAGCTTAGGATTTCTATCCTATAGGCGCAAGACCTAACGAATCCAGCTGTTGTTGAAACGGTCACGTGTGTATGGCTTTAACTAGATTTCAAGGTTACACCCAATTGCGCATACAGTTATAGAGGCAAGTAAAGTTCTCGAGAGCTCTTGTGTGTACATACTCGTAGTACGCATTTTCTTAAATACCGGGTTGGCTCTTTTGTCTTTTGTCAAAAGTTCCAGTCTTCTAGGATGGATCTTTGTTTTATTCTCATTTCTTCTTCTGTCGTTTGATGAAGCTAGAAGATGTCTGCTTGAGTTTTATCTATATCTTTATTTACTTGTAAAATGAATTGTTATTTTGTTCAAATGTGCAAAAGATATTTACATTAGAAAAGAGACAGGCGAGTTATCACCAAATGAAGAAAATGTGTTATCTTATCATTTTTGTATAGTTGCATATCCTTTTTGTATGTCTTGGAAAGAGTGTTAGTAGCCATTTCCACTTCTCGAGTTGTATTTAATTAGTTGTCTTTTCCTTCTTCTTGTCTTTATTTCCATCATGGATTAATTATTCTTGTCGACACAATCATTTTACAAGGTTTGAGCACCGATCACCCTCCATTTAAGGTTTTATTTTCACTGGGGACCTACTAATTAACGTGGAATCAGAACCAAGAGTATCTGTAGCCTTCTACAGCTGCCGTGAAGGAGTCCTGAAAATGGGAATCGATCCGGCAATTTGCCATACCTGATGTAGCTTAACATTGCTCTAATCGGAAGAGGGGTCCATTTCCATTTATTCTATCTCTAATACTGACGACTGACTCTTCTTTGAAGCCGTTCATTATTTGATGTTGGCTGCCATGAGTAGAGCTTTAATCTCTGACCTTAAGACGCATAAGCACCCGTCTCTTGGTTCTCGACCAACATCTGGACATGTACGTAATTTCTTATTCTCTTACGAGGCGCAGGGGTGGCAGGCGCGAATCCAGGGAGGGGGGGATAAGGGACTGAAGCCCTCCCCCCGAAATTTTAGACCCTTTAATGTTTATTTCTTTTTTTAGCCATACTCGTATCTGCTATTCAGAAAGAGTTAGGTAATAATATAGAATATATATATATATATATATATATATATATATATATATATATATATATATATATATATATATATATATATATATAAAGTTTTTAAGCCGTCTAAAAGAGGTAAATCCTAAAAAATAATTATTAAATTCAGAATTATACCTTAGCTGACGTCCAAAAACTACAATTCATAATTTTCTGATGTGTGGAATAAAATTTCGATCTGAGAGGGTTAGTGCTCACTCCCGTGTGAGTTAGTGCTCACGCCCATATGATATACTCACAGATAGGTACTCACAGAAGATTCCCGGTTAGAGGTTTGCTAGCCTATTAGACCCGGCACAAAACTATCCAGATTATATGTTGGTTGGGTGTTTTGCATGGTCCTTACTTTTGTATTGATTTTTCCTCTATAATTGTACTTTCGCTCTCGATGGTTCCACACTCTATCTAGCTCCCTCTCAAATTTTTCTACATTGAGTGGACTAACAACCTTTTCTGGTAGACTGTTCCAATTTTACACCACTCTGTTGAAGAAGTGCTTCCTGATGTTAAGTCTTGGCCGCCTCTTAAATATTTTCTTACTTCCCTCATGTATTTTTGTCCTCCTGTAGAATAAACAGATCATCGCAGACATCCTCGTCCTACTTTCCTTGCACAATCTCGTACGTTTCTATCATGTCTTTCCTAGAGGGTTAATAGGCCAAAGTTGGAAGACCCAGTTTTCTCATTCTGTCTTCATATGACAGATCCCGCAGTGCTGGTACCAGTCTAGTAGGCCGCCTTTGTACATTTTCGGTGGCTGTGATATCCTTCACTTTGTAAGGGGACCATGCCTGGTTAGCATATTCAAGAAGTGGTCTTACTAAGGACAAAGATTTGAATCTTTATTGTTATTAATGTTGTGTAAGATAACCATTATTAATCACCAATGCCCTTTTCTCAGACTACTCATAGAGAGGAATTTAGGTTAGCTCCCCCTCCCTCCATTTTGTCCTGGATCTGCCACTCATGGGTGGGTGGGGGAATCACAGCTTTTATCGAAAACTGAATAACTCAAGTATGCTACGTTGTTATACTTCGAAAGGAATGTGCAGTAGTGGAGAGCAACGCAAGTGTGGTGTTACCTTAAAAGGCTCGGTTTGAATACATCGTTTTAATTTAGGTTTGCCCGAGTGGATAAACGCGTCAGAGGTTCGAATCCCATTAGCATCCGTTGCCAATTTACCTTGTCCTCTCTTCTCTATCCTCTCTATAAATATAAAAAGACCTTTTGCGATAAAGGAGCTAGTTGATATATTATATGAGTTATCCTTATATAAAAAAGATTTTGGAAGATAACAAAGAAAAATATACCAACTAAGGGTAACTAAAATAGTGAGAAAGTTAGCATGAATTGTATACCCAAGAATACACCGCAAATCTGTGTTTGAGACGTTATGATAAAAATATGTGAAAATGAGTTTCAATCTACTGCATATTATAATAAAAAAAAATGGCTGAAAAATGTTTATTTTGCCTCATTCCCTGCAATTTAGTTGAAGGGAAATAACACTCTCCCGGCTAGTATAATGGTTAGCGCGCTTGCCCGGCAATCGTTGGGTCGGCAGTTCGAATCTCTTTCCGGATTCTTACCTCCGTGAATGGGCATCACGGTGGGGACGGCTAGGTGGAGCTCGTAGCCTTGGCCACCTAAGAGAAGGATTACTCTGATTTCAAAACCCTAGAGCCACAGGCATAATTTGCCTCTTCGAGAAGATCTTCTGTGAGTTTAAACCGTTTAAATTGGGATTTGTAGCCAACTGAGCTCCCGATTCGGGGCTACATTGTAGCGATTGTCCTATGTTGTAGCGACAAGTGGGTCGAATACCTCATTGAGCAGTAAATTCCTACTGAGAAAGTTTCAACCCTCAAGAAATGGTAGAAATCAGTGTCAAGCCTGAAACCCCAAATTCAAAAGCCAAAAAGATTTAATATCGTTTTTTCGTGGCCCAAAATGAAATTGACTTCTTTTATAACTCAAGGCAAAATAATCGGATATTGAAGAGATGGCTAGTCGTAAAATATCTTCATTAGAAGTCAAATATTTTACTAAAAAATTTAGTCGAATTAAAAATGAGCAGCAATTGTCAGCGGAAAGCATCAAAAGTGTCGTGTTTGTTTTTCTTTCTCCTAACCTAAATTAACTTGACTTAGCTTATAAAGGCTGGAAACCTTAACAATTAGCAAGTAAAGATAAATTGCCGGTAAGGTACTCTAAGGCTGCTGATCTATAAAACATCCGAATAATTGTAAGGACCGAAATAAAAGTAAAATACTTACATATGCAACGATGAATATAGGGGCTTCGCTCAACCTAAAATGAGTAAAAATCAATGATAGGCATACTAAACAGTGAGATGTACAGTAATCCGTGATATATCAGAATGAAATCACTTTTATATTGATCCCCGCTCTTCTTTAAATAATGTAATCGAGCTTTGAAGAGAAAACAAGTGGCTGGACCACCACGAGAATCAATTTCCATCTCAAATTCAGATGTTTTCATCACGAAAACAATCCTTCGAAACTCAGAGGAGAACGTCACGAATCAGAAACTAGCGGGAATGGGTTTTGCTATCTGTCTCCCAAGCCTTTGTCTGCTTTCCGATCTCACTTAATCTTTTTTAATGATAAAATATGGGGGGTATTGTCGTATTACTAGGGACGCAGTACGTTCTTGTAGTAGGCTCCGGCGCAGAAGAGGGTTCGTTTGACCGAGGCTTGAGATTTAAATTACAAGGTGAATCTCTTGGTTTATCCGGAAATGCCCTTCTGACCTACATATATACAAGAAGAAGAGAGAGCCGAGAGAGCGGAAAGAAGAGACAGAGAAGAACGAGAAAAAGAAAGGGAAGAACAATAAAAAGAACGAGAGAGAGCGAAAAGAAAGAGAAGAGAGAGAGAGAGAGAAGAAAGAGAAAACATCCGACAACACAAACTGGAAATGAGTAGAGCGAGGTTCGAAACGCTCTCCACCAACTCGCGGATAGACGTCCTTCAAACTGCGTCAGTGAAGTTCCCCGTTTACAAGGAAGGAGAAGATTTCGGGTCCTATTTGACACATTTTGAAAAGATCTTCGAGCTAAACAACTGAGACATTGAAGTGGGTGGTGTAGCTAAGTTCATGCCGTTGTTATGCTCTAAACTCCGAGATATTTCCATATCCCTTCCCCCGGAGGCAACGATCGATTATTCGACGTTGAAATCGGAATTGTTAGCCGCGTATAACATGAAGCCCGATTTCTACCGTGTTAAATTCCATCACGCCCGTATAGAGCCCAACCAAACTTTTCGATTCTTCGAAAGTTCCTCACGAGTATTAAACGTTAGTCGACTTCATTTTGAAGGACCAGCTTATGGCTTGGCTTTCTTCATGGATTCGATCTTTTTTGAAGGACCAGAGGTGTTACACCTTCAAGAAAAGCATCGAAGAAGCCGATGTATTCGCCGCGAGCCACAATTGCTACCCTAAGGAAGAAGGAAAGTCTGATCCATTGTTCCCCAAAGGTAAAAGTGGCAAACAAAAATTTACACCCCGTGACCCTAGTAAGTTTGTCAAAATAACTGGCCCCTCCAAGCCCAGCAATTTTTCTTCATCGGAACCCCATGACGTCAAGCCATTCTCGTCAAATCCCCTTTCGTCATACTTCCCCAGGATACCCATCGTGTGTTTCTCCTGCGGTATTGAAGGACATTTAAGAACCAACTGCTTTCAGCTCTTCCACTTCTGTCCTAGTTCTCTCAATCAAGTGCACTAAATTTGTGCTTCCCCGCGCTACCACCGTCGCAAGTTGAACCGCCTCTCCCCTCCGTCTGTTCCTCCTGCCGCTGGCCATCAGGTGAACTTCTTGTTCGAGAAGAACTCATCAGGAAGCTTGAAGTTTGAGACCGGATCACGGCTGACGGGTCTCCACCCTTGTTCGGGATACAGGGTGTACATGTATTGTGGTGTCGGACGAGCTGCTCCCCCCAATTGCTCCGAACGATGATAAATTTGCGGTAGTACATGGCTACCTTGGGCGTGCAAATCGATTCCCCATCGTGAAATGCTTTATTGAATGCCCATATTATACTGGCTGGGCTGAAGTAGTGGCAGCCACAATGAAGCTCTGCGCTGTTCTGATCGGACAGTGCCCACAGGTTACCTCCACCCCTGTGGTTCAATCTAAACTCACGCGTTCCCAGACTAGAAAGGAGGCAGAGGCACCTGCTCCCCTTGAATCCCCTGCGACTCCGAGTTCAGCGGCGTTCTGAATAATGAATTCGCTAAAGAACAAAAGGACTGCGATCCAGGAATCAACCCGTGGTAATAAAGTCGTTTCCTACGTCGCGAAGAACGTCCTCCTGTACCGCACCTGCTTGGAAGGCAATAGTTCTGAGGCCCAGGCACTATGCATCTCCCGTTCGCAGGTAACCCTCATATTAAAGACGGCCCATGTTAGTCTTTTCTCTGGCTATTTCTGTCATACTAATACGGCTCAGAGAATCTTTAATTATTTTTATTGGCCCCGTGCGGTAGATGACATCCTTAATTATTGCCGTTCGTGTGATGTCTGTCAAAGGACCGCCGAAAAAGGAAGCGTCAGACCCGCTCCGCTGCAGAAGGGACCCATCACACCTAAACCCTTTGCCCGTGTGGCAATCGTCCGGATTGGCCCCATTCACCGCCTATATCCGCTAAATGTGGTGCAAGTGGCTTGCATTGAAAAGGACAAGGAGTACTCACTTCCCGCCGTGCCAAGCGCTACCGAATCCCCGTCATCTGACTTAGACGTGAACGGCCAGCTGCCTCCCGATTTGAAGAGTCATTTGTAGCAATTACTGAGCCACTTTGGAGAGGTGATTTCCGAGGTTCCCGGCAGTGCCGCTTAGTTCGAGCATGATATTATTTTAACCACCATGGAGCCTATTCGTTCTAAGCCGTACCCCCTACCCATCCATTTAAGAGAAGTCTTCAACGCAGAAGTTACTAAATTGTTAAACTTAAAGATTATAGAAACCTCCTAATCTAATTACTGCTCCCCCACTGTGTTGGTAAATAAGTCAGACGAGTCATATAGGCTGTGCGTCGATTTTCGGAAACATAATTCGGTAACCTTGCTCGATGCTGAGCCTATCCCCTTGATCAACCAAAATCTCCATCTCTTTGGAGAGGCCAATTGCATTATCGAATTGGACCTACGAGTATGTAAGGCTTATTATCAAATTCCCCTTAAAGAAGGTGTAAAGAGATACACGGCTTTCTCCACAGACAAAGGCTTAATGTAGCCCCGCCGTCTCCCATTCGGCTTAGTGATGGCCTGTAGTAATTACAATCGCATGATACGAAGAATATTAGACGGGTTGGCAAACGTGGCTTTTTATTTCGATAACATTTACGTTGCAACTCACGAGTGGGACCATCACGTGATCGCCCTCTAAGCCCTGCTGCGACTCCTGCGCGAGTACGGACTCACAATCAGCCAGAGCAAGTGCCATTTTGCCTATAGTACGATTGACTACCTTGGCTTTCACATTGGGAACAAACGATTGCCCCCGCCCCCCAGGAGGACAAAATCCGCGCCATTGTGGAAATGCCCCGTCCGTCCAATAAGAAGCAGCTGAGATTCTTCATGAGATATGCTTCTTTCTACCGCCGCTTCGTCCCCCATTTCGCTTCTCTCCTGGCCCCTTTGTGTGATGTGCTGGAAAAGAAGTTCCAGGAACACCTTGTCTGGTCCTCATTAGCTCTTCCCCACTTTGAAAGGCTGAAAGGAAAATTAGCTTCCGCCCCTATCCTCCGGCTCCCCAACCCTAAGAAGACGTTTGGTATTAGAACCGATGCCAGGAAGGAAGGGTTAGGATGCGTTTTACTGCAGTATAGCGATGATAGCGATAGTTACCCCGTCGCCTACGTGAACCGTAAGCTTCTCTCGCGCGAGAAAAATTATGTCGTCATTGAAAAGGAGTCTTTAGTCATTATATGGTCTATACAGAAGTTTAGAATGTATTTATTGGGTAAAGAGTTCCTTGTAGATACGGATCGCAAGCCCATCGCATATTTGCGAAATGTAAAAAGCAACAATGGTCGTCTTATGCGCTGGAGTTTATACCTCCCTGAGTATCAATTAAAAATCAATTATATTAAAGGATCCGAGAATTGTGTTGCGGATAGCTCGAGTAGGTAGGAACCCCTTAGAGCCTAATCAAACTAATCTAGGATAAATTTTATGCTTGTAACTGTTATGTTTAATTTTGTTCCTCTTGTTTAAAATGTATAATATATTCGGACAATAAGTTTCTCTGTTCACAAATCAAGAACGATCCGCTAAACCTTTGTATCGTTCGGATCAATTAATTCCCTGTTATCTATATTTCCCTTTTGCATCTCTTTGTATTGTGTGTTTTTTATCTTTTGTATGTATCATTTATATATATTTTTTGTGAAGCTCTAGGTCGTTATCGACCTAAGGTGATCGACCCACGTTTGAACTAATGTTAGTTCTTGTAGCACGTGTGTTCTTGTCGAATTCATTTATTCCTTGTGTTCCTGGATACTCTTTGTGCGTAAATATGTCCGACATAAGGATTGACATTTTCCTCTCTTCGACTTAAATTACTTCCCTCCATTGACAAATATTTACGCGGAAATTTCTAAACTACTTTCTTATGCTGTACTTAGTTGGCCGTATTGCTTTTACTGTCCCTTGTTCGCGGTCATTTCCTCGCTCGCCTAATGGAATATCGCAGTGAAGTTTGTCTCGTTAATTTTTATCCCCTTATTTGCTCCCATCATCACCGCTTCGATGTAAAACCATTGCCTTTCCTGGCAAAAACTCCATGGCAGATCTTTTTCCTCATTAATCTTTAAAGCCCATCCCTTTCCGTCGCTAACCAGCATGAGTGTTACTCTATATTTTTATTTCACTCATACTGCACTCCAAGAAGTAGCACTGACTTCATCATGGTCAACGTTAACGCTCCTCGTGTTTCTAATCCCATAGTCACTGCAGCTAAGTTGTGACTTGGCGCCATTATTCTTGCGTTTGGGGCTTATTCGCTTCTGTATTAATCTAACACCGCCTTCGTGGCATTTGATTTCACTTTGTTCCTCGCAATATGCGAATTTTATTTGGCCAACCTGAATCTTTGTCGTTATTTTTTGTATTAATTTCGTATTCAATCATTTAACACAATAGTTTTTCTCTCCCTTAAGAAGTAGCAATTCTAAAGTTCTGTCTTCCTTTTTGGGGACTGTTCTCCTAGCAGCTTAGAAAAAAAAATGACCCCAAATAGAAATATATATAAAAAATGTCATCGTTTTATCTGCTTTAGACAGCACACTGCAAATTTTCTGTTCCTAAGAGACATAATAACCTCTTTTTCTTGGTGTTTACTCCTATTTTAGTAGTGATAGGAGAGAGAGGTCATTGAATAGCATTATTGTACTTGGTTGAATGTGATAATTTGGAATGTTTCGACGCATGACCAGTACTAGGTAACAACCATGTATCGACCGTACGGCCTGCACTCTCCACCACAACGGATGAGGCTATTCACATCATATCTATGGACTGAAAGGACCAATCAGACAGTGTGATAAAAAATTTCGCAGCGTACTATAAATCTTGGATCATAGATCATATTTAAATTGTATTTAAGACGGGAGTAATTATAATAAAACCATATCAGAGTTTCATCATTATCATCAGCATCTTTTTCAATCCCCTTGTTGGGCAAAAGCCTCCCAAAGAAGTTCCATTGATCACTGTCTAGCTCCCGAGTTCGCTCCATCACACCAGGGATTAGTGATCTATAATGGCTCCCAATTTCGGATGTCTTCCGTCCATATTCTGCTCTTTTTTCCAATTGTTCCCACGTCCACTTCAGATCTTATATAATTTTTACTATGTATCTCTACCATCCGTGGCCTTGTATTTCGTTTATGTTTTTTGCTGCTTATTCCTAACAAGTATCTTCCATGTTTCTATGAGTTTTCCTCGGTTTTGGGGTGTTTCGTTCAGTGTCCAAGTTACACTTCCATATGTTAATATTAGTAAGGTGCAATGGTTAACAAAATTTTAAGTTTTAAGCATAGAGACAGGTCAGGTTTGAAGATAGAGCTACACATTTCTACTGCTCTTTAGCCTTAATTTATTCCTCTACATATTTCTTTTTCCATGATCACATTGGGAGTCAAAGTTGTATTGGGTTTTAGCTGCCTTCATATATTCATGAAAGGCTTTTAAAAGATAAAAAAGCGCAGTTTGCTATCGATTCTCCTGTGCAATTTACCTTACTCTTACAATAAGTTAAAACCAGTGATTATAAATACCCAATGTGCGATTTTTTTTAATGCACCTATTTGGCGACTGCCGCCCAGGTCATGAGTCGCCATTCCAAGGATAGGATTGCGCACAACCGATTATCAAACCATTGCTAGAGGAAATTCAAATTCAGTAGTGACAAGTCCGAGTTTCAAAAGGACGAATTCCCTTGAATTCAATCAATTTGTTTGAACCCTGAGAGGAAAAAGTGATCCATTCTCAGATAGGAACGAGATGTAAATCGTCATTCCCGAAAAAGGATTCTATTTTCCCTTGTCACGGTACTTGTATATGGATCTGGTTCTAAAAAGGGCCAGTATGGAGGGACAATCTTAAAAAAATCTTGTTACAGAAGATTGAAGGGTGCATTTAAAAATCTCCGATCACAAGCAATTTTGAGGTATTGCTAAAAACACCGTCGGCGTGGATTTCAAATGGCCAAATCGAGGCGGGCTGATAAGATACACTACACATGCGCATATGAGCAGGATTCTCTTTCTGTTAGGCCGCCTAACTGCCTAAATTACCACACATTTATTCTATCAATAAATAACCTTAGATTACTGAGACAAGCTAAATTTCTGCTCACAAAACGTAATAATTTAGTACTAGGAAACTGGAATGATGAAAATGCTTAAGAAAGAGATATAGGTGCATCTTACGTTCCTTATATAAAGGCGAGTTTTAAAATTGTTAAAATTTATTAAAAAATATTTATATATCGCCTCATTATTCCAGGTCGATCGCAGAATGTCTCTTAGTTATAGCAAGCTGCTAGTTCTTAGTTGCAGTGGAAAAAACTGCTAGCAAGAACGAGATATTAGTAAGAACTGATTAAGAACTCGAATCAACCTAAAATTTAAGGCCTTTTTTTTATTTAGAAACGAACGAAAACTAGCAAGCCAGGGGTGGAATTTTCATTCAATGTGAAATAAATTAAGTAGGTAAGATGTACGAAAGAAAATGTGAATAAATAGAAAGAACAGAAACAGTGAAAGAGATCGGGTTGCCAAAATGCCTACATATCGGAGGGGAGGGGGGAGGTATTATCAACTTTCAAGAACAATTTCATACACAGAGCTCAGACACTCAAAAATAAGGACTGAAGCCGCCGGGTGGATGAAAAATCATAAAAACTCCTATAGATGTTCTGAACGTCATTTCATTACGTATTCGGGCCGAGTCTTTCAGCGCAGATAGGCTTTGCATTTGATGGCAATGGGCAAGTAACCCCAGTCGACCTGGTTGAAATAATATCGAAGGGAAACTCGGAGGAATAATAAAAGTGTAAATATTTCCGTGCAAATATGCCTCGAACCTTTTGGGGACGTTATTCATAACCAGGTATTATTACCCTATTAGTTAGCAACACTCGGTGACGTTGGAAACTGAAGGAACAAAGGAAGAAAAGGCTGCGGCTGGAGTTCGGTGCATAAGGCTTGACACGCCTAGCATTGCCGCGTCCATATTTTCAAATGATGTTAGGAGCTATTGTAATTAACTGTACATTAAGGGTGGTGAGCGTTATATATGGTTCACGAATAGGTTACTTGTAGGATTCGAAACCAAACACGTTTAAAGTCTCTTTTTATACAAAAGACTACTATAGAAAAATAAAATAAATAGAAATATGTGATATTACAAGTTGTAAAACCCCAACTGTAGGCTTAGGACGAGCTCTCATCTCTAACCCTGTAAAGCAAGAAATATTAAAATATAACGTGAAAAATTAATCATTTGATGCACTAGAATAGGGTATAAGGATAATAGTACCGTTAAATTTTAAGAACATCCCCACCACGAATTTCAGACATGTATTCTTACGTTTTTAGATGTGAGGAACACGAATATGATGTTCATTAACGCTGCAATTCACTTACTTTTGAATAAAAGGTTTTATTTACAATTAATTATATTCAATCCGATTGCCCAGAACACGCGTATCCTTCTTTTGGCACCGCATAAAAACAATGGACATTGAAACGCCTGTCTCTGGCACTGTCTTTGAATTCGAACCCTAAGGTGATTATTTTCGAAATGGGGGCTTCAATCCCCTCATATCCCCCTTTAATGGTGGGGGGGGGGGCTCCCCCTCGATATTGGTAATCAACTCGCAGTATACACAATTCGAAAGCCTAGCATTAGATTCAAATTCAAAGGTGGTTGTCATACGTTGCTATGCGATCCAATGGTTCATCGTTTTTATGCGGTGCGCTCCGTGCAATCGGATGGAATTTAATTAATTATAATACAACCTTTTATCCATAAAGTAAGTGAATTGCGGTGGCATTGAACATCACATTCGCCTTTCTGACACCCCCCAAATGTCAGAAGAATACATGTTAATGCCTGAAATTCATGGTGGGGATGTTCTTAAAATTTACCGTGGTACTTCTAACAAGGGACCTCGAAGCTAACTAGTTCTATCGGGTACGTAAAAAGTTGCCTTAACTAGTTCGAACTAGGAGAACACGCATAAAGACATCTAACATCATGTAAGAGCAGCGTACAGCTGCCAAATTGCCATAAAAGTATTTTATAATCACTCAAATATAAATGTTCCTCTTTATAATATGAAGCTGCTTTCTTTACAGATATGGACCTGATGCAGATGCTAGGTTCCACCCGATCAGTTCGAATGCATCCAAAGAATATCTCAAACATCATCATTTGGAGGTTGGCGATGGCACCTCCCATGTCAACACATATCCAAGTAAGAATTCTCGAGAAAGGTGCACTTTGTTCTAGGACAGTATACTTTTATAACACCCTAAAATATATATCGGCGTGGTAATCAGGCACAAATAGTTTTAAAATTTATACCATAAAGTTATTATGGTTTAAAAAATCTTCAATATCTCCTTGTCAAGGGAAGTCTATCATCACATTTTAGAAGGAAGACATGATGGGTGAAATTTAATTAATTCTCTTAAGCAAATATTCTCAATATTTAATGTTTAAACGACCATATTTTCATGTGTTAACTAAGGTGTTTTAGCGGAGTAAACTGAAATGCTTTCCATTCCTAGTGTTTCAAGACGTTCACGTGATGATCTTCATTGGATTTGGTTTTTTGATGACGTTCCTAAAGCGCTACGGATTTGGTGCTGTTGGATTTAACTTTCTCGTGGCAGCCACCTGTCTGGAGTGGGCTATTCTCGTTAATGGATTTTTCCATCTGCATGATGGTACTATCTACGTAGATCTAAATTCGTGAGTTATTATTCAACGATATACTTTCTCCATCCTTTTATTACTTTGAACTGAATTTTATCCTTAAGACTATCTGTAAAATCATTAATTCAATTAACGAATGTCTAGAATTAAATAGGCTTACATTCTCTAAAGATATAATGCAAGTATTCCAACGTCAATAAAACTTTATATTAGCATAATCGCAAGATTACTAACCCCTCATACATCCCAAAGTTAGATATTTATGATGAAAAAACAACCTCCACTGGGATTCGAACTCCCGCCCTTGCAAGCGAAGCGCGGGCTTTAACCCCGTTTGAGGTCGCAAGTTCGAATCCCGGTTGGGGTTGAGTTCCCATCATTTGCGAGGTATAATAATAAGATTGCTTTCCCTCACACATCCCAAACTCTTGATCCTTATGATGAAAAATATGCCTCCACTGTGATTCAAACCCGCGACCTCACGCGTAAGAAGCGCAGGCGTTAACTATACGTGAGGTCACGGGTTCGAATCCCGATGAAGGTTGAGCTTCCTTCATTCGCGAGGCTGGCTACTATGCCTTATTGAACTGATCCTTATGATGCATTTATTAGATTACTGGGAGCTGATTTCGTGGCTGCTGCTGTCCTTATTAGCTACGGTGCCGTTATTGGGAAGGCATCTCCGACTCAACTAATTCTGATGGCCATGCTGGAAATTCCAATCTTTGCTGTCAACGAAGTCATTGGCAGAAAATTTTTGGGGGTAGGAACAAAATTATTAATGTGGTTTTATTGAAATAGATTTCACAATCAATGCAAGAATTACAGTTCGTAAAAGTTTAAACGAGATACACTTTTCTGAACGCACTTTAAACATATGCGTATGAGCAAAATATTTTCACTTCAAAGTATATTAAATATAATATTCGAATTATACGTCCATAATCTTCTATGTGGCAGGCCATTGACATGGGAGACTCCATGTTTGTACACGCATTCGGTGCTTACTTTGGTCTAGCAGTCAGCCTGATGCTTCAGCGGCGTGACGTCTGTACAGCTAAAGAAGGATCATCTTATCGATCTGATCTATTCGCTATGATTGGTAAGAAACAGATGACTTGAAATATTGTAATTAGATCTGGGAAAAGGTCAAATCCCCTCCTGTGTCGAGTAAAATCTTAGACAAAATCTGTTCAATGGTTCCTCGAACGTTATCATATGTTAAATCAGTTTTTCCAACCTCTTTCTCCAGGCTCTATTTTCCATTCCAGAAAAAAACGTATGCTTCACCGGTGGTTGATAAAGAATGAAAAAAAATATAACTATTTTGAATATTGTAATCTTAATTAATGAGTACAAAAGAATCTAACATATTTATTGACCACGAAAGAATAAATGAATCACTTTAATTTACTGAGAACCTTGTGCTTGGCGCTTAATGTAGATATCCTTGATTCGAGAGACAATTTTGTTAGCTTCATCCGTAAATCGCCACGATTTGTAATTTCAAGTCGGTTTTCTCTGGCGGGCAGCAAATCGTCAACAGCACTGGAACTACATTCAGCCAAATAAGACGAGAGAAATGAATCGAAAGTTTCCTCGTTAGTGTAGCAGTGTTAGGATATTTCCTTTTAACTTCGTTACATAACCATATAATGGTACCTATTTAGCCCCTCAGATACTGTAATTAAAACAGTACGGTGTCAATCACAACTTACCACAGATGCCAACTGCAAGTAGGTTGAAGCGATTGAATTAATGAACCAAATTTTATATCACTTATTCCTGCCGGTTTCCAAGTTGCCATTTAACAAAATTCCTAAAAAAAAATATTCTTGGATCTCACGCACACGCCCCACCTAAATTTCCCCAGGCCCCACCGGTGAGGCGTAATGTCCCAAGTTGAGAGCCACTGTGGTAAATTTTAGAGCGAGATAAATATTCGATACAAAATCATTTAGTTTCAGTCCAGATAAATCTCCCATAAAACTTTGTAGAATTTCAAATCAATATAAATACCGCTTAGCAAAATCTCTGATTTTTCAGTCGAAATAAATCTTCAATCTCTCTCTCTCTCTCTCTCTCTCTCTCTCTCTCTCTCTCTCTCTATATATATATATATATATATATATATATATATATATATATATATATATATACACCTGAGAAGATAACGCACACATACATAATTTCACGGATGACAAAAGCCACAAGGGCCTATCAAAGGTCATCCGCATCTAAGGCAGCCAAACAACTGTCTTTCGATCAGCCTTTCAAATTGTCACCGCTGCTTGTCGAGGAGAATGGAAAATTTGTTGTATCCATTCTAGCCCCGCCTCGTAAAATCGAGAATTATTTGCAATAGGCCTTCTTACCTTACCCGCAAATAATTATCGATATATATATATATATATATATATATATATATATATATATATATATATATATATATATATATATATATATATATATATATATATATATATATATATATATATATATATAAGAAATGAATAAATCACAAAGTAGCACATGAGGTCCGCAAGGAATGCAATGTCCCGCAGGAAAAATGAAAAAGGTGCTTCCAAGTACTTTCAAACTTTATTCAGTTCATTCTCAAGGATAACTACAAGAGAAAATAATATAATAAGGGTATATATAAGCTAGTAAAAGATAAAGGACCGCCTCTAAGACAAGAAATTACCAATGAGGAAGTAGGAGAGGGACGGGTAAATTCACATTAAGATTTAGCTCTAACAGGTAGCAAGGTCAAACCGAGAGGCAAGAAAGAGTCAAGAACAGAGTCAAAAGGGTTAAAACGATTAACGAATAAAGCGATAGTCTGAAGAGGGAGATTAGGAGAGACACTAGAAGTAAATTAAAACGAAGGGGAGAGGCACAAGGAGAGAGGAAGAGAAATAAAATGTTAATACAAAATCAATGCAATGATTAAATTGACAAATCGGGTGCCCATAAAAATGAAAATTGCAAAAAAAATTAGGAACATAAGTGAAAACTAATTTCTTTAAGAATGAGTTTTTTCGTGACAGCGTCAATTTTAAAAAGGCTAGGGGAAATGTTAAAGTTATTAAATTGGCTTATACATGAACATTCAACAAGGTTTCTTTTAATTGAGTCATTTGAGCCAAAAATAAATTTTGCTGAATTCCAATTAATTAAGTTGTTATTTTCGGACATATGCACAATTATTTTCTGCTCTCCTAACATTGTATTTATGCGGATTAATACGGACAGATAATTGCTTTCCTGTCTCTCAAAAATATTTACTTGGACAAACAGAACATTCAACCGAATAGACTCCCCCAATATTATTACAATTATTGTAAACTAGAATGTTTTTTTATAGTTGACTCGTATTTGAAAGCAACTGAAATGTTAAAGTTTTTTAAAGACCGGGAAGGTCAATGAAACAAACAGAGAAGGGTAAAACCAAGATGTTTTTAACATTAAAAGGGATAGCAGGAGTTGTATTATAGAACGTCTTTTTTGCAGAGGAAAGACAGTTTACAAGAAAGGGATTTGGGCAACATGATTTATGCCCAATTTCAAAGATATTGAAGAATTCAGAATCCATATATTCAGGACTAACAACTCGTAAAGCCCGTAAAAACATAGAGGAAAAACGGAACGTTTGTCTTTGGGGAAATATAATATATATATATATATATATATATATATATATATATATATATATATATATATATATATATATATATATATATATATATATATATATGTGAATATATAAATATATCCTTGTAGCACCAGGTATTACTTAAGGCTACTGAGAGGTCTTTAAGTCTAATAAAATATTTAATAGCTTATTTGCTATTTGCTACCCTCCTCGCCACATGGTTGGTGACCTGAAGCACGCGTCTTACCCTGTGAACACTCTTGAACAAGTTCAACGCTTGTGGCCATACGATTCCACCCGACTTCTTAGTGATCCGGTGGTCAGTTATTCCAGGCGAATTCGCCCTCGAAACATTTTCTAAGAGTCGCAGGGGCAAAACAATGATGCTTTCGCCAGTTTCTTGGAGTGTGTCGATTGCTAAGAAAAGAAGAAAATGGATCCAAATTTTCCGTTGCTTTCTCGCTGACGATTTCGGTGAGAATGGTATTTTTGGCCTCGCTAACAATCTAGCAGCGTGTGGTTGGCTGGCCGATTAAATTTATAGGATGGTAAACTAGTCGGAATTGTTTTTCGAAAATCACATCAAAGATTCGTTCGGGGAGTTTGATCCCCCACAATTAGAGACTTATTAGCTTAACGTCAGCTGTGGATACAATTTTGGAGTCTGTTGTAGATGAGATAGAAGTGGATGGATCACTTCTATAAACAACAATAATCAAAGAGAGCCAACACGGTTTCAAAAGACGTCGCTCATGTTTGAAGAATTTGTTGGACCTTTTTTGTCAGTGGACGCAACTTTATAGGTTAATATGTCGGTTCTTAGGTCGGTCGGTTGGATGGGAACCATTTTATTTTTCAATGAGTTTTTTTGGCAATAATATCGTAACTATTCAGTCGATTCTAACGAAATTTGAAAGTCTTATGCTGTTTTACATCCTCTGTTGAATGGTATAATTGCCAAGGGCCTCGCAAGGTTATTCCAGAAATTATTGAAAGTTTTGAAGGTCGTAGGTCATAAATCAGAATAAATGAGAACACGCGACTTAGGTTTGTTGACCATATTCAATGATATGACGAGAAAATATGATCGCCATGAAGCCGTAGACATGATTTACCTTACTAACGATTTAGAGACTACCTCTGGATACGACCCTATAATTAAAACCTAAACAACAACAAACCACAACCCAAACCAAACATTTACTCCCTCGAAAACAATTATAAACCTAAACAACAACAACAAACCACAACTCGAACCAAACATTTACTCCATCGAAAACAATTCTATTATTCATATACCAAACATAAATCTGTAACTAAACATAAAAAACCCACATTACTTCCTTAACAAGACCACCAAAAACAACTACCCTTCGAACATAACAACCTAACAACCAACATAAATGGATCGAGAATCAGATTGCAAACTGTAGAATGACTGCGGCGGTTAAGCTAAAATCTCTATAGGCAGGACTCATGGATCAGTTGGGATCCTTTATTGGCTATCTTCTAAACCACTTATTCAAAAATATTAAAAAGATTTCGGGGGGCGTTGCTACCTAGGGCATAGACCCCCCTCCCCTCCACACACACACAACCCACACACCCCAAAATAGGGCAAGCTCACTACGAGAAATTCTCATGGTTCTATTACTTAGGCACGCTGAAGATTCATACCCAGCCTCTTTCTGAAAATTGATCAAAACTTGATATAAAAAGTATTTCACTTAGAAAGCAGATATTTCTTTTTCTTTTTCTGTAGGTTATTTATATTCCTAAAAATAGATTGTAGAGATAAAGGGTTTTCTCCATATCCCTAATAAAAAAAAATTAAGATAGTTTACGACCATTTTTGGAAAATTGAAATATTTTCGGCTTCTTAGCCCCCGCCCACCCAAGGAGGGGTCAGGTGTAACATGGCTCGATGACTGCGTGCCCTTCCGTCCACAACGCCTACAGATACAGTCCCTTCCCTCTCATAATGCCTGTAGGATCATCCGCTGCTATACAGTATAACTTCCGCACATTTTCACTTTTTCTAACTACACCACTTTTTCTACATGTCTCTTTGCAAACGTTCTGTGGTCTTGCCCTCGTTGGTTATTCGCTTAACTCTTTCAGACCCGTTTGTGTTTATATTTCTTTTTTAAGTCATACTTGTATTCTGCTATTCAGAAAGAGTTATGTAATAATATAGAATATATGTAAAAACAGTTTTTAATAAACCGTTGCGATCGAATGTATCATATATGATACATGTCTAAAATACAGGTAAATATCAAAAATAATTATTAAATTCAGTATTATACCTTTAGCTGAGGCCCCAAAACTACAATTATTAATTTCCTGATTTGTGGAAACCAGGTCAACAGACCTAAGTCGCGTGCTCTCAATTATTCTGACTTATGACCTTATGACCATATGACCTTACACGACCTTCAAAACTTTCACCAAGTGGGGCAATCCGATCCATAGTTAGTTTACTTTTAATAATTCCTGGACTAACCTTGGTAGGACTTTGTCAATCCTATCATTCGAAATAGAATGTAAAACAACATAAGGGTTTAAAATTTTGTTAGAATCGCCCGAATAGTTACGATGTTATTGTCAAATAATTTTCTGACTAACCTTAAGAGGACCTTGACAATTATAATACTCGAAAGAGAATTTAAAACAACATATGGGTTTCAAATTTCGTTAGAATCGGTCGAATAGTTACGATGTTATTGCCAATAAGCTAATTGAAAAGTAAAATGGTTACTATCTAACCGACCGATGACCTACGGCTGCCATAGTAAAAAAAATTGGATCTGAGAGATTTAGTGCTCACTTAGTGCTCACTCCCGTGTGATTTACTATCAATTCTGTGGTTTAAGATAACCATTACTAATGATCAATGCCCTTTTCTTAGAGTGCTCAGAGGGAAAATTTCAGGTTAGCCCCCCCCCCCCCCCCTCCTTTCCAAGTTTTATCCTGGATCCGCCACTGCTCGTTTTTACATTGAAAAAATTCCTGGAATTTCAACAGTTTATTTTGCGGATAAACACAAACAATATTATTTTTAAATTTGGGAAAGAAACGCATTAAGCATTTCTCGTCAAACCCGAGATTTCTCGGGACTTTCTTCTTTCGATAAATCTAAAACTTTTAATCCGTTAAATAAATAAAAATCCGTTACAGATTTTCGTTTAAAAAGGTGACCAACAATTCGTCCTAGGATGAGTAAATTAAAATAAATAATTAATACAAAAATAATTTTAATAGTAAACACAAATTTGCATACATGACTTTTGTTAAAATTATGGGTATTTATTCATTTAATACTCTTTATTTTCACATTTCGCAATCTTATCCGTATTTATTCATTTAATACCTTTTTATTTTCCCATTTCTCAATCTTCTGATCCCTGCCATCGCCGCCTTCCAGGAACGGTCTTCCTATGGCTCTATTGGCCCTCGTTCAACGGCGGAGCGGCGAGCGGAGATGACCAGCAGAGAGCGATCATCAACACCTACCTGGCCCTCTGCTCCTGCTGCCTCTGCGCCTTCGCCGTTTCCTCCCTCGTGAATCCGCAAAGGAAGTTCGATATGGTCAGTCATTTTCACCGCCCTTCTCTCTATTCTATCTTTCGCTTTTATTTCTCGCTTTCTATCTCTTCTTATCTCACTTTTTTATCTCTCTTTCTATTTCTTTTTTCAATCTCTCTCTTCCTATCTTACTTTCTTTATATCTCTCTCCTTCCATATCTATCTTTTTCATTCTCTATCTTTCTCTCTCCATTTTCCCTATCTCTTTTTCTATGTCTCTTTCTATCTCGCTTTCAATCTCTCTTTCTATGTCTCCCATGCGACCTCTCTTTATATCTCTATCTATCTATACATATACGAGGGGCGGTCAATAAGTTTTGCGATTCGGTAGGGCAAAACAGAGGAAGGGGGATGGCTGTTTGTGGGGATAAGTTATGACAAATCAGGACCTGCAGCCGCACGCTTCTGCCTCGTCTATTTAAGAAGCAGTAGCTGATCGCAGATCGTCAGTCACAAATTTTTCAACAATGGAGAAGGTTGAGCACCGCGCAGTGATCAAATTTTTGACCAAGGAAGGCAAGAATGCAAAAGAGATCCATGAACGCATGGTTGGTGTGTACACCGACACCACCGATTCCAAGCAACCATTGCTCGCTGGAATAGGGAGTTCCACCATGGTCGTGAGTCCCCTGAAGATGATCCCCGTCCAGGACGCCCGTCAGACGTGACCAACGAGGACAATGTGGCCCGTGTGGAGGGGATGATCCTCGAAAATCGACGGGTGAAGGTCGAAGAAATCGAGTGAGAACTTGGAATATTACATGGAAGTGTTATCAACATCATTCACGACAATTTGGCCATGACCAAGGTCTCTGCCCGTTGGGTTCTTAGAAACCTCATACCCCATGATCGACTTTAACGTCGTCAAAGTCCACAAGGCCAGAGTTGCACAAGCTGCCCTGGGCGAGTGCAGATTCGAGGAGTTCAACCATCCACCCTACAGTCCAGATCTGGCCCCTAGCGACTACTTTTTATTCCGCCAGCTCAAGGCTACACTGCGCGGACGCCGGTTTGGGGACGATGAAGATGTCCAGCTCACCGTCCAGGACTAGATTGAACAGCAGTTGGGAGATTTCTGGTTGTCGGGAATTCGAAGCCTCAGGGACAAGTGGCGCAAGTGCATTGAAATCGAGGGTAGTTATATTGAAAAATAATAAAACACTTTTCCTCATATCTCGTTTCCTTATATCCGAATTGCAAAACTTATTGGCCGCCCCTCGTATGTATATCTCGTAATCTCTCATTATCTTTCTCTATTTCTCTATATCTATCTCTATTTGTGTCTATATCTCTCTCTGTCTCTCTTTCTTTCTATTTCCTTCTCTCTCTCTCTCTCTCTCTCTCTCTCTCTCTCTCTCTCTCTCTCTCTCTCTCTCTCTCTCTCTCTCTCTCTCTCTCTCTCTCTCTCTCTCTCTCTCTCTCTCTCTCTCTCTCTCTCTCAATCAAGAAATTAATGTTGAGATTTTCCTAAAGAGGAAAAGAAATTGTTTGATTTATTAAATATGAAACTTCATCAATCAACCCCGTGTGGTTACCACTATTTCTACCGGAGCTTGGAAAAAATAAATGTCCCAATTGACCTATTTGAAGAATAGGGGTCCCAGTTTTGCCCATTCGAATTATAGTTGTTCATGGGTCACCTGTGGCAGCTATTCTTCAAATGTTCTAATTTAAGTTAATATAACAATGTTAATTACAATTAACATAATTAATCCCTTCGATCGTAAAGGATTTATTGCTAATTTTGAGAACGGCGCTAAGTTGGCAGAGCAATAACGAGATGAAGCTCTTCCAACGAGCTACGGTTCTTATTAAACCCTCTCGTTATTACGAATCCTGCAAGATTGATTGCCTTTCCTGACGGTTGGAGAGCTGGATGCTTCCCCTTGCAGCTTTAAAGCTTTGTTAATCCATTAATAACTTCCCTAAAATCCCCCCGCCCCACCCAGACGAGAGGAAGAATGGCCATTGAGCCAATCTCTTTGCAGGTACACATTCAGAATAGCACTTTAGCGGGTGGCGTTGCCATAGGAACATCGGCAGACTTGATGATTCAACCGTGGGGCGCAATCCTCGTCGGGATGGTGGCTGGAATCATCTCTGTCCTCGGCTACGCTTATCTTACCGTAAGACGGCGAATCGCCTTAGACCATACATCCCTTAGACCCTCCACCCCCTTAGACCTTTGCCTCATTCTAATGAAAGGGGGGGGGGAGAGGCAATGACTAATACCCCCACTCCCCCAAATTAGCCCCTCCCCCCCTGCCACACACCAAGCCTTAATCTGTATCCCTTCCCTCTTCTAAACGTCATTCCACCAAAAGAAACCCCCCTCCCCGTCCCAGATGGGTCACCCCGACAAACCTCCGGTGCGGCCACCACTCAAAATTAAAGACACATATAAACACCAGATCTTTCTGAAAAGCCAGACAAGTCCAACACACATTCACATGCCCAACATTTTCACAGAGAAGACAAAATATGCAGATAAAGGAACTACTGGGTCTCTCGGAGAACGCCGTCCGGTCTTTGGACTTCGTTTTTTTTGTGGGGGGGAACTGCATCGGTATCTTTCCAGACTGACCCGTGACGTGGGATGAGACATTAAAATCACAAAGATTGGAAGGCTTGGTGCGTTTGTGTGTGTGCGTGTATAGGGGTGGGTGACCACAGAACCCTTAGAGACAGAGTTCCCGAAGAAGGGTATGGGTTCTAGTAAAAGAACTTTAGAACCTTAAAAAAAAACAACGAGGCCTACCATGGCTCATGATGAAAGAAGTGAAAAATGTGTGGTTGGTAGGTATCTCGAATTAACTACTTGGGCGCTGTAGTCCAGAAGGGAGTACGTCTCTTCCAAAGCCCCCCCTCCCCCCTCGTTCTGTCATGATGGAGCTCCCATTGCAGAAAAAAAAATGATTAATGTATATAATCGATGGAGCGAAGATTACTTTCATAATTTGGGGTCGAGAAAATGCCTAGAATAATTCCTGGCCACAAACGAGATTGGCTGAACAAAAGGTTTTTAACAAATCCACCGCATGGAGTCTTCAGGCCGTACATTTAAATTCCTATGTATATTCCGATAGTTGGTACAAATAATATAATTGTTATAAAAAGTAATTGGTTTAATTAATCCCAAGATTTCTTTATAATAAACTTATATCTTGTATTGATGTCGATTTTTAAAAAGGATCGATTTCTCAATCATTTCTCGACCAACGTCGGTACATTGTTATTTTAGTATTTTTGTTGCGGGTGGGATCGATCCTGTTTAGGCACAAAAGAAATCTTCAACGATTCTTTTTACTTTTAATTATTTTCCAAAATCAGTTGACTTTTATAGACATGGATCAAGAGAGCGTCAGTCGAGTTATGTGGAGGACATTCAACATAGAGGTAAAATGAAAAATCCGAAGCCTCTAAAATGTAAAGAGACGATCAAAGACCCAAATTGATGAATTTCACCTCTACGACTTTCACCACCATATCTTTCTTTGTCTTTAGTTTATTTGCCATTCTTTAAAGACGAAGATTCGCCAAACTTTGCCCTATTTTAACCTTTGTAGTCACCGGTAATTACTACATATATCTGTTTGATATAATTCGGAGTTACCGTCCCAATGGAATTGAACACACTGATCACCATTTGAGCGAAGTCAAGTCACATCCGTTCTAGTCGGTAACTGGATGAGGTACCTATTTGGGGCGATTTTGCAGCGGCTTCCAAGTATGGCAATAACCACCCTTGGTTCGGATCCCTGTTAAGATGCAAGTCTCCCGACTGTGATGAGTTGTAAAGATAAGCCATCTCAGTGATGAATAGTAAAGATATATCTAAGATGGCAAGACATAGCTCAGCCAACCTTAGAATAGAATTAAGCATTTAGGTATTATGTAGCCATCCGTCAAGGCTCATCGTGGGTTCTCTCTTGCTAAATCCCTGCGCTATCTCTATCGAGTTGAAGGAATTTCAAACCTAGTTACAATCACACCGTAACTCAGTCGCCAAAACACTGATCCTCCCATCTTACTAACTCCGCCCCATCCCTCAAATGCCTACTCTTTCTCTCCCTTGGCTTTAAAAAAAAAATTGTTGTAATTTGCCGTTGGGGCAAACGAACTTCACTCATGACCTCATCTCTTCTAAGAAGCTCGCCATTGTTGGTTTAGCAGAAACGTGGTGAGATGAGTAAAATAAGGTTTCTCTTCTTCTTGTCACTCAATGGGAATATTCTTTTATCCACGTGGTTAGACGTACTGGACGTGAGAGTAGGGGTAGTTTAATTACTACCCCATATCTCCTTTCCTCCCTCATTCTAATCGGATCTCCAAAAACTTTCCTAACTGCTTGCAACCTTCCCTCCGAAACTCACTCTTAGAATTGGCATCATTTATCGTTCCTTGGGTCAATTCAGCATCACATTCCTCGATGAAGTCCGCCAATTCCTGAACTTGGCACTCTGTAATTCCTATGCAACTTTACTTATTCTGGGAGTTTTTAACATCTTCCTGAATATCCCCCTCCTATCTGAGATTTCTAGGCATATTTACACTTTATTTCCTCTCTTAATCTGTCTCATCTCCACTCACACACCTTTAAATACACTTGAACAAGCTGCGTCCTCCTTCCCGATTCATAGACTAATCATAACTGACGCCTCCACAGATATTTCTGACCACTTCTTGATTCAGTTTTGTCTCCTTCATACACAACGCTCCAACACATTCTACCAACAAGCCTTATCATCGTGTGCTTCCTTCAATCCACCAAGGACATATGACAAGGGATCTCGTCTCCCTCCTTGCTCCGTTAAATTGCTGATCTCAACATATCCCTCAGCTCTTCCTCACAGATGCTCTCCTCGTTTTGTAATGCCCATGACCTCCTTCTCCCTACCTCCACTTCCCTACAACGTGTCCTTGGTTCTTCAGGCACTATTTTGAATGCTAAGAACCCCCACGCTGGAGGTGGAGAAACATAATCCGCCCCTGTGGCCTCCTCTGTTTCTACTCGCTCCTACCCTGTCTTAATAAAGTTCGCCGTGATGCCCATACCCATGGTATGCTTGCAGGAAACCCCCAAACAGCCACATGCAGTATCTTGATCAAGCTACTTGCTAATCTTTCTACCATACTGAGATCCTAGTCCTGACCCCCACCCTCCTATCTCCCCTGATGAGTTCTCAGCCTTCCTCTGTGACAAGATAGCATATATCTGCTCTGGAATACCCTCTGCCCCCTACTCCTTGCCACAGTATAACTCTCTCTTCCTCCCAAACCCCCCGAACTTCCTTTTCTTGCCCCAATATGTTCAGAGGAATTGACCCCCTTCCTCCTATCATCAAAAATCTCTTCTCCACTCCACTCATTCTCTCTGATACCTCCTCCCCCCCCCCCCCCCTGTCCTTCTCCCTTGCCTTACTCTCGTATAGAATTGTACCAAGTGACTTCAAACACGCTGCTGTTCACGAAGCTAAATGACCCTTCAAGCTACCACACAATCTCTTGGCTTCTCTTCCTCTCAAATGTCCTTGAAAGGCTGGTGTAAGCCTGAATTGCTAGATCACCTGTCCTGCTCTAAAGCTGATGGGATTCTTCAGTCTAGTTTCAAGACAGGATACAGCAAAGAATCTGCTCTCGTACATGCAACGGACTGTCTTTGCGATGGGGCAACGCTGATCATCCTTCCCTTCTGGTACTTTAGGATCTCTCAGCAGTACTTACTACTATTAACCACTCTGTTCTTTTTCACCACCTCCGTGAATTTCTGGGTGACTCTGGTACTACTCTCTAATTTTGCTCGTGCCTTTCGTCTCGTCCTCAAACTATCCATATTAGTAATGATGTATCTCGGCCAGCGGAGGTGCGTATTGATGTTCCAGGAGTGTCGGTTCTTGGTTTACTTCTGTTTTGCATCTATTTTCTTTCTCTTGGTATTCTTATGTGTCTTCTTGTTCTATCATTTATTTTCTATACTGTTGCCACACAAATTTATCTTTCCTTTACTCCAGCCTCGTTTATTGAGACTCTTAGAAACCTACTCTTCGCTTATAACATCATCATTAAATGGCTCTCGGATAACTTTCTGAAACTCAACCATGACAAAACTGAGGTACTACTAGTAGGTACTCTAGCAGACATGGCTCACTCCATAACGATTGCTCCTTATCTAAACCTTGCCACCTTCGATGTCCCTTTCCCATACAGTTAAAAAAATCGGTGTGCTACTCTTAATGGCCATTTATCTCTCAAAACTCGTTGCCAGAGTTTGTAAATCCTCTTTCTGCTTTTTCGTAATTTCAGCCGCAGCTGCTCTAACTTTGACCGCAACAGCTTTGAGATCGCCATTCACGCCTTCGTTACCTCCCGCCTTGACTACTACAACTAGAGTTATTGGTGGCCGAGTGGATACGGCGTTAGTCTTCTAACGTCGCGGTACCGGATTCGATCCTGGCATGCGCGGACACAAACATTAGCGCACGGAGAGATCTGGCTACCAATGGGTGGACACTTTGTGCTCAGCCCTGTGTGTAGATCTTACGCATCTTATCACACACAAAACCAATTACAACACTACTTTCTTTCCTCTCCCGTCTTCGCAGCACAACAGACACACTCTTTGCTCCATGGAATCCTTCCAATGGGCAGCTAATTGGTATCTATATCCACGTACCTCTGACGTGGAACAGGTCCCTCTCCCCCGAGGTGACGAAGACTTCCACCTGAACGCTGTTTGATGTCAAAACATAATACTCCCTGGCACCTTTCCCTAAAAGAGGACCGGCTCCTGGGGACTTCGGGCCGACCAGCGATTGTCATACTAACCTTTATGTCTATTTCATTATCCGGCTGACATCCGCTATGGGTAAGGGAGGATAGCAAACTAATACCATTACTACTTGTAATACCAATCACTTCTCACGGAATCACAGACTTCCACTCTTCGACCTCTTCAACGGGTTCAATACTTTGCAGCCCCCCTTGGTGTTCTTCTTCCCTGGGCACATTTGCTCACTGGCCCTATTCCAGCACCCTCCCATAGCCCTGAGCTCGGGTTCTGGTCCTCTAGTTATTGTTGCATGGGCAATCGTGCTGTGTATGCATTTGCTCCGAGAATGTGGAATGATATGCCTCCCGAGATGTGTTCATTCTCCACCCCTCGGTGCCTTCAAGCGTGTTTCGAAGACTCGCCTCTTCTCTCGACATACGACATTCCCTATTATTATTATTACTAACCTTGTTCAGAAGAGCCTTGAAAATGGCGGTCGAGCCTCATGGCGAGGTGTGAAATTCGATTCATCCTTATCCCCCCCCCCCCATTTTATCGTTTGCGTTGGATTTCGGCGCCAGAGTTCGATTTCGAGCGAGAGTGGGCGTTGAAGCCCGGAAACACGCACTCCTCCACGTGTCAGCTATCGCTTTCACTTCCCTCCTTCGCACACTACACATCACTCCTCCTTCTACGGAACCTGCCTACGGTGAACCACACTCCCCTGCCGTGGTTCGGGCTACTCCGTTAAGGCACGAAGGGATGCTACGGTCGCTGGTTGGTGGTATAATATAGTAGTACCATTTTTGGTTATGACTTGTTTGTTTTTTTATCAAAGTTCAGAATTAATATAAGTATCGAAATTTTGTGATTTCTTTAAAACCCCAAAGAATTACAAATGGGAAGTTCAGAAAATTTATTTTTATATATCTTCTTCTATAACTATATTTTAGCAAGGTGATATTTTGAAAGGAGGGAAATTTAGTTTAGAGTTCCTTTTAAAAATTATTATAATTGGCGAAGTTCAGAAAATTTAGACAAATTTAACCATGGCTGCTTTTTTTAGATTTTACATTTAAATCTTAGTAGTGAAGCGCAAGCTTCCCTTGTAGGGGGGTGGGGGGGAGTGGTGAAGCCATTGCCTGGTCTACTTATAATTTACTTCATGTATAATAAAACCATTTACACTTGACGCACTCATTTCACCTTATAAAGAACCATTTTTCCTCATGGGGTAATAGATTATTATCGGTGTCCTTTCCTCGCAAGAGCGAGTAGGGGATAAAAGGCTAAAAGGGATAATTGATTCAGGTAATTCATTTATATCTGTCTGACTTTTCTGTTTCTTCTCTAGCCCTTTCTAGCCTCCAAACTGCGTATCCACGACACTTGCGGAGTCCACAACCTGCACGGAATACCCGGGGTGATTGCGGGCATCATCGGCGCCGTGATGGCGTCTCTTGCTACAGAAGAGGAATACGGCGCCAGGTAGTGTTGATGTGATTTACTCTCAGATCGCCTAGACAATGCTGACCAGTAAGATTCCCAGGGAAGGCTTCAAAAGCGGGTTCTTTCCTTTTAAATAATACAAATATTCGTTGACCTGTCTGAATGTGATCAAAATGATTGAATTAAATAGGCTTATTACCTTTCAAACAGGCCAATTATATTTCGATAATACATGAATGATAAATGGCATATTTTGAATCTCTAGACCAAGGAAATTGGGAAAACGAATAAAAGATTAAATTGGTCTAATTTGTGCATTGGAACAGTCTGTACCAGATCTTCCCTGAAAGAGTTCCCGCCAACAACACGGAAGAGTTTGCGAGACTGAAAACTCTCCTGCCTCACCTGAAACCTAAATCAGGGATCAGTGGAGAATCTCAAGCACTTTATCAAGTCGTCGCTCTCCTCCTTTCAATCGGGTTTGCTATTCTCGGCGGGATTGTAACAGGTGAGATACATAAATGAATCGTTTACAATCGAACTGTATTTCGAGATAAACTTTAAACTGAATTCACTGATTTTATGAATGATAGTGAGCGAAACACTGAAGCAATGATAGGAGCAGACCCAATTGACCGGGTGCTGGATAGAAGGTAGTGTATCTTCGACTTCTACATAAGAACAAGTAAGTGCAAGATTTGTAAAATCCTATTTCGCTGTCCAGTGGGGTTGGTATGTTGCCATACATTGAAAAAGTAAAGATAGTTGTTTAATAATACAATATATATATATATATATGTATGCAAATTTTGTTGAAGACCATTGTGTATTTCGCCTTAATTAATTTCCTTTGGCAACTTTCTCTTCTTTTACCAACTTCTTTATTCAAGAAGAGAAAGTTGCCAATGGAAATTAATTAAGGCGAAATATACAATGGTCTTCAACAAAATGGGTGTAGATCCAATTCATTATGCGACGATGAATTAACACAAGAGATGCGGCAATAAACAGAACGTGACGCGAGGTTTGACACATCAGCACAAAATCCGCATCGACAAACAGGGCCGGATTTAGGTGTAGTCAATATAGGCATCCGACCAAGACGTGAAAACTCAAATCTCGCAGCAACATAATTTAAATGTGAATTAAGACCATACTCTCAATAAACAAGTTAGTATGTACATAAATGTTAGATTGTTATTTATATTTGTTTAGTTTTATATGTTGGAAGGTGAGACTCATTCAGAAGGGTGTTTCGTCCAGGGGACTTTATGGGCTAGGATCGCCACAGTCGACAAATCCCCCCAAATACTCTAAATAGACATCCCATTTTTCTTTTCTAGCTCAATCTAACCTAATATTCAGTCAAATATTACGATTGAAATCCATAGAATTAGTGTAGTTTTGAAAAATTGGTCGCACGGTATTTGATAGCGCCCTACGTAGCAATTTTAACCTCAGCAGTTCATATGCTAACGTCGGATATGGAAAAGTGAAAAATGCCACGAGTTTAGTCCTACAGCTTTTAAAATATATAACCTTGACCATAAAAATTAAACCTGGTTGTAATACCATGGGTTACCAGGGAAATTAGTTAAATTAAGCCCAAGGAATATTTTATAGTTTCATTCATCTGCAAATGTTCAAAGCGACAATTTTAACCCAAATTATTACGGAACTTTTTTTCCAAGATTCAATTATTTTTGCTGCACTCAAACTTATCCTTCCGCACAGGCGCGGACACAGTCCCTCCCCCCCCAAAAAAATCTTGACTGTATGTGGGTACGGAATTGGATATATTGTGATGAGGTTGTGATGCAAAGTAAAATACATTAATGTGTTTTCGCTTGTAGGTCAATATCTCCGGATTTGTTAGAATCTAAGGTAACTCACGGAGGAACGAGCAGAGAGATTCTGTGTGTGTGTCAGGGCCGCCGGTACATTGTACGGGACCCCATCAAGCTTAATGGGGCCCATAAAGCTCTAAATTTTCCATAAATCAATAAATATTAAAATAAAATGTTAAAGAATGATCCTGTAGACTGAGAAAGTTAAAAACGTATCTGAGGAGTACTATTAGCCAAGAGCGCCCGAACTGACTTCCACCTCTGTGTCCAAAATGACATTCCCATCTCAGTCGAGAAAATGATAAGCAAATTAGGCGATTAAAACCGCCGACTACTCTTTGTTTAGTGAGGCACCTTTCGAGTGTTCAGAAGTTATGCATTATTTCTTCTACCTTCAACTGTGTCTAATTCTTCATAATTTTTATTTGTAGAGGGTTGTGATTTATGTATGATCTGTTTCTGTACTATTGCAGCTGCTGTTTATATGTTGAGGTGAACGTTTCTTCTTCGAACGTACCGTATGGTGATGACTTCTACCTGTTCAGATCTGCCTCTTCACTTGCCAGATGTTCAGTTTGAATTGTTTCTTGTCTGTTTAAATATTACCTGATTGCACTCGTACATAGATGCAAGAAACAAGTCAGTGGTCACATATCCGTGGGTTTCACAAGAACAACGACGCATTTAAATGAAGAACCGTCATATCCCTATCCATTGTTTATTACTCTCCTGAGGCTGTCGTTAACTTATGAAATCGTAACATCGCTCCCCCCCCCCTCCATTTATTTTCTAGATCAACGCCTGTTTCTGCAGGTAATAAAGATCTTGTCGAAGTGGCTCATATTCAGGAAATCGTTATTATAGTTTATTCAGATTAGTTATCAGAAGAGTTTATGACAATACTCGTGCAGAGGCAGACAGACGGAATGGCGACCTAGTCCCGAAGTAACTTTACAGAGGAATTAATCTAGCTATCCTGCACCTCGCGTATGGATAGTGGATATGGCTTAAGCTATAGCCCCGATCCTTTGCAGGATTATATTTGCAGTTATGGGTGTTATTTTGAACATTTATAATGGCTTGATAGAAATTTTCCACTTTATATAAATGCTACCAATCATTCTATGGCTTATCCGCCCGTTTGCAAAGTTGATGAGTTGCAAGAACCGATTCTTCGATCTTGCGTTTTGGAGGGAAAAGTGTGTTGCTCATACACAATGACAACATTGCATAGTTAATACCTTTTTATTTCACGTTCTTATAAGTATACTTCAGTACGAAACCATCGAATTTCTCTTTTTTCATGCCATCAACAATAAAGGCTAAATATATAACAATAACAAAATAAATAATATAGAATTATGTGGTCAGGTTTTGCCATAATTAAAATAAATTTAGTAGTGAGATAATCAGAAAGAGACGCTCAACTTTTGGAATAGTATAGTCTTTTGTTTTAATTCGCAGGTCTTATTTTGCGCATAAGTCCTCTCCAAGCCCTCGAAACAGATGAATTATACGAAGATGAAAAATACTGGATTTTGGAGGAAGGAGAGGAAGGCGACTCAGAAGGGGACACCTTGGCCATGACGCAGAAGCACAATATTACCAGAGTCGAAAATGTCCATTAAATTTCAACCTCGTCTTTTCACACGACTCAAATTAATTACCTTTCCTAAAGAGTGAGTCATGAGGCTGTTAAAATGAGTCATGAAAAGTTCTCGAAGCAGCTCCGTTAGTCAACATATTTTTGTTGTTGAAAAAGAAACGTTATATTAGTGAAAGTAATGTATTTTTCTTTATTCTATTAACCTTACTAAAACGTATATCATCATATGTTTACCACGTAAGGAAAAAATATATCGAAATAATGTGATGCAAAAGTATTTTTATTTGAATTGTTTGTTATTTTATGCCTAGTTGAAAATATTAAATGCAATATTAATTCATTATTTGGCTTTGTATACAAATGACTTATTTACTTTGAGCAAATGACTCTATTAGGTTTAGTAACAAGTTTCTTGTTAACCTCTGTTTATTATTGGGGCAAAAGCGTCTCAGGGCACTTCACAGAACCACGTCAAGTCTGTTCTTCGTTTAAATATCTAAACTACGTAAGCCCTTCTCCTACACACTATGTTTAGCATACTTCTTTTCGAAATTCAAATGATTTTTGCTCACATGATGATATTATATTCCACTTTTTTTAAATCGATTATTATATGGAACCTCGCGATTCTTTGTTCTACAACACACTTTGTGTTGACAATGAATGAGATCGCCATAGTGGCTTGGCCAATTTATTATGGAATACGACTCTTTTCGATGATATACGTCCTTTTTTATTATTAGCAACACATTATTAGTGTTTATAATCCCTATATCTATACATTACGCTTTAAAGTTTTCCATTTACGTCATATAAGTGATATTTAGTTGCGACATTCTCTTTATATTAAGAGTCGTTGTTATCTAATAAATTGATTTATCCTCCTCGAGTTGTTTTTTTTCCTTTGTGTATCTCAATCCAAGAATGATATTTCTTCTTTTTTTAATTAATAGGAATTATGGGCCGGATGTAGAGTCATTATGGAATCATTTGTTTTATAAGTAATATAAAATTAAAAGGTAACAATAGTAGATGACTTCATGGCTTAACACAGAAACAAATCTCACGACATACCAACAAAAATAAACAGCAAAACACTAGTACACACAACCCATCACAAACATACATACCAGCACTAACTCAAAAGTATGAATGAGAATGAATTATAAAAAAGTGTGTTAAAGGTAATTAAACATATAATAATAATTATAATTGAAAATCGCATGACGCGTGATATATAGATGTATTTTAAAGGCCCAATGAAAATGGAAAATTGGTAACACAACCCGGAAAAACGCTAAAGAGAATATTATATGTGCCAATGAAAGCTTAAGGAAAATGGGAGAAGTAGAGACCGGAAAGATAGGGCAAACTATTTTAACCGTTATATGAAAATAAATAAAGAAGTTGGATTCGAACCTGTGTCATCAAGCGCTCATTTTTATGTAACATAGTTGCAAATTATATACGGAAAGAATTGCTCGAACGCAAAGAGAAGTAATGAAAATATATGTACTCCAAAATACAACGCAGGATCAATTATTTTACGAAAACAGGATAATTCAAAGGAACAAGACAGACTACATAGGAGCGTAGCTCTCATTACCAGGGTAAACCTCTCTCAAAACTCATACCAGCCAACTTTCAAATCTCTTGTCTACCACAACATTTTCCCCACCATATTTGATAGAAGAAGAACAGATGGTCACGTATCACAAATTTTTAAATTAGGGACAGGTCACTTTGTTTGCCTAGATCAGTCCTTCCATAAATGTTTTATAGTTAACGTAACAGAAAAAGGTCACGAATCTCTTTAATTACACGCTTTTAAAAAAATATCAATGAACCAAAACAGAACAAACAAAAGCACAAAGGCACGCTAAGATGCTGGAGGGAGTGCCAATAAGAGCGCAGTGGCCAAAATCCAATTAACTAAAAATAGTTCGAATGACACTCTTATACCTTAGTCACTGCTGTCACAGAAAACGGAAACTTTCCGTGGGTGCCTATGCTAAAACTCTTCGAATAGAAAGGAAATATCATGACAATTGGTGCGATTAGTGTAAAGCATTTAGACATGAATTTGGCCCAATTTCCTTTTGGCAGAATGCGGTCTTACGTTATCGTTCAAAAACAAAAAAAAAATCCAGACCTTTTGGATTTGGTGCACGTTCTCCGATCTTTTTGTAAATTTTACCACTAATGCAGGTTCTTACACTGATTCCAAAGGATTTATCTTCGATGCTTGATCTTCCTCTCACCGTAGGGCTTGGACGTTTAATTGTAAAATAATCTATTTATCTTTGTTTTTGACTAACTTTACTGAAAAAATCTCACATTCATAAGGATTAACATCTAAAGATTAGAATAGGATTGACTTTCAAAGCTCGATTACCTTTCTAATTTCCTGCAATTGTCGATGACAAATACCACGAGAATTTTGTTATTTGCCCGCCTATGGGACAAAGACTCTTCTTTATAGAATAACTTAGATAATTTTCATTCTTATTTGTTATCCATTGTGGAGTTTGTTCACAACGCAAGTTAGCTCTTACTTGAAAGTCTTCCGAAGCTTACTAGGCAGGACCAGGTACTACAACTAGTTTGGGCGACGGGAGAAGGAAGGAATAGATATAACACGAATCCTTCTTAAACAAAGCCAGTCCAAGGCATTGGAGAGGAAGCATGGACTGATCTTGCTTAGAGACGCTCGGGACTAGAGTAATAACACAGTTGTCCCTCCATGGGCCAGATTCAGGAGAGCTGGGCATCCTCCTGATTAGGAGCCGCCAGAGTAGCCTACTTTGGGTTTGCATTTTTCGCACATTAGTATTCTCTTAAGTTCACTTATATTTACCTATGTGGGAGGTTTTAATGTCCTCACAAATATGAGATAAGGATAAATTAAATATAAGATACAAAAAAAAATTAAATTACAATAAGTTGTCAATTTACAGACTGGCAAGGAATAAACAGTGGAATAAATTTACCCTAAGGTAAACTTGGGCGCAAACTAGAACGGTAATTTTGGTATACGCGGTAACTTTCTTCGGCGAACAATCATACTCTTGTTTTATTTCCCTGCTGAATGTAGATTACAGCGACCTTTTTTCAGTACACTACATTAATTTCTTTAGTCGCGTGCGATTCTATATCTCATATGTTGGTCCGTCGGTCCCCGTTTTGCATCTTTTGGGGGTAATAACATTGTAACTATTCAGCCGATTCTAACAAAATTTGAAACCCATATGTTGTTTTACATTTTCTTTCGAAACACTAAACGGACGAGGCAGGTGCCTTTACTTGAGTCTAACCGGCTGAATGATTTAACTGAGCTTCCCCTGTCTGCCCATAATGTCCTCCTTCGTTTATTTTTAACTTCCCTGCTAAAGGGGCGTGACCTCTTTTTTTATTTTTAAAGTGCTAGGGTGGAGCTAACGATAGGAGACTCACTTGTTAGGTTCTCTACCGACCGTTGGGCGGAGTTCAGAGGTGTATATGCTTCTCGAGTATCTGTGCACACACTTAGACCGGGTTGGGTTGCTATCAAGAGATGACTTTATTTTTTTCCTTGACACCTTCCCGCCGTTGCCTGACTGACTGGACCGGTTCATGCTACGGCCGCCAGTCCCAACGTTGGACTTGCAAGCTTCATCAACTTGTTTTGCTTTGCCAGGCTGAATCTCGTTGAAGTGGCTCTTCAGGTTGGCCTTGGTGCCCTTGTTCACCTTCACCTCAGTGATCTTGGGAAGTCAGGACAAGCACTTGAAGATGTAGCTGTCGCCAACTATCTTCTTGTACTTCACCCACTTGCCAAGGAATGGCCAGGGTGACTAAGGCTTAGCCTCAGGAAGCTCAGAGTCAATAGACTCCGCTGTGTCTCTTTGGCTTGATGCGGGCACAGTCTCTTGCGACGCCATCACTAATTCAATGCTATAGAATAGCAAAGCACTGCACTACTAAATTAAAATAAAAATAGGATCAGTTTAGAATAGGGTCGTAACTACGTAAGTGATCAAAACGTTAATAAGCGGATATTAAAGAATAGCACCGAATAGTACATGCATTCATATACACGTGCACAAAAATAAAACGGAAGAAGCACGGGAACATAGGCAAAAAATCATCAAAGAACGCGTAAAACCGGTAGCACGCAGGAGAAACACCTCGTGACCTCTCGTCCGACAGCTGGTGAGAGACTGAAGCTAAGCGAACGTTTTGAGAAGACGTCAAGACCGGCACTCCGTTCAGTATACGTTCGGTTCCCAGCTCGGATATACCTATTTCTGCCTCCTAGGCACGCGCAGCTCTCCCCTGTTCTAAACTGGAACAAAAAATGAAATTATCGATTATCGCTAGTTTGGAACCAAAAGTATCGGCGATACCGATGAATCGATAACGCGGAAAAAATATCCGATAACCCGATATCGTTATCACGATAACGCCCACCTATGGTAATCTATACACACAAGTAGATGGAGTGGCTATGGGATCACACCTGGGACCGACCTTGGCCAACTACTATATGGGTCAACTTGAAGAGAGCTTATTTGACAACAGTGAAAATAAGCCACACATACTGCCGATAAGTATACGACATCTACGTCAACGTCCAAAGCGAAGAACATGTGAAGAACATCAAACAGCCATTTGGGGAGAACTCCGAGTTAAATGTCACTTATGAATTAAGCACGGGTAATAAAGTCCCTTTTCTGGACGTTGAGGTACAAAAAAACAATGGAAACTACATCACAAAAGTATATAGAAAAGGTACGGACATGGGAAGATGCCTCAACGCAGATGGTGAATGTCCTGAAAGGTACAAAGAAAGTGTAATCGGCTCATACACCCGCCGAACATATAAATGCTGCTCTACGTGGGAACTTATCCATCAAGAGATCTCCCATGTAAAACAAACACTCGTGAACAACGGTTTCTCGAACAGCATGATTGAAAAAAACTTCAATCATTTTTAAGAAGGCAATTCAAAGACACAGATGAAACGAAAAGTAATCAGCAAGCAGTAAAGAACATCAAACTGTATTACAAAAATCAGATGTCTACGGCCTATAAAATAGACGAAAAAAACATCAAGGAGATTTTTAACTATAAAATCAAGGTCAAGAATAAAATGGACAAAATTCAACTTAGTATATACTATCAAACGACAAAAGTTAACAATCTTGCTATAAAAAACAACAGCTGGCAAAACTCTTCGAATCTAAAGTCAACCAACATAGTTTACGAGTTTAACTGCCATCATGAAGACTTCAAGCTTCATAATAACTTAAAATATGTTGGCATGACAACCACCACCCATTCGAGGCGTTTAACCATGCATCTGCAAAGCGGAGGGCCCAAAAATCATATGGAGAGCACACATTACATCAACCTAACTAGAGATATTCTGGTTGAAAACACCACAATTAAAAGAAAAGAGGGAAATAAAGATAGGCTAAACATCTTACACGCCATCTTAATAAACGAAGAAAAGCCGGCCCTCAACACCCAGGTTACGAGCTGGAATCGAACATTAAAATTGTTTAAAAAATTCCACTCACCAGATTGGTTCGTTTTCCTTGACATTACGTTCAAGCGAGGAGGAATAAATATCCCTTAAAATCCGTTTTCTTTTCATTCAACCTGATTCTGACACTACCATACTTCATCAGTAAAGGAGGAAAGAATACTTAAAGACGCTCCGAAGATGATCGAATAGATCGAAAGCTCAGCAATTTAAGTTTGGTTTTACCAAACGCATTTCTTAAAAAGAGATATAAACATAGGAGAAGTTATCTTATAGGGGGGCTTGCTGTTTCATAAGGAAAACGACCACTGGTTACCAGTTTATTGGTGGTAACGTAGGGGTTGCCAGTTAATGTTGAGGCAGAAAGGGCACGTTACCGTTACCTTTATAGCGTGATGTAGGGGCGATCACGGGTTACCACTTTATGGTAGGAAGAGAAAGGCCGTTCAGGGATCCCCCTTTATGGTACAGACGGGTAAAGGTAACAGTTCCAATTATGGTTAAAATGACGCGGATATTTCGCGAGGTCCCTACTGTCCCCGGGCTGAAGTGACAGGTGACGTTAAGTTTGAAACTGACCCCAAATATACTTAAATAATATATCGGCTTGGTTGGGCTTACCGAAGGCTTGTGATCGAGAAAGGACTCAGAGGAATCACGAAAAAAATAAAGGTTTAATTCCAAACAAACAAAACTGACAAGCAATGTAAAAAATGAGGCTCACGTTTACAGAGTACGGTCAGGGAAATTTCTTACTACCGGTCAGGGAAGCGAGAGTAACGATAACAAGATTTAGGCGGATAAGACGGGATCTTCGCTACGCTAAACGAAACGTAATTATTAACGGGGCGACTCTGAGATCGAAGGTTAGAATGAGTATGAGGGCTCTTTAAGGTGGTCGATAATTAAGGGGGGAACCTTGAAGGTAATCGTAAAGACAACCCAAGAGCCTTGGAAGGGGGACGCTGGTTGCCAGTAAGGGTGATAAATTTCCGAGTTATCGTGTAATCTTTTGGCAAGGACTTCGGTTTTGATACAGATGCCCTAGTTGGTTTGCAGTGCCCTTCCTTACTTCGCACAAGAGTAATTTGTTGATGCTATGGGCTGCCCTAAGCCGAGGAGCGGTCTTACACTGGCGACGGGGTCAAATAGCCCGGAGGATGGAGAGAGACCACACCAGGGTAGAACAACGGTATTTCGGGAGTTAATAATCGCGAGGAATTGCTATTAGCGAGGAGAATGCGCAAGGGTTGGTTTCCCGATAATGAGGCCTTGGCCTTGAGGCAGGGAGGTGAGAAACGGCAGGATATTGAAGTCACGGAAAACAAAAATGGAATTATTATTGAATTATAACTTATTGCACTTTACAGAAAGTTCTTTATTTAAGTTCTGAGTTATAACTAAATTAAGTTCGAGGTCAAGTGCGGGCAAAGTCTAAAGGAGGCCGGACGAATAGAGCCTTTAAGCGTTACACTTTAATGTCTGCGTTATGTATACGACTATATACAAGGATGAATTACGCAAATCCGAGAGATCGGACTGAACGATATATATATATATATATATATATATATATATATATATATATATATATATATATATATATATATATATATATGTATATATATATAACGCGATATACTGCGATATAATGATAATAGTAGTCATCCCTACTGTTCTGGCTTCCCACAGTTTTATACTCAATTTAAGCCACGCCCTGTAAGTTTCACGTCCAACTAAGCCACACTTCCCTCATATGTGCCGGACTGTTGATTGGTCGGAATCGACATAACTCGCCTCTTGATTGGCTACTGCCAAACATATTGATAAGGGAGGCACTCCGCCTATTGGGTGAAATTCTCTGTGGGCTGTGGCATGTTATCATGGAGACAGCTTTCTAATATCTCTTTTATTTGTTTAATTGTGATAGTTATCCGGTTTATTCCTGGATTCTGCTTTAATTACAATGTTTGCCTAAGATTGTCTCGAACAACTCTAATAGAGATAACTGTGCTTTGTTTTACTGACGTGTCATATTCTCGTAAAAGGTGCTAACTTTGCTTTTCCCGCTTCTCTCTCTCTCTCTCTCTCTCTCTCTCTCTCTCTCTCTCTCTCTTTCTCTCTCTCTCTCTCTCTCTCTCTCTCTCTCTCTCTCTCTCTCTCTCTCTCTCTCTCTCTCTCTCTTTCTCTCTCTCTCTCTCTCTCCTCTCTCTCTCTCTCTCTCTCTCTCTCTCTCTCTCTCTCTCTCTCTCTCTCTCTCTCTCTCTCTCTGTACGTTATGTGTGTCGCGACTCTCGCTTGTGTCCTATTTTGGACGTACACGCAAGTCGCTACATGAGTATGCGTTCTTCATTTTTCCTCTATAAGCTCTGCCCGCTGGGCGGGATTTCCTCGACCGACGTCAATCCCTTTTCCCTTGGGCATGGATGCATGACGTCTAAAATTTGACGCTTTCTTGATATAAATTTTATAACACCTGACGCAGCGACAGCTGTCTCGTCTTAATCCTTTCTCCAGACAGGAAATGTTCGTTTTTATTACACTGTCGCCAAAATTTTTAATATCTGAATCTGAATTGCAAAGAAACTAAATGTTTGAACTAAGACAATTAGTGCAATAAAAAGAAAATGGGAAAATAACAAGGATATGTTGCCAAAAAAGGTTGGGAACTGTGGTCGTAAGCGAGTAACAACCCCTAGAATTGATAGAAAAATCAAAGGAATGTCTCTGAACAATAAGAGAGCATCTTGTAGTAAGATTTTCCATGAATTAATGGAAGAGAACATCAATGTGCATCGTAGAACAATTAACAACAGACCTTTAGAGTGGATTACACGCATATCTTTCAAGGGAAAACCCACGACGATGGGGAAGTCGCACCATGCATGGGCTAAGGATAATATTACATGGACTTGTAAGCAATGGGACCGGGCAAGACCATCTAAAATAGTAGATTAGGGTCCTTATGTATTGTGTATGACATTTATTAATAAAATAACATGTTTTTATTGATTTCAATCATCAAACTAGCTTTATGAAGAATGATTTAAGAATGACTTTATTTTCTGATTGCCATAAACTAAAACAGTCCCTTATTCTGGATGTCCTATTAGTCAAATATGGTTTTTAATTGTTGCATTTTCTGACGAATCCACAATAGAAGTGCTCGATGATCGGGTGCAAAGCGTGTAAAGGAGGCCTGGTGAGGAATTTCTACCAGATTATCTTCGAAAAAACGGTATAACTTCCACAAAATATTATGGTTTGGGGGCAATTTGTATCCATTGAACTAGTCGCCTGAAGATAATTAAAGGGATTATGAACCAAGAGAGGTACTTGGATTTTTAAACATGAGTCGGCCCCATGCCATATAGCAAAAACGTAAAGAAGTGGTGCTACGAAAACCGTGTTAACGTGTTACCATTGTAGCGGTCTATACCCCTACAAGTGGAAATATTTAATCATAACTGTATATATATATATATATATATATATATATATATATATATATATATATATATATATATATATATATATATATATATATATATATATATATATATATGTATATATATATATTAATTTATGAAGGGTTGGTAACCCTGACATAATTCGTGAGATTGTTACTCCCGCTCTCGCGAGCGTCTTCAAATAAAATAAATGAGGTTCATTCGTGTTCCTCGATTGCTTCAGTAAACAGGTCTGTAATATTTGAATAGTAATTTTTAGTTAAATATGTCCCGAAAGAATCGCGATTTAATGCGTGATTCTTCTCTCATTTACAGACCTTTCCAACTCCGTTATAATCTATTTATGTATCCAAATTATAATTTATTTATGTATCCAATTTAATTCATACAATCTATTTATACCAATATTTATACATATCAATCTATTTAATATTTACCCAATCCATTTAACTATATAATCTAATTGCTCATATAATCTATTTATCACCCCATATAAATAGTTATCATACATTTATAATATTTACTCATTTAACATTCAACTATAATCTAATTAATAATTGTCAATCTAATTATCAATCATCATATGTGTACTTTAATTCTCATTAACTCATTCAAAGTTAATTCACCCTCGTAATCTATCCAATCATAAACTGTATAATTTAACTTCTATATCATAACTGTTCATTCCATAATATATATTTTTCGTAGCTCTTTGTTCTTAATTCACGTATTCCCACGACGTCGCTGATTTAGGCCTAAGGAAATTTCGTCTGCAAATTCAGACTTTCCGTTAGCAATTAACCTCATTCCCTTTATATAACAAAAATATAGGTTTGGGGGTTTATTGTGACCTGAGCTATCTAGTGTATTGGCGCAATAACCCCCTAACAACCTATACCATGGCTTGGACTTTCACCTGAAGTGAACCCCATCGAGAGTTTATGGTCTCTGTTGAAAGATGAAATGCATCAATTCCCTATTACAACGAAAAACAGCTTATTGAATGCCTCATAGAAGTTTGCTTCAATTCGAATAACATCAAGAATCTTTACAAAACACTAATTCGTGGCATGCCTCGTCGTGTACAAGCCTTTAATGGTGCTAAAGGGGGCAAAAGTGACTACTGAAATACTAGTTTGGTATAAGTAATAGGAAATAAATCATCTTTCAATAAATAAATTCAGTATATTTAACCTTTATATATAGAAATATCAAAAATTGCAAATATCCCTAATATTTTTTCCAGTACTATAAATATATATATTAAATATTCCCAATAAATCAGTAGATTAACGACTAGAATATTATTATAACGAATTAGGTATAGTTGAAGATAAACTGCTCGGCTGCGATTGTGCTTTTGTCCTTTGTTCCAAAAACTTTTGTTATATGTACTACCTGTCCTGAGGGCGAGCGGAGCGAGCTGGGTTGGGCGGAGTCGGAGCCCACCAGATAATAACTCCTAGCCTGGCTAGAAACCGGCTTCAATAACCACAACATATACGAATAATCTATAAATATATATTAGCAGCCGAGGAGCTTATCTTCAACTTTACCACGATTTAAATATTTTTTACATGATAATGATTCTTGATTCCCAGGCAGGTGACCGCCAAATGGCAATCTCCCTGGCCCTTGTATCTGCACTACCTGTGAGGATGTAGCGGTCTACATCACTACAAATGTAAATATTTATTTATAACTGTATATATATATATATATATATATATATATATATATATATATATATATATATATATATATAGTTTCAAAAAGGGTTGGTAACCCTGACTTAAATCGGGAGATTGGTACACCCGCTCTCCCAAGTGTTTTAAAAATAAGCCACGAGGCTTCACTCGCTCGGCTGTATTGCATCGGTGAACAGGTCTGTAAATATTTGAATTGTAATTGTTTAGCTAAATATTTCCCAGATAGAATCCCCAATTAATGCTTGATTCTTTTGTCTCATTTACAGACCCATTCAACTCCGTTATAATCCATATAACAAGTATCCAATCTATTTACCAACTATTTACCCACTATTTACCAAATTTACTTATAATCCAAATTATTATTATTTTAATTATTATTTATCCAATCTAATTATCAATCATCAATTGTTATACTCAATTTACCAATTACTATTTACCAATATCTAATTTAGCAATTCTTTTACCGATTACGCAATTACCAATTATCAATCATTATTTGTTATACTCTAATTACCAAACCTTATTTATCAATTGTAAAATCCATTCCCGTTAACTCACTTAAATTTAATTCACGTGTAATTCTCAATCTAATCATAAATTGTTAGTTGATAAATTCACCCTTAAATAATATAACTGTTTATTCAATAATATATATTTTCTCAACTCTTTGTTTTTAATTCACGTTTTCCCAACGTCGCCCAGATTTAGGCCTAAGAAATTCGTCTGCAAATTTAGACTCGCGTTAGCATTTAACAATTCATTCCCTTGAATAACGAAATATAGATTTTTATGTTTATTGTGATCTAGAGCAATCTAGGATATTGCCGAAATATTCATTAAAAACCTATAAGGACAGGGAAACAGTTAGTATTTTCCTAATGTTACCTGCCTACAAACACATTTTGACTTTTCATATGCTCTCCAGGAAATCTTTCACTGCTACAATCATTCGTCCATTTGTCTGGCCACAGAGTCCCAACAGAATAAGCAGCCATTCTCTTACACTCTTTTCAATCACCTCATTCATTTCACATCCCATTTCATTCAGAATGACCTGCATCATTTCCATTCTCTCACTAACATACTTATCGCATTCCAACATGACATGCTCTACTGTCTCATCCTCACCCATGTCACACATCTCACACTGTAACTTCTCGCATTCACATCCATACATTGTGTCCTAGCACGGAAGAGAAGGTCACCACCCAAGCTTCCATCATACCAACTTTCATACCTTGGCGCCTTTTTCTCCTTATATAGCTCTAGTATCCTCTTTCTCTCAATCTCATCCATCCACTTTCTTTGGTCAAAATCGTTCATCACTTTGTCTATTTCATTTTTCCACTTCCTCCCATCCCAGTTGCGTCCCTCTCCATTCGCATTCAACATTGTCCACTCATACGGACTCAAGTTTGCTACTAATCTACACATATTTGTCATCCTCAGGCACCTCTTATTCCAACTGCTACTGTTCTCATTCCACAAGTAAACCTTTCGTGTCAATCTTGTATCCTCCATTCGTTCCAGTCTAATCTTATACCTCAAAGACCCTTTCATACACCTTTCTCTAAAAGTACTCCATCTCATGTCGCCTCTCACACACTCAATTGCTGCATACTTAGGTGCATTCAGGGCTAGTCCTCCTACCCTATTTTGCCTAATCTCTAGCTTGTCTATTTCCTTCTCCTTCCAAGCTATTACATCCATACAATACATAATACTTGGCACCGCCACACTCTTCCATACATCTCACCACATCATACTTACTAGCCCTAATCCTAGCTACACTGCCCAATCTACCTACCCACTGGTTAGTCATACTAATCTTCTGATTCTTCATTTTCTCACTATCTTTTGAGCTTATCCATACTCCCAAGTACTTGTATTCTTCAGTCTGCTTTAGAGCATATTCTCCGATTTTCCATGTGGCATACCCGTCATTTTCCGACTTATTTAATGTCAGCACCTGGTTTTTCTTCTTGCTAAAACTCCAAAATCTCTGCCGTAGTCATTTACAACATCCTTCAACCTTTGCAACTCTTCTGCTGTCTCACTCACCACAATCACATCATCTGCGTACATCAACAACAATATTTTTTAATTCCCAACGCTTACTCCCACATTCAACCTTCTTACCCTAGCAGCTAACTCCTCAGTGTACACGCTAAACAGTGTGGAAGAGAGGATACACCCTTGCCTAACGCCTCTCACACTCCTCACCCATCCTATTTATATATCTCCTAGTCTATGCTTTGCTCTAGTATCTACATACATGCTCTTCCTAATGTTAACTATCTTCTGACTAAGTCCTACCTTCTCCAACACTGCACAAAACCTCCCTGTTTACTCTATCATATGCCTAGGAAACCTAGATACAGATTACTCCCATCTTTCACCTTCCTTTCAATCATTTCATTCACCACGCACATGTTGTCTTCCGCTCTTCTGTCAAACTTAAAACCATTCTGCTCTTCACCTAGCACCCTGATCCTTTCAATCCATTTATTCAGTCTTTCATCCAATACTGCACTGAAGACTTTCCCTATTGTATTTAACAAGGCTATTAGGCTATAATTCTTCAATTCACTCTTACTTTTACACCCACCCTAATGCAGCAGAGTCACTCCGCATTCATTCCATTCCCTCGGTACGCTTTCTTCTTCCCACACCTTGTTAAATAATTCTGTCAATCGCAACCTCGCTTCCATTGCTATACATTTTATACGGCATTTCATCCGGCCCAACTGCCTTTCCATTCTTCTGCTTTTTCAAACATCTTTCAACTTCCTCTCTCTTAATTCTTTCATTTAGCTCACTTACGTCTTTACTCTCCAGTCTCACACATCCTTCGTTCACCTCTCCCGTATCTCCTACCCCACATATAGTTTCCCAAAACTCTTTTATACAATCAATCATTTCTCCCTATCTGTTACACATTTACCATTCACTCTCAAGCTTTCCACCCTCTCCTTTTCATTCACGCTTTCACCTCTCATGAACCTATACCATTCACGCCCCCCTCCCCTGCAATCCTTTCTCTTTCGTTGCCTGAATCACATTTCTCTCACACTTCACTTTTGCATGCATAATCTTTCGCTTGGTCTGTCGCTATTGTTTCACGTACTCTATCTATGCCTTCTGGTATTCTTCCTCAGCTGTTTCACTTTCATGCATCTTCTTTCTCAGTCTTCTGCATTTCTTATTGCGCTTTTTTCGTTCACTTCTAGCATTTCTAATATCATCATTCCACCATGGTTTACACATGCTCCTCCCTGGTCTCACCCTTACATATCCTATGTGTCTCACTGCTGCACTTCTAACGTCCATCATTAACCTTTCATTAATTCCATTCACATCGTGCAGCCTAATTCCTTCCACAGTTCTTCCATTCAAATCTACCTGGAAATTCTCCCAGTTAGCATCCCTCAGTTTCCACTTTCTCTTCCTATCCTTCTCCTTAGCTTCCTTTCCTCCATACAACCGGCATTCCACTATCATCATATTATGGTCCGATACAAAATCGATCATACCCTCCTCATCAATACACATACTAATCACAGATTCACGCATCCTTCCATTCACCAATATGTATTCGATAACTGACTCCCACCCCCTTGCATTCCATGTTACACGCCCTTCTGCCAAAGTTTCATTCAAATTTTCAGATTAATTTCGTCTATAAATTCCGTAAGCATCTCACCATTCGTATTTATTCATTTCCCTAGCATAATTAGATTGGCATTCATATCTCCTATAATCATCACTTTTTCTTCATCGTTCACTCTCACCAATTCTTTCAAGATGCTGTACTTGGTCTTGTTCTCATTCCTAGCTCGTTTACTCTCAACAGTAAAGCGGTATGTGTGTGTAGATTATAATGTGGTTAATAATAATAATAAGTTGAACGTTTTTTATGGTAATTAGCCTAGTGAGTCTGAGGGTACCAGCCAAAGTAAGAAATTACGCAATGAATTGAGATTGAGAGTTGAATGGATGAATTAAAGGCAGTTCGTCAGGAGGGATATTAATTATAAGTTTTAACAATATATTTATTTGAGAAATAATATTTTAATATATATATATATATATAAGTTGAGGTAATATAATATGGGGAGAGCGTAAGTTATAGGTCCTTTATCACAAAATTAAGAATTTGCAGTACGACATTTATGGTGTTATGAAAACAGGCAACGTCTGATCAATGAATGGAAAATGTACTTAATAGGGGGTACTTAAAAATGGTGATGAAGATTGTAGACAATTATTAAATAGAATGGGCGATTGATAATTGGAACTATACGATATGTAAATAATTTAGGGATGATATGCCGATTTCAATATATTGAGGATAAGGCGAAATTTATAATGTATAAATAGCGTGAGATGAATTAATTCTAGGGTAAACGAAAGTTATATGATAATTAGTTCTGGGGTGTAGGAAATTCTATGTTAATGAGTTGGGTGAATGAAAAATCTATGCTAATGTTTAACGTGAATCTTGGGGTCTGTTAATAGCGGGAGCACAATTGAAATGGGACACTTGCTGTATTTGCGTGCGCTTGGTGAAAGGAAATGTTGCCATTTTATACATTTCTTGATATATATATATATATATATATATATATATATATATATATATATATATATATATATATATATATATATATATATATATTGTTTTGGGGAAATTTATATACAACTTGTAGGGGTGAAACCACTACAACATTATGTATACCACAGCCACCACAAATCTCTCAGTGTTACTCCGGTCACCCACACATTCAATTTTCACTGCAAGTATATCTTCATTCATGGCACAGTTACCTAAATTCAACCTCTCTACTCTCAAGTTCCTATTTTTCCTATATATATAATAGCTACTCTTCCTCCCTTTCTAGTCTGTTTGTTCCACCCTTTACCAATCATTTCATACTCGTTGCCATTCACCTGTACCTCATCTCTTAGCTGAGTTTCCGTCAGGTTTACTATATCAAGCTGCCATTCATTTAACTCTTTACTCAAATCTTCGCATTTGCCAACTCTCCATCCTCTCACATTTATACACTCAACTTTCATACCCTTGCTAGCTCGGTGGAATTTTTCTCTTCCTCTCTCCTGCCTCCAATCTTCACCTTGTCTCACATTCCCTATCTCACCTACCGTACGTCTCCTCCTTAGTGCTATCTCAGTGGCCTTCACCCACTCCCATAGCCTCCCGCCTAGTCTTCTTTCTCCTTCTTGCTCCATGTGCAACCCGTCTCCTTCAAAGGTCCCCTTTTTTAACTCTGCATGTTCACCTTCATCCTGTTCAATTCTTTATTTACCATCATTCTATTCACCTCCCTTCTTCTCCTCTCGTACCAAACATCCTCACAAGGCCTTCTCATCACTCCCACTACCACAATACTTACATTTTTCTTTCCCCTCTTTAATTCTGCCACTCCCTGTGTGATTTCTTTCACTTTGTCCTCTATACTTCCTCTCATCAGTCCATTTCCTTCCCTTTGAACGATGAGTGGTCCTTCCTCCACGTCTTCCGCTACACTCCTTGCCCTCTCTAGCACCCTTGACATGTTGCTCCCTGGCAGACATACATTCTTACTGCCCCTTTCCTCCATCCGTATATGTCTCCCCATATACTTGATCGTACTGTCTCCCACTATGAGTCTGGGTGTTCTTGGCTTTCTCGCCATGGGACGTCCATTCACGCCCATACTACTCTCCCGGTGTTCTCCCTCCCTTATTTGCTCCTTTCTCTTCTGGTCACTCTCATTCACTACCATCACTTCCTTTTCCGCCTTCTGCAACCCACTGAACCTGTTGCTACATACAACAGGTTCACTCCTCCTCCTCCCCCTCTCCCTGCCAAGGCCTACCCTTCTCCTCTTTACTTGCTGTCATTCCTGCTTGTCAATCTCTTCTCCCTCTTGGCTTCTATCCCTCTTACTTTCATGTTTCTTGTCTTTATGTTGACTCACCTTTCTTCCGGTAACCTTAGGCTTCATACTACCTACCTTTCTTAACTCGGCAATGTGCCATATATTTTTCTTACTTTCCTCTCTAACCATACCCAATTCCTCGTATACCTCCCTAACTTCCAACGTGACTGCAAGGATTCTATCCTGTAGGGAGCATATTAGGCAGTTACTCATGTCTGCCACCCTCATTTCGTATCTAAAGTATTCACACTGCGTATAAAGCCCCAGACTTTCAGTCACTACCCTACTCAATACACTGTTAACCTCTTTCATCTCTACTGCTCTTTCCATATCGTTATTATTGAGATACTTTTCCTAATACTTATCACGTTCCCTGATGATCGCATGGAGCCATTCTTCTTCCAATATATTCATTAGTGGCGGTTATAAATGTGTTGAAAATTTAGAAAAATAGATCATCGCAATTCTAGCTAAATATAATCTGTTTCGTATGTAGTCCCAGCACGTGTGGATTAAAATTTAGGAATTTGTCTGATTCATATTTCATATTCACATCTTCTACCGAATAAATTACGATGCGCAGAGTCCTGAAGTGTTCCACCTTAAAATACAATAAAGTCAATACCTCCGACCTTCATCGCATCACAACCAAGCAACTAAATTTAATTTAACCGCCAGCCCTACAATTTACAAAGAAAGGGGTTTGTCGAGTAAGGTCTAGGAAACCTATTAGCTAAAGCCTCCCACAATTTTAATAACATTGAAACCACTCCATTCTTTAAAAGCGAAATTGTAAACTTATTAAGAGAAAAAACCAGTGTATACAAATTCAATCATTGGCCATGGTCATGGTCATTTGATAAACATGGAGACTCGAAACTGCACTTGTCAGACTGAGATCAGGACATGTAGGCTTAAATTGCTACCTAAACAAAATTAAGTTAAAAAACTCACCAAATTGTGACCACTGCAATTTACCTGAGACAGTAAAACATTTTCTATTAGAATGTCCCGCTTATAATATAAAAAGACAAAAAATGATAGGCAATCTAAGCTTACTGAATATAAAAAATATGGTAAATATGTAGATTAGTGGCCCGGCTGAAAAAAAAATTTGCGTGTAAATATTATCATTCACTCGTGTCGGAATATTCATGCGCGTTTGAGTCCTTTTCGAATTATTCTATAAACAATTAGGATTATATACTGGGGGGCTGTGCCCCCCAGCCTCCCCCCCCAATTTAATGAAACTCAGGATCATCGTAGTGTAGTCCCCCCATTGTGTTTACCTCCACACGAGCTGTCAACTTAAATGTACTCCCAAAATGTGAAACATTTTGGAACACAGACGAAATAGTACGTCACATCATTCGCGCCGATAATCTACATAATTACCAAAAATATAACTCTCAAAACCCTTTTGGGAGGAGGTGGTTTCAGCCCACATTCCCAAGAAAAGATAAAAAAAAATACTTCTTAAATTTCTTGCTTCTACTAGAAAATGATCAAAATTATAAAACTAAAACTGCTTAAAAATAATGAATATATTACTATTATAGGAACCTAGTATACTCCAACTTGATTATCACAATAACTATAAATAACTCAATATCCATAAATAAGTCTGCTTGATCAGTCACTATTTTACCTTAATTACCCGATTAACAAATTCAACTTGTCTATAAATACCTACATAAATGTTACCTTGGTAACTATGTAGATTATCGCCGCGAACGATGTGACGTACTATTTCGTCTGTGTTCCAAAATGTTTCACGTTTTGGGAGTACATTTAAGTTGACGGCTCGTGTGAGGGTAAACACAATGGGGGGACTACACTACGATGATCCTGAGTTTCATTAAATTTGGGGGGGTCTGGGGGACACAGCCCCCCATTATATAATCCTAATTGATTATAGAATAATAATTCAAAAAGGACTCAAATGCGCATGAATATTCCAACACGAGTGAACGATAATATTTACACACAATTTTTTTCCGGCCGGGCCGCTAATCTACATATTTACCGTTACCTTTGACCAAATCCAGTCAAGAACATATTCTGGTTCAAATATTAAGGATACTAATAAGGTTCCACTTCTTTTCTGAAGCCCTATGGAAGCCCTAGGGGAAGATTGGTGTGGGTTTCTATTCTATTAACTATAACTTTCACACTTTCAATTATCTCAGGAACCAGATGTAACTCAAAATTAATAAATATCTTTAAACTTATTTATACAGGTATTCACCTTTAAAAGAGAAATTAATAAGATTTTACATATTAAAATAAAGGTAAACATGTAGACAAGCGGCCCGGCTGGAAAAATTATTTTGTGTAAATATTATCGTTCACCCATGTCATTTCTGACGTCATACCCCACCCCCAACCCCTATTATAATTCGCAAAATGATTAAAGGCGCTGACATGATGTAGTTAAAGCATTCACCTCTGTAAATGTCAGAACATTATAAAAATTAGGATTATATACAGGGGGGCTGTGCCCCCCAGCCTCCCAGAATTTAATGAAACAGGATCATCGTAGTGCAGTCCACGCATCATGTTTACCCGCCCACAAGCCGTCCCCTATAAATGTACTCCAAAAACGTGAAACATTTTGGAACACAGACGAAATCGTACATCTTATCGGCCGGGCCGCTCGTCTACATATTTACCAAAATAAATTAAGATAAAAAAAAAGGAAAGAAAAGAGAGAATCATTAGCTCACCTAATTATAATATAAACTCATAATTATACCAATTATACAGTGCAGCAAACTGTGTAGTGTCTAACTCTCTTAGACCCACTATCATTAACACACCTCCAAAAAAAACATGAATTAATGAAGTAGAAATAAAAAATACTGGTCTGGTGGGAAGACATACTCCATCTAAGAGGAGTTAACCCCTTCCCGAAAAAAAAAGTAGGAAACGCCTTCTAAGTATAGCTCTCGGGCCGGTGGCTCTGTAGCGGGCCGAAAATCTAGACTAACCCCCAATCGATCCAACCCGCTCCCTACACTAACCGGATGTGAGAAATCGAAGGAGAATGAAACGGATTAACATAATTTCATGGATGACAAAAGCCACAAGGGCCTATCAAAGGTCATCCGTATCCATCAAATCCCACCCACATAATGCATCCATAGGATTTTGTCAGATCATGCATCTACAATATACAATTTAACAATCCATAGGAATGTCCAACCATGCATCTACAATATATAATTTAAAGCCTCCATAGGAGTCTGTCAAAAACAAAATCAAAATCCCCCAAAATATACAATAAAATGAAACTGCATCCACAGGAATAAGTCAAGAAACATATCCACATACCAAAAAGTAAGAAATTAACCCTCCATCCCCATATAATCATCCAATCTGCGCTTGAAAACATTCAAGTTTAGACTGTCTACAGTCTCAGGTGGCAAACTATTCCAATAATCCACCACCCTGTTAGTGAAAAAATATTTTCTAACATCCAGTCTGCACCTCTGTTTTTTAATCTTTAAGTGGTGGCCTCTAGTTCTATTACTACCTTCTAACTCAAATAACTTGCTGAAATCCAATTTATCCATCCCAGAAAAGATTTTAAAAAGCTCAATCATATCTCCCCTCACACACCTTTCAAATGAAAACATTTAATACCCTCAGCCTATCTTTATATTCAAGGTGCTTCATGGATGGTATTATTTTTGTTGCCCTCCTTTGTACTGACTCTAATAAGTTTATATCATGTCTAAAATGTGTTGACCATGCCTGTATACAGTACTCTAAATGTGGCCTGACATAAGAGTTGTATAGTTCAAGGATGACCTCCTTACTCTTGTAGCTAACATTTCTTTTAATGTAACCTAGCACCCTATTTGCTCTATTTTTTGCCTCAATACACTGCTTTGAAAATTTCAGTGACCTATCTACTACTACTCCTAAGTCCTTCTCATCTTCAACTGAATTAAGCCAATACCCATCCATCTCATAGCTAAATTCCCTATTATCTCTCCCCATGTTAATAACTTTGCATTTATTAAGATTAAAAGTCATCTGCCACTTCTGAGCCCAAGCTAACAAGTTATTTAAGTCACCCTGCACTTTAAAGCTACCCTCAACCTCTTTGACTACAGCTGCCAATTTAGTGTCATCAGCAAAAATTGACACTTTGCTATTTACACCTTGCCCAAGATCATTTACATAGATTATAAATAATAAAGGGCCTAAAACTGATCCCTGAGGTACGCCACTAATAACATTCCTCCACTCTGACCTCACTCCATTCAGTACAACTCTCTGTTTCCTATTTTTCAGCCATTCAGTTATCCAATTTAAAACGTTCCCACATATCCCAAGCAGCTTTAATTTATGAACTAGTCTTCTATGTGGAACCTTATCAAAAGCTTTGCTGAAATCTAAGTAGATCACATCAACTTTCTCACCCCTATCTAATTCTTTAGTTACATAATCCATAAAATCCAGTAAATAGTTAAACACGATCTACCTTTTCTAAAACCATGCTGAGCATCATTAATTAACCTGCTACTCTCTAGATGATCAGAAATTCCCTTCTTAACCATCTTCTCAAGAATTTTACAGACTATAGAAGTTAAGCTTACCAGTCTAAAGTTATTTAGATCATCTTTGCTTCCCTTTTTAAAAATTGGCACTACATTTACCAATTTCCAATCATTTGGTATTTCTCCAGACTCTAGTGATCTAATAAATATCTTCTCAAGAGCTACTGCAATACTTTCTACACCTTTGAGTATCCTAGAATGAATGTTGTCAGGGCTAGATGCCTTACTAGTATTTAACTGCATTATAAGCCCTTTAATTTCTTCTCTGTCTATATTAATAGAATTTATCACTACTTCCCTTGACCTAGAATTATCATCAATTAGTCTAACTGGTTTCTCTTCTGTGAACACTGAAGCAAAATGATCATTAAGGACCTCTACTATTTCCTCATCAGATTCTTTCAAAACCCCCTTCATATTTAATAGGCCCTATTTTAGCACTGTTAGATTTATTATTGATTCTATAATAGCTAAAGAATTTTTTAGGATCTTTATTATTATTTTTAGCTAAATTAATTTCTGCTGTCCTTTTGGTCTTCTTAATAATCTTATTTAGTTCATTTCTGGTTGACCTATAATGGTTTAAATTATCTAAACTACTCTCACTTTTTAATCTCTGGTATGCCCTTTTTTTCTCTGAAACTTTATTAGCTATTTCTTGATTCCACCATAATGGTTTCCTACATTTCTTCCTAATAGACTTCATTGGAATACACTGTTCCTGAACCATGTCTAATATAGTCTTAAAAATATCCCACATCTCATAAGTATTCTTTCCAAGGAATTCTATATCCCACCTAATCTGATTTAGCATGCTGCGTAATTTATCGTAATCTCCCCTATAAAAATTTGGAATTTTTGTGGTTTGTTGTTGTTCTACCCTTAACTATTTGCAAATTAAACCTAACCATCTGATGATCACTGTTTCCCAATGATTCCCCTACACTCAATCCTTGAACTAAGTGATCATCATTTGAAAGAATTAGATCTAATATATTGGCACCCCTTGTTGGCTTATTAACAAATTGGGTCAAAAAGTTATCTTCAAAACACTCCATAAACTTACAACTTGCTCTATCTCTTCCTATCATATTTTCCCAGTCTACAGAAGTTAAATTAAAGTCACCCAGAATAACTGTATCTTCTTTACATCCTTTACTTATTTCCCTAATCATTAACTCATCGATGCAATCAGTCTGTCCTGGTGGTCTATAAAAAGCTCCCAAGTGTATTTTCCTATTTTTACCAACCTTAATATTTATCCATAATGATTCACCTTCTCCTTGCTTTATAGAGTTATTTAGATTTGAAGAAATGCTATTTCTGATATAAATAATCAACCCACCACCAGTTCTATCTCTCCTTTGACTAATGTACATAGTATAACCTTCTAGTTCAAATTCACTGACATTATCATTAAATATATTTTCATTAACCCATGATTCAACTATACATATTATATCTATATCTTCATGAATGATATAACTAAATAATTCATCCCTCTTATTTCTAAGACTACGAGCATTTGTGTAAAGACAACTCAGCCCACCTATCCCTGAAGCACATGAAGGCCTATCTCCTTTGCATCTCCTTTCTCTCCTTCCCCGACCCTGTACTCTTGTATTTTCCTGACCACTATCACTACTCAAGTAATTTAACCCTAAAGCAATTCCATTAGCCTGCCTACCTTCTACAAATCTGTGTTTGCTTCCTCTTCCTGCCTCACTTTGAGCCATTAAATTTCCCTGACCACTATCAAAACCTAGTTTCCCGCCTCTAAAGACCTAATAACACTATCTAATTCCCGCCACAAAACCTCAACCCCATCTCGGCTTAGATGGAGTCCATCCATCGCATACAAACCCTTATTCCCATAAAACCCACTCCAAACATCTACAAACACCAATCCTGACTCCTGGCACAAACCTTTCACATATTCATTCAACCCCATTGCACGAGACAACCATTCCATCCCCACATCCATTCTCGGAAGCACACCTGAAACAACACCTTTTACTCTACTTTCACACATCCTTTCAATCTGCCTTTTATACCGCTGTCGTAACTCACAAGTACCCACCTTCTTTACATCATTTACTCCGACATGTGTAATCACAACTGCTTCCCTCTCACACCCAGACACCAACCTATCATACCTCTCACACACATCATTTACACCAGCACCCGGCAGACAAACTCTCACTCCCTTCCATTTACTTTCACTCAACTTCCTATCTAAATACCTAATCTGAGAGTCACCCATCACAATCACCTCAGTCATTCTCCTATTCTCTCTAGGCCTAGTATTACCCTCCCTCCTGCTCTCACTCATTCGATCTCCTATTCTACTTTCAGGCACAGCCACACCAGACAAATCTCTTTCAAATTCTTCCTGTTTCAGGGCATCAAATCTGTTAGTTAGCCTAACAGGTTCCATGTCCCTCTCATTCACACACCTAACCTGTCCTAACTTATCTATTCTGTTCACTTTCACCCACCACTCATCATCACTTACTTCACTTACTGCTTTCTCTCCAGTCTCTGTTCTAGGCCTAACTTCCTCCCTCCTGGTCCCAATCTGACTCTTCAAACGTACACTTGCATCTCTTCTCACTTCAGACACTAAATCGTTCAGTCTCAAGCATTCCGCACGTAATCGACTCACCTCCTCAGTCAAATCACATACACGGCACTCAGACACATTCACTCTCCTCTCTACACCACAGACATCGCACACTACATACACACTACTTTCAAAAGGCATACTCTCTACATCCAAACAGTCAGCCATACTTAAACAAGAACAATAATAGAAACAAAAACTTACAAAACAACAAGAATTTGACCCGAATTTGTGCGCGCAAGTTTAAAACCTGCTAATCAAGATGGCCACTGAAGTAAACAAAAGTCACTTTCTCACCAAAACAAAATAACCACAATTTAACTTTGTTATATTAACCAAATATATGATCTAATAACTTGATATTTATGTTTACTATGTCACACACCAAAGTATAGCAAAAAATCAAAATATTCTGAGAGCTCTACAAAACATGTGCTACCTGTTCGAAGGTCAGTCCCTTTACTTACAAAAAAAATGTACAATGATAATTACAATAATATAATTATAATTTATATTTACAAGGGAAGTGTGCACACTTCAAAATGAGGTCAAATTCCCCAATCCAAACAAGATACCAAAAGAATTTTATAACGGGCCAATAGAACAAATTTACTTAAATATATCTACACAACGAAATGAAAAAAACAACAACCGAACGAAAAGGGGCACACGCTATCACTTGTGCGCTGGAGGTGAGTGGTAGTAGGCTAATACAAAAGAAGGCAGGCTCATCAGCCAATGCAGGTGGGCAGTTCAGGTGTCTAGCGAGGTATGTAAGCCCTCCATCTCAGGGCTGGGCGGAGCACTCGTCTAGAGAACCCCTCTCGCAGTCCGTCCAAGCTTCCACTCTCTAAATGTATATCCAAGCTATTTTCAGCATTAATAATTCTTTAAATATTTATCTTTAAAACTATTCTGTTTCAAAATATAATCTTTCGTTAAATTTACTTAATACAAAGTAATACCTTGTTTGCTATATAAAGAACATAAGAAAAGAAGGAGACTGCAAAAGACCATTCATGGCCTACACTTGGCAGCTCCTGTTCCAGTCAACACACAAAAGATTTCTTACCAGAGAAAAGTCATCAACATTGTCACCCTTTACAGGAGTTCGTCAGATATAATCTACAATATACATAAAATGCATCCAGAGGATTATGTCCATTCATGCAACCGCAAAATAATCTCCCCACTCCTTAGAAAAATATATACATATGTACATAAAAAAGTCAGTCCCATCTAGCAGCTTCATTCATATATTTATCTAATCTATTCTTAAAACTACCCAGAGAGGAGGCTTCTATCACATGTCTAGTGAGCCTATTCCATTCATCTACCATACGATTTGTAAACCAATTCCTCCCAATCTCCTTCCTAAACCTATACTTATCAAGCTTAAACCCATTGCTACGTGTTCTGTCATGTTCACTAAGTATAAGAACCTTACCCAGATCCCCTTTATTATATCCTTTTACCCATTTGAAGACTTCAATCAATTCCCCTCTGACTCTTCTCCTTTCCAATGTATGTAGATTTAGTTTTCTGAGCCTTTCACTATAAGGTAAGTTCCTTAGCCCACCAATCATCTTTGTCATCCTTCTCTGCACAGACTCAAGCAAATCAATATCCTTCCTATAATATGGTGACCAAAATTGTACTGCATAGTCTAGATGAGGCCTAACTAGCGTCAGATACAGTTTTAGAATGACTTCAGCACTCTTATTGCTTACACTCCTAATGAATCCCAATATTCTATTATATGACACTAAGTCCTTTCCAGAATATGGTGCCTGGAAAGAAAAAAAAACATAGTAATTTATTTTATACATAAAAAAAAACAAAACAAACAAAACAAACATTCCCATTCACACACACATTCTTACAGAGGGAGGGAGAGAGAGGGTATTTCAGAAAAGGGGTGGGAGAATGGCTCTTTTTACACACACTCACATTCGCTCCACCACAGTGCTCCTGGTTCTGCCCAGGATACCACCCTGGAGGGTACCATCTCTGACTATTTGTCATCATGCCTCTGTTCCCAAAGCTTCTACAGCGCCGGGAGTATTGTGTTTGGCCTTTTTGGAGCACATTTCGTGTCACAGAACTTTTCCAGTGTATACGGATGGCTACAAGTTCCAAGACGAGGGGTCAGTTTCCATGCCTTATCCCCTCGGCTTGAAGTCACCAAGGCACTGCATCTGTCTTCACGGCCCAGATGGTTACAATACACCACTCAGTACAGGAAATAACGCAATGTGTTCAGCTTGGAGACCGGATTGTGATTTATAGCCACGGTTTGGGAGAACTGGATGGATGTCAAGATTATCCTTTGCTGGTTTCCTGGATATTTACAAATTGCAGGGAATGAGGGCACCAAAGACTCAGCGACGATTGGGTGACCAGACCAGATTTTGCTATTCCTCGCACCAATTAAATAGTAGGAATATGGGCAGCTCTCCCGGCCTGCTTGAGAAAGAAAATAGGAGACTTCTAAGGGGAACCTAAAGTTGCGTGCTATTGTGCTGCGACTGTTCCCATGGACCTTTCCCCTAATGCCATGATGGCTTTAGGTTGCTTTCTGTCATCTCCTAATTGGACTCGCTGGATGCACCACCATTTGATGGAGTTCTCACCTGCCCTATATTGTGATGATTGTGTTGTCCCCCTAGACTATTTGGCACTTTCTTGTTGAATGTCCCAGTCTCGGTGATCTTCACGCGCGATACCTCTCCTGGGATGAGTGGGAACGCTACTGCTTGTCCCTTGTACTCAGCTCAGATTCGTGGACTTTGACTTTTGGGAGGCCAATCTCCTCTCACTTTATTTAACTGGATTTTGTTGTTTTTTTGTAGGTTGTACGTTTCTTCGGCAGGGGAGGGCTATCCTACCCCGAACGCCAGAGCAGGCTTCCTGCTTGTTACCTTTTTCCTTTTTTGTTTATTATTATTAGGTTTTTTTTTTACATATTGTTATTTTAATGTAGCCAAGTACTAGGTTGTCATAAGTATGGCAACTTATGCCCAAGTAGGAGGTCACCAGTTGGGCTCCTAAAAATTTTAAATAAATTATTAGAAGACTGAGAATAATAGTGAAAGTATATTTGTAAGGAATTGAATCAAAATGGATTCAGAATGATATGGGGTCAGTGAGGAGAGTACTACATCACCAAGTTTATTTAGATTCATAGAACTAGAGGCCACCACTTAAAGATTAAAAAACAGAGGTGCAGACTGGATGTTAGAAAATATTTTTTCACTAACAGAGTGGTGGATTATTGGAATAGTTTGCCACCTGAGACTAGACAGCCCAAACTTGAATGTTTTCAAGCGCATATTGGATGATTATATGGGAAAGGAGGGTTAATTTCTTACTTTTTGGTATGTGGATATGTTTCTTGACTCATTCCTGTGGATGCAGTTTCTTTTTATTGTATATTTTGGGGGACTTTGATTTTGTTTTTGACAGACTCCTATGGAGGCTTTAAATTATATATTGTAGAGGCATGGTTGGACATTCCTATAGATTGTTAAATTGTATATTGTAGATGCATGATCTGAAAAAATCCTATGGATGCATTATGTGGGTGGGATTTGATGGATACGGATGACCTTTGATAGGCCCTTATGGCTTTTGTCATCCGTGAAATTATGTTATGTTACCAGTATGGAGAAGCGTTGAGTATAAATTTTAGTAAAGTAAAATATAATGATAGTGAAAGTAAGGATGATGGATGGATTCTTGGTAATAATAATTTACAAGTGGTAAATTAATATAAATATGTACATGTGAATGACATTTGCAACTTGAAGAATATATTTGTCAGCCAAAATGAGCTGAATATGTAAAAAATGGAGGCATGCTAAGGAATATTGGCAACTAAACAGGCAAACAAATTTAGAGTGATAAGAAAGCTGTGCAAAGGGTAAGACTCCAAGAAGCTTATAGAGTGACAAAGGTAGAATTAGAGAGAATAGAAAGAAATCAAAATAAGATGTCAAGAGCTGCACTGAGAGCCAATTCCTATGTTGCAGTGGAAGCCTTAAAGGGATGTAATTGGTTTGAGCAGTATATGAGGAGAGAGTAGTAAAGTTGAATGCTATTTATAAACTTAGGCTGCAGGAGGTGGGATTGGAAACCTGGGAAGCATATGTGTATGCAACATAAAAATATCTTGGTAGCATAAGGAAATGAGGCAAATTGATTGGGAATGCGAATTAGCAGCAATATATGGGTACCCAGGATTGAAATAAAACCTGAAATATATATATATATATATACTGGGTTTTGCAAAAGTTCCGTTATAGTTTTTTTATTTTTTGAGAAATTTGTGTTTGATAGAAAAAGTTTTGTCAAACAAACTTAAAGTTCTACTTTTCCAGTATGTGTCATTAAAAAGTCTTTTCCATTGTGTATATGTGTTGAGATGGAAGTGAAAAGTATCTGGATCTCTGGTCTCCTGAGTGCAGACCACAAGTCAGACATCGCCAAGTGGGTCGACATCAGACTGATGACCATCCACAGAGTCGCGGTGAGTCTTAAGAACAGGGAAACCCTCAAAGTTCGACCTTGTTCAAGCAGAAATTGAGTTGTCAAGCATTTAGATGTGAGAAAGGCATTCGAAAGTGCTCTGAAGCTCAAAACAGCAAGCGAAAAAGTATCATCTCAGTGTCCAGGACCATCAAGGAGGAAGGTGGAAAGAGCTTGAGATGTATGGAAAGGCCTCTGCTCACTGACTGGATATAAGGACAATGTCGGGAGCACTGTCATTGCCTTCTCAATGACTTGGAGTCGTAGCAATCAAATTCACTTTTATCTTTCTGAAAACCTTCAGAGTCGTTCAGGTCCTCAACAAGCAGAACAACCACGTGGTAAGACTGCCAAGACCTGTCTGAGGTCCGCTACATGTCTATGACCAGGCACCCAGCCTTTGTGATGATGCTCAGCATCGTGGCTTTGAATGGCGAGAAGATGCTGCTGGGGTGGTCTACAGTGGGTTACAGGCTCACTGCAGCAGGATGGTGCCTCAGCCCACATGGCCAAGACTATATATACCCTGTGGGTGCATGTCGAGGGCAAGGCCTCTAAGGTCCCCCACAGCAATGTCAATGATCTGAAGTCCTCCATCAACCTTGTGTGGATCTGCATGAGGTCAGACTTCAGGACTTACCTGGAGAGAGTGCCCAACTCTGCTGTCAGCGACATTGATTAATATTACAATTTAAATACATTTATATGTTAAAAAATAAATGTGTCTAACTGCATCAAAACTATCATTGTGTCCCTTATTGAGAGTGTCATAACAAGTGTAACAGGACTTTTAAAATACCCAGTATGAGCAAAAGAGAGCCTTCCATTGAACAAGTGAATGATGGAAGCCAGCTGTTATTCAAGGCTTGTAAAGGATCACTGGAGGTAAAGGGACAAATTATAGATGGAATTGTGAAAAGAATACCTATGAGTGCTGCATATTTGGACAGAGAGACAATACAGCTCATGGGAGAGGCTGATAAATGAGTTGGGAGAGAAGTGGGATGAGGTGAATAGAAAGAATATTTGAATGTAGAGAAAATGATATTAATGAGAGAAGAATGTGGTCACTGGGAGCAACAAAAACATTTTTTGTTGCATGTGTGGAAGAAGAGATATGTAGTAGTCAAAATACACCCAAACTAACTGCCATTATCTCTTCTCACAGAACCTTTAGTGCTATATCCTGTTACAAAGAATGGCATTACAATCTGAACCTACTCAAGTGATTGTAATCCCCTTAAATTAAAAAAAAAAGAAGAGAAAAATCTTAAATTAGTACTTATGAATTTTTGCAGTTTCAAGCACTTTAAAAATCAAAAAAATCTTTGTTTCACTGCTTTAACAGTTCAATTATAGTCTTATAAATATAATTAATTATCAATACCTATTTAAAATGCAAATTCATGTCCAAACAGTACTGTAAGTATGGTTTCTTAAATCTATTCCCTAAATTGCATGCTATGGGAATTTTATAGCGGTCCATGAGCTAGGAAGCGGAGCTTGAATTGCAACTTAAGATCACATGGGATACATCCAAGTGGGTTGGTCCCACTACAGGATTGCATCCATGTGGGATAGTCAGATCATATCCACTTGGGTATAGGTGACCCACCCTTCAACTTTTATTTCTTGCCCTACTGGGTCATTTAGAGTTTGAAAAACACTGCTCTATTAACCTGATATAAAAAAAATGAAGCTTTACTTAACCCCCCTAATCTTCTGCATATTGTGTTGATACGCAACTTTAGAACCATCTAAAAATTGATTGGCACAGCGATGAGCTTGTAAAGATTTGCCTCTCCCTGAAACTTCTTTTCCCCAATATTAACAGACAATCTAACATTATCAGCAAATACTGACACTGATTTTAACTTCCACCTCCAGGTCATTAATGCAAACCAAAAACAATGGCCTCCCTCCCCCCCCCCTTGGGTACTCCAACAATAACCAATTGCCATTTGATTGATTTTGTCTTCCCCAGGCGATGGTGCTTTTTGTAGGTGGGTTTTGACGGATGCGGATGACCTTTGATAGGCCCTTGTGGCTTTTGTCATCCATGAAATTATGTTATGTTATGTCATTTAGCACAATCCCTGGTACTCCATTCTTTAACCACTGCCAAAGGAAAAGTAATCCATATCATTTCATCTATCATACCGACTCATTTACATAGAAAAATAAGTACAAATTAATTATCTAATTTAGGAGCTTCAATTTAGTGGATATGGTTTAGTTTTACTTTGGCAGAGTGGTTAAAGAATGGAGTACCAGAGGTTGGGATAAATGGCAAGATGTTATTGTTGTAGTACCCCAGGGGGGTGTTTTGAGCCCATTGTTTTGGTTTGCATTAATGCCCTTGAGGTGGAAGTTAAAATCAGTGTCAGTATTTGCTGATAATGTTAGATTATCCTTTAGTATTGGGGAAAAGGAGAAGTTTCAGGGAGAGTCAAATCTTTACAAGCTCATCGCTGTGCCAATCAATTTTTAGATGGTTCTAAAGTTGCGTATCAACACAATATGCAGAAGATTAGGGGGGTTAAGTAAAGCTTCATTTTTTTATATTATTTAAATTGATGTATTTCTATGAGGCTCATATTCACAGCCTTATGGTCTCTTGTACCTGCACCATAGATATTCTTTGCTCTGTGAGGTTCAGCGCTGATAGGGCTACTGCCTTACCATTTTATTTATCCTTTGTCGGTTTGAAGCTCAACTGCAAGTTTTATGCATCTGCAGCCAAGCGTGTATTGTGGAAGGTAGACTCACTCAATCCACCACACTAGCCTTCATCTGGCAGCTGGTGCCTTCCACACATCCTCCATTGAGAGCCTACTTGTTGATGCTACCCGCTCTTTGCTATGCATAGTGCATTATTCGCCTGTACGCACAAGCCCACTTCCTCCCTCGGTTGCCAAAAGCTCTCGCTGCATTTTCAGCTGATCTCAACAGTGCCTATGCCGCCGAGAGATGCCAGTCATACAATAAGCCCTTTGGGTTTAGGGCTAGGAAACCCCTTTGGAAGCTTGGTATAGCTCTCGGGTCAGTGGCACCCCTGGTACTGCCCAGGATACCACCCTGGAGGGTACCACCTTTGACTATTTGTCACTATACCTCTGCTCTCAAAGCCTCTACAGTGCAGGGAGTATTGCATTCAGCATTTTGGGGTCACACTGGAATCGTCCCAGTGTATACGGATGGCTTGAAGTCCCAAGAATGGGGCAGTTTCCACACTGTATCCCCTCAGTTTGAAGTCAGTGCGGCAACAGCCGAGCTGGTTGTAATACACCACTTGGTAAGGGAGATAATGTGTTGTGTCCTGTTCAGAGACTGGATTGTGATTTATAGTTACTCAAAGTGCTCTCTGGGCATTTGAATCTCCATGTCACCTGTTTTGCGATATCCATGGTGCCACAGTTTCAGCAAACTGGGCGGATGTCAAGATTATCTTCTACTGAGTTCCTGTACATATAGGAATTGCATGGAATGTGGATGGCAAAGAGTCCATGAGGACCGTGCAACCAGATCAGCGTTTCACTCTTCCTCACAACGATTACAAGGCAGGGATATGGGCTACCCTCCGGGCAGCTTGGAAAAAAATATGAGACAGTCGAGGGGAACTTAAAGTTAAGTGCCATGGTGCCGCAGCTGTTCCTATGGACCTACCCCCCAATGCCGCAAAGGCTTCAGGTTGCTTTCTATCGTCCCTGAATTGGACACACACTCAGGATAGAGCGCTTGCCAGCGCCATGTTATGATGACTGCATTGTACCCCAGACTGTTGGGCACATTCTTGTTGAATGTCCCAGTCGGGGTGATCTTCACGCTTGGTACCGGGACAAGTGGGGTTGCTACCACTTGTCCTTTGTACTCGTGACGGATTCGTGCACACAGACTTGTGGCCTATACGACTTTTGGGAGGAGGTTGGCCTCTTCCACTTTATTTGACTGTTTTGTAGGTGGCATGTTCCTGCACTGAGGGGAGGCGGGCCTACCCCCAATGCCGGAGTGCTCTTCTTGCCTTTTTGCTTTTTCTTTTTTTTTTTATCCTCTGTCCTTTTTTAGCGTTGTTATATACATATAGTTGGTTTTTAATATAGCCTAGTAGTAAGTAGGCTGTGTTGTGTATGGTGACTTATGCCCAAGTGGGCAGTTGCCAGATGGGCTCCCAAAATTTAAAAAAAAACAATTCCCATGCAGATTGGCTAAAGTTTTGGAATTCTGCAACTTCAAAGGCGTGATGACTTTGGCACTGTTGATATGACAGTGGAATACATCGTATCCTACCTCCACTTTGTCTCATCAATGAGCTTTTCCCACACATCTGGGAATTTTGCACAGTCCTGGTTCCCTGGTGGAACCAGGACTGTGCAGATGCCAGAAGGGCCTCTCTGCTGGCTGAGAGGAACAGAGAGACATTGACTTTGCATCCAGAGGTGGAAAGTCATACAATGTGCTCTTCACCATATGTGAATTAAGAGAGGCCTTGAAAATTTGTAAGAGCAGCTCCCCAGGGCATGATGCATCCCCTATGCAATGCTTCAACATCTTTGTAGTCTTGGCCATGTGGACTGAGGCACCATCCTGCTCAAAGATATAGTTGCAGTTTGGGTTCTGCAAGCTTTGTTCCACATCAGACGCTCTCCTGACACTGGAGTTGTCAACCTGTAGGATATTTAGATCACATTAATTTTTTTTTTTTTTTACCTGGAGAAAGCCTATGACACTGCATTCTCTAAACACACCACAGAACTGGTCTAAGGAGGAGATTGCCATGTTTCTTAAATGCCTTCATGGCCAATAGTATTGTCTGAGTTTGGGCCGGACATGTCCTCTTCCCCTATCAACTCAAAGGTGGATGTGCTCCCAAAGAGAGTGACCAGCACCTTATATGTAGATGACCTGTCGATATGTGAGTGGGCTACCCTCGGAGGTTTGCGCTTCTTGCAGAAAAAGACCATCACAGTACATTTCTGTAGGATCCGGGGTATACATCACAACCCCAATCTGTATCTTTGTCAAGTGGATCCTGTGTGGGGATGATGCTTGGTTTTTGACACCAGACTAATCTGGTCCCCTCACCTCCATTCCCTGAAGGTTGATTACCTTAGATCATTGAACCTTCTAAAATTACGCTCAAACACATCCTGGGGTGCAGACTGTGACATCAAGTTGAGACTGCACAACGCAATAATATTGCCAAAATTAGAATATGGTTGTGAGTTGTACTCCTCCTCTACCCAAGCCCAACTAAAGGCACTAGATCCATCCACCATGGAGGAGCGCACCTTGCAACTAGGGCATTCGTCTCCCATCCCTAGCTTTCTAGTGTGTGGAGGTGCAATTCCTTTGGACCTCCGCAGGCATTCAGCACTTATCAGGTGTTGGTGTCGCCTACAGAGACTGCCTGATTCTCTGGCTAGCCAATGCCACCCAACACCCCGGTAGAGGCTCCACTCCAGAGGCATTTGGTGCACAAGTCTGGGTGTTGTTTAATGTTCACCCTAACCTGACTGTGCAAATAAGCGTGCAAGAGCAGTCCAGACTAGGTCCCTGGGTTCTACGGGAGGTCACCTTTTGTAGGGATCTATACCAGTCTACACAGATGGCTCCAAGACCGATGATGGAGTCGATTTTGGAGTTATCTTTTCCTCTTCCAAGGAAGGGGGCACTCTTCCTAGAGCTGCCTCTATATTTACTGCAGTCTTGACTTGCCTTCTTTTTCTGAAGACTGATGTGCCCTATGTAATTTATTCAGACACTCTTAAGTGCCCTAAAGGCGATAGATATTTTAATCCTAACCACCCACTGGTTCTATCAATCTTAGAGTAGCTCCATCTACTGATGAAGCAAGGTCACACTGCACATTTCTTCTGGGTCCCTGGCATGTGATCTCTGACCTGCCATCCGCCATACCATACTTCAGGCATGGAAAGAACAGTGAACCTCGTTAGATGAAAACAAACTGAGATCCATTCATGAAAGCCTGGAGAGATGGGAGTAGAGTGGTCTGCCATGCCACCTGCAGGTGGTGGTTACACGTCTCTGGGTGGGCCACACCAAAATTACAGGCGCCTTATGGAGAGGGGTCCACTTCCTTATTGTAATAATTGTTTGGTGTGCCTCACAGTGTTCCACATGAGGGTGGAGTGTCCCAGCCTGGGAGATCTCCACAACGGCCATCTTGTGAGGCACTGGGGGGTAGATGGTGCCTACTCCCTACTCTCCATGCTTGGCCAGTGTGGTGGAGCGGATCTGGATGTGATTATATTTGTGAAGGAGGCGGCCCTCCTTGAATGTATATGATTCAAAAATACTTTATTTAAAATATATTTGAAAACAATATGGATTCTCTAAAATAAATTCTAATATATATTCCATATATTTTATCCTTCATCCATCTATTGATCATCTTTCACCCATTTATCCCCATCCTCCTCATTCATCCAGCAAAGCATTATTTTGTAAATATCTTAAAAACAACTTCATCAGGTATAATTAATCTATTCAGTCTCCTTCACCCATTTGCCCTCATTCATCCATAACTTTGCACTGCATCTGTAAATACTTGTTTTAAATTTATAATTTCTTTAATATTCTTTCTAACAATTATTGAATCATAATTGTGAATCTTCAACCATTTTAGAGCTTTGACCATCCATCCATCACTAATTCACTGCCCATAATAAATGCTCAAACTACATAAAAGGTTTAGCTGGTGGCAATAACCTAGTAGTTGCACCACTTAAAATCAATCAATCAATATATATATATATATAATATTTATATATATATATATATATATATATATATATATATATATAATAATAATATATATCATTTATTTCCTTTCATTTTAAAACACTTAAAAAAATATTTAAAAGAAAAATTCATTTTTGAGTTTATTTTAGTTTTTTGAGTATGTTGGGTGATCAAACCAGACTATACGTGAGATTTGAGGGTTGAAAGTTGTATGCTTTCACAGTGCAACTGTTCCTGTGGATGTACTCCTCAATGCCTGGGGGGGGGGGGAGGCTTCGGGTCACTTGGCCCACTTAATTGCTGTTACCTTAGTGGGTCCCTACAGCAGTTGTCTTCCCAAATCTCTTAAGTGATCAGAAGAAGCAGAGATGTTATCTGCTGCCAGGGGGCTATAAACAACAACAGGTCATTTTCTATCAGCCTCAAATTGTACACACTGCCATTTGATGCCATGCTCCCCTGCACCTTACTATGATGACTGTATTTCCCCAGACTGTTTGACACATTCTTGTTGATTGTCCCAGTCTGAGGAATCTTTGTGTGTGTTACCAGTTCCAGTACTGGGATAAATGGGCTCTTGTATCACTTGTCCCTTGTGCTCAGGACAAGTTCATGCACAGATGCCTGTTGATTCATGGACTTTGTTCAGGAGATTAGCCACCTGTTTTATGTGATTCTCATGTCGGGTGCCTGCTATGGTCCTTGAGGTTGTATTTGCCTCCCTCCAATGCTGCAGTGTGCTTCCCCCTGCCTTTTGTTATTTTTAATATAGCCTAAGTACTAAGCTAAGTTAATTAGAGTAAATCATGCTCATGTAGGCCATTACCAAGATGTACTATTAAAAAAACATAATGGCTAATATTGCAGGCCAGTCAACAACCAGTTCTATCCATTACTGGTGGCCTGAAGGAGGGGTGGGGGGTTAGTTCACCTATACCTTTTCTCTCCAGTTGGATCGGTGGGTTTAATGCTTCTATCCTTTTGGCTCTTTGCTCCTATTGCCTCCATCTTTCTTTTCCTTATCCTTTTACACACCCATAGCTAGATATCAGGTGAAATCTGGAGACTCGCTGTCTTCCCACCCAATGCCTGCTTCAGGAAGATCTTTGGCTATATATCTTCTACGCATTTTCACTTTGTAGATTTTTGTTAGAAACTTTCTGTCTGATACAGCCTAGTTGCTCTTGCATGCCGATTTTGAGGGAAAATTATCCTTTTATACACATGCAAATGGGATAGTTGCCTGCTTACATTGGGGCGATTGCGTACCCTCCCAGCCCCAATGCCTGCTGGAGGATCTTGCCATATTTTATCTACCATACATTTTCACTTTCCTTACAGATCTCCCTACAAATTTTGGCCTGGTATAGCCTGATATTTTTAGGCATTCTTGTGGTAGGGGTATTCTAATGAGACTGTTGTACACTAAAAACCTGAATGCTTTGTTATGGTGACAAAATTAATAGATATGAAAATTTTTGAATCATTTCTATTGATTTGAAAATTGATTGAGTAATTTCATGTTTTTCTGTATAATTTTTATTTATCTCCCAGGCCTGGCTCCAAAATATTGGAATGGATTCTAATTGAACTGCAAGGAAATCTAGAATCTAGAAATGATGAAGCCTTGACTGGCAAGTTTATTGGATACCTCACTTTTACTAAAAAGGCAAAGTATAAACTTTCTGACATTCTTTACTACAAGCTTCATTTCCACACATTTGAAATAGAACAGAAGCAAATAATTTTAAGTTCTTTACCCTTTTAATTTTGTTAGCCAAATATTTTAAAATTTCTCGTTTAAGTGTGTCATACTTTTACCTGTTAAGTGTCTGTGCTTTTCCTGTAGGCCTTGAATACCCCTCCCAAGCCCCATTATTCAAGTTTATTTTCTTTTCTATTATTTAGCTTTATTGGTGGTAGGGAAGTAAAAAATAATTTGGTAGGGCTTTTGCCAGCAATCTGCACTCATTTTAAGGCATTTAATATCTCAATGATCTTGAGTTTAATATGAAGTCTGAACCATGGGTTTCTATAGTATATGACAGCTGCCATGAAGTTGACCAGAAATGGGATCCCCATCTAGCGACTTATCATAACTGATGTGGCTTAACTTAGTTCAAATTGGAAAAATTGTGTTTCCGCTCAGCTAGGTCATATTGAGGGTGGAGAGTAAATATAGCTATTTAATTGCACTAACTCTTTTTCACAATCATCAAATTCAAGCTTTAGGAGGGTTGAAAATTGAATTCTTCTTCATATATAATGACTAGGCATTAGCATACTCCAGTATCATAAGCTGGAAAAACAAAGTAAGTGATAGACACTTGATCACAGCCCTAATTCAAGGCAATTTGGTACAAGTTTTATTTTTTAAGAGAACAGGTTCTTAACTTATCCATTACACACGTATATGGTTATAGTTCCCTTCCGTGGTACATAAGCAACACAACTAATAATGTTCATACTTCCTTAAATCATAAGGAGAAATATTTTAGATCTCCTTGCCATTAAGTTTGGTAGAGAGTCATGTTTTGTAGTGAGTGTTGAAATTCCCTGCCGGGATGAGGTCAGATATGTAATTTCATGACCACCTTAAAGTGGATGGAGGTATTTATGTTAATTATGTTATAGGAGGCATTCTTTAGTTTTATTTGAATGTGCAATATTCAGGGGTCTTTGGGTGAGGGTTTTATTAGGTTGTGGCCCCACAGGGGCCACAACATGTCACTGGGTTGACTTGAACTCTATGATGGGGCTTAGAAAGTTGTTGGTGCGCCATCCCCTAGCCTACACTCTGCACTACTTTACCTTTTTATTAGCATTACTATTGTTATCATCACTTATTATTTTGTATTTTATTTTATTATTAGTGTGATTTTTATATTATTTATTATCATTAAGGGCTATCCCCTCAACCTTTTCTACCTGCACTTTGTACCAGGAGGAGTGTACCCACTTGGACAGAGCTCAGTCCATTAACCACTGTGCCTTGGTGGATTGCATGCCATCCTGGGCTCACTAGCATTATGGTATGATGATAATAGATGATCGCCCATCCTACTCGTTAGTAGATGTGCCTATCTTTAGTTCTCTTTATCGCATACCCGCCTACTTGCTCTTCTATCTCCAGCAGTTCTGGGTACCTGGCACACTTTGATCCTCTTATGAGTTGCTGTGAGGCCCCTACCCACTGGCTAGGGCAAGTATTAGGTTCAGGGTGTACTGGGCCATTGACTCTGCTCGCCTTCCTCCAGTATGGCTATGCCAGCACCATCCTTTATGTTACTTAAGTTCTCTGACAATGTTGCCTGAATGGCTCTCTGGGTTGGCAAAGCCCATCAATGCTGGACCTGGAGTAATTGTGTAAATGATAACCTTCTGGAATTTTTTATCCTATGGAGACTTCTCTTCTTAACCTTGCAACTCAGAGGAAGGTCATAGTATCTACTTTCCATGAGCCCTTTTTCTTTTTACTCTGATCATGGTAACAACAGAAGGCACTGGTGGGAAAGCGTATGGAGATCCGCCTCCAAGCGCGTCCTTGCACTCACTAACTGTCGGGGAGGATGTGGCTGTTTTGGCAAGCGACCAGGCCAAGATTGGCTTGTCTGGCCTTGAATTGCCCTTGGGTGGGGAGGCCTAGACAAGACCAAAGTCTCGAGGGTGCTGGGTAGAGCCTTGATTACATCGGTTGGGGCCCCTCATTGCTAGCTATCTGGCATTTTCGTGCCTGTTGGTTTCAAATGCTTTCTGGTTATTCACTTCACTGATGGACGATGTTTAACATGATCCATCAGAGGAGAGCTTCAGCTAGTTTAATTGGTAGAGTACCAAAGGTGACCCGCTTCTCTGACAGGAGCCTTCTGGCAAAAACGGCAGATCCTTCAGAAGCAGCCATGATTAGTGCCCTTTGGGCACTTACTACCTCGCTGGTGAGTGTGACGCCGCATTCGTGAAAGGAGTGGTTTATGCGAGGGTCTACTCCATAGAAGACAGCTCAGAGCTGGCTGACCATGGGGCGGTCAAGGTCGAAAGTGTGATGAGAAAATAGGGAGGGGCATCGAGACCCTCCTATATACTCATACTCTTCATCATGTTAACTGAGTCGGTGCGTGACGCGTGAAGGCATTTGTCCTACTGCCACTGCTTCACCCATACAAATTCCTCCTGTATATGTGCAAAATTGGGTTTACCAGAAGTCTGTATATGTTGCTCCAAGGCCAAACACGGTAAGTCCCCACAGGGTATAGCCGAGCATGTCAATTGCAGAGAGCCGCACCCTGCTTCTTTGAAGAAATGTAGTGCATCTCTCTTGGATAAATATATTGGCCATTCAGGCTACAGATTGTCTCTAATTGCAAGGCCAAGGCCTTACCTGGTCCTGGTGCACCCTGAGCCATCCAGGCCTACGAGCAGAGTCATTTCTCACCCATTTGGAACCCTGTATGCACAGCCTGATTTTGGTTGGCGGGTAGTCGATGACCTCCATCGTAGTGATCATTTTTTTATTCAAATATCATTTTCTGGGCCACTGCTGCCTGAGAGCCCCTCCTGGTGGTGCTTGGTGCGGGCGCGGTGGTCCGCATTTCAGGAAATGACATTTCTTTGTCTCAGTCTGAGTTTAGGTCAGTAGATGAGGCCGTTTAGTTTTTCTCCTGCAACACCATCGCCGTGAGCCTAACTACTATTCCTAGATTGTCTGGCCTATTTGCATGCTGACCGCTCCTGTGGTGCACTTTACCTCCAGATGCGGATAACCCTTAAATGACAGGTTTACTTTTAGTGAGTTTCCTTCCGCTCTCGCTTTATGCCCATGGTCCAGACAATGTCCTGTAAGACATGCTTCAACAGTTGGGTGAGCGAGACATGGCCTCAACAGGTTCTGGGTAGAGGGTATCCTCTCAAACTCCTAGCAAATCACTACTGTGTTTGCTTTTTGCAAACCAGAGAGAAATCACTCTATCCCGGCTGGTTTCTGCCCAATCTCTCTAACCTCCTGCGTGTGCAAGTTGATGGAGAAATTGGTAAATGTTAGATTAGCCTTTTTTCTGGACGGCGGGCGCCATCTGTCTTCTGCAGTGCAGCTTCCACAAGTTCCACTCCACATCAGATGCTCTCCTCCAACTGGAAAATGCCATCTGCGAGGCCTTCCTTCGTACACATCACTACGATATGGAGAATACTTATGATACTGCAGGGCAATAAGGTATCATGTAGGCGAGGGAACATCTCCCAATATTTATAGCTGAATTCTTGCGAAATCGTTGATTCCACATACAGTGGAGAAGCCCTCTCTGGCCCATTGGAGTGGGGAATTGTCCTCAGTGTCACACTCTTTGCCCTGAACATCAATGACCACCTCGGTGCTGCCAGAAGATATTCTCGCTACACTCTACGTGGACGACCTTTCGATCTCTTTTGGCGCGGCCCAGATATCCAACTCTGGAGCCTCGACTCCAACAGGCATTGAACCGTATCTCTTGCTATTCCTTGGCCAAGACTAAGGTGGTGCACTTCTGCGGCCATCCATGGCTCCACCCTAACCCAGACTTGTTTCTCAATAGGGTGCACCTGGAAGTGGTGAACTTGCTCCATTTCCTTGGTTTCTCCACTCGCTTTTTTGAGGAGAGAGTATTTTCTAAATTTATTAAAAACCAATAAATAACCCAAGCTAACCAAAATCACAGCCCCAAAAACTTTAAAATAAATATACCTTACAATTTATTGGCCAACAACCGCAATTGCAAAAGGAAATGTTTAGGGCTTCACAAACAGATTGCCCAATGCCAAAATGCGAGTCTTTCCAACTTTCATTGGATCCAGAAGCGCTATTACCAGTATGGGAGAGGGGGGGGGAAGGGAGGCGGGCCCACTTTTTGAGGGGAGGGAGGTTCCTTTTTCTTAAGGAACTGGGGTCCTGCTCCAGCCAAGGTGAAATGATCCGCACTCAAGGACGGGGATGTGGTGGTTCCAGTCAATGCAGAAAGTGGGAGGGCTCTGGCTCCAATCGATGCATAAGCAACTTGGAGGCAGTCTTGAGACACCCTTCAAAAAACCATCCTCTTACTGCCACACGAGAGTCTATATTTGCTGCTGCCACCTAACCAATTCAAAATTGCTGGATAGGAGAAGGCATTTTCAATCACTCAATCGCTTTCACACTTAAAACATTCTTATACTGCCATTCATACACACCCACCCATTCATACTAAGACTCACCTGAATAACTATTCAGCTTCCTTCTCAATTGTAATCGAACACATGCATTTTATTACTTATTGTCAAATTATGTCTCTTTTACTATTAACTATTCTCAACTTTGCCTGTGGGGGAAAGACAAGGATGAATGGGGCCCATGATAGAAGTCTATTGAGTCCCCCACCCAGAGCTACAACAACGATGCAGCCGCAACACACATCCTGAAAAGAGAAGAAGGATTAGAGACAGGGGAAGAGAGGTGAACAACCAAACTACTACAACCTCACCTTGGAGGCTCATATTCGCAGCCTTATGGTCTCTTGTGCCCACGACATGGATATTCTTCATTCTGTGACATTCAGCGCCAGGGGTGCTGAACCTTACTTTTTTTTATCAATCCTTTGTTCGTGCGAAGCTCAATTACAGATGCAAGTTTTATGCAGCCGCAGCCAAGCGTGTATTGCGGAAGGTGGACTCAATCTACCACTCCGGCCTCACCTGGTGACCGGTGCCTTCCTCACGTGCCCCATTGAGAGCCTACTTGTCGATGCTGGGGAGATGCCACTCGCTCTACGCCATTCACAGGGCATTATTCGCTTGTAAGCATGAGTCCGGTGCCTCCCCTAGTCACCAACAGCTCTCACTGCCTCCGCAGCTGATCTTGACAGTGCCTATGCTGCTGAGAGACTCGTCATACCCTAAGCCTTTTGGGTTTAGGACTAGGAAACTCCTTGAAGAGCTTGGTATAGCTCTCTGGCTGGTTCTGCAAAATGCCACCCTGGAAGGTACCACCTTTGACTATTTGTCACCACGTCACTTCTCCCAAAGCTTCTACAACACCAGAAGTATTGCATTTGGCCTTTTGGCGCACACTTTTTGTCACGCTGGAACCATACCAGTCCCAAGAGGGACTTGGTTTCCACGCTGTGTCCCCTCTATTTAAAGTAAGCGGGGTCTCTGCCAGTCGCTGCGTCTGTCTTCACGGTTGAGCTCGTTGCAATACACCGCTCGGTACGGGAGATAACGTGACGTGCCCGGTTTGGAGACTGGATTGTGATTTATAGTGACTCATAAAGTGCCCTGATTGCTCTTGGAGCATTGGAATCTTCATCCTCTGGTTCACGATATCTGTGATGCCACGGTTTTTGCCAGCCGGTCGGATGGCAAGAGTATCTTTTGTTGGGTTCCTGAACATGTAGGAATTGTGGCAGATGAGGGTGCCAAAGAATCTGTGAGGACTGAGCAACCAGACCAGCGTTTCGCTCTTCCTCACACCGACTTCATAACAGGAATATAGACTGCCCCCTGGGCGGCTTGGCAAAGAAGATGGGAGATGGTTGAGGGGAAATTAAAATTATGTGCCATTGCCCCGCGACTATTCTCATGGACCTACCCCTCCATGCCGTGATGGAACGCTCGCTTGTGCCACATTCTTGTCACATTCTTGTTGAATGTCCTAATCTGGGTGATCTTCGCGCACATTACCTGTCTCAGTACCCGGATGAGCGGGGTTGCTACCTCTTGGCCCTTTTACTTGGAATTGATTCATGCACACTATACAACCTTTCAGAGGAGGCTGGCCTCCTCTTTATTTTACTTCTTTTTTTTAGGTTGCATCTTCCTGCGCCGTGTGGAGGTGGGCCTACCCCTGATGCCAGAGCGCACTTCCTTCTTGCCTTGTTTTTTAATTCTTTTAGCCTTTTTCATTTTTTATCATTATTTGCTATTTACATATTTTTATTTATTTGCTTTTTAATATAGCCCTGTAGTAGACAGTTGACAGATGGGCTCCTAAAATTGGAAAAAAAAACCCAGCTCTGAAGGTGGTCGTGAGTCTGGGTTCCTAAAGCTTCCCCCCGAAAGGACATCAACAAAGGAGCTTTGGCTCATATACCTCCACTCAAGGCTGCACTGGGTGACTCAGATATGGTGGTTCCTGCAAAGGAAAGACCGCCACCCTGCCCACTAAGAGTTTCAAGGTGGAGGGAGGAAAAGTCCCATAGTGAGCCAATAATGCTCAGAGTTCTGCCTATGGGAAGTGTATGGCCATTCCCCTGAGGGGTTTCTACTTGGAGAGGTCCCCCGCACGTCCATTCCCTGTTAGCACTCTTTTTGCAGGAAACTATGCTCGGTGGGTGCCCCTGCCTACCCTTCCTAGATACAAGGGTTTTGTGACCCTACCACAATCAGAATGGCGGTTGGGCAGAAGAAGATTGGGAATGAGCGTGCTGATAAGGGCGCCAAAGAGGCTGGGACTGGGACCAGACAAGCGTTTCGCTCTTCCTCACGTCAATTACATGGCAGGAATCCTGGCTGCTTGGCAAAGAAGATGGGAGATGGCCGAAGGGAACTTAAATTTGCTTGTTATTGTGACGCGACTGTTCCCATGGACTTACCTCCAATGCCATGATGGCTTCAGGTTGTTTTTTGTCGTCTCCGAATTGGACACATTCATGGGACGCACTTCTATTTGATGAAGCGCTCTCCTGTACCTTATTACTAAAATTGCATTGTCCCCCAGATTGTTAGACACCTTGTTAAATATCCCAGTCTGAGTGATCTTCGTACATTTTACCTGCCCCTGTACCCGGATGAGCGTGGTCACGACTGCTTCTTCCTGTTATTTAGGACAGGTTCGTGTACACAGACTTGCAGACTTTTTGGAGGAGTTATTTGACTCTGTTGTGGATCATCTGTTCCTGCACTGGGAGGATGTGGGCCTCCATGCTCTAAGAATGGGCTTGGTTACTTTTCTCTAAATGATTTTCTTTCATACTGTCCTCATTAATATTGATTTTCACTTAAATTGTTTGGACTTTGCATTGTATTAGACTTGGAGTGTGGCTGCTTGAGTTGTTTCAGTGTTTCCTGGTTGGATAGTTAATGTTTAAATTTTCATGCCTTGCATCTTCCTTCTACCTGTTGGACATGACTCCATTATCGATGTCAGATCTTTCAAAAGTTTATGTTAAAATGACATTGCACATAGTTGGGAGGGGATGCAGCATATCTTTTCATTTTAGGTAACAAACAGGGACCATCAATCTTGTGTGAATATTAAGTTTTAGTGTTTTGCTTTATGCTGGTGAGTATAAATCCAATTATACTTTGTCCAAGCTCAGCTTTAAAAATAACCCTCTTTTGGTCCTAATAGAACATATGCATTTAAATTTGACATCTTTGCAGACTGCAACTATCAGGATTAATATTTTTACCTCGCTCCAACCCTCTTATTAATTACTCTTCTTAATAGTAATAATAAATATTTGAAAGGTGCATTTAACCAATTTCCCTTATAGTTCACTTACACTGTTGTGATTCTTTGAGCTCTGAACTTTAATTGATTACAGTAAACCCTCGATATAATGAACTATATGGGGCGAGGGGTCGTTCGTTAAACCTGATGGTCGTTAAAAGCCATGGAAATAACGATGGTTCATTCATTAATCTGTATACGTAAATATGTATATAAAGTCTGTATTGCATGGATATATAATACGTATGTAATTATTAATAAAGTTAAGTGGACTACATCAGATTTAACGAACTTCAGTGTGTTAAGCCTGATGGAGTTCGGCCAGGAAATTTTGTTCGTTATATCCGAAATTTGTTATATCGAGGGTTTACTGTATTATGCCTAAATATTTTTAGGAATAAAATATGAAGTTGATGTGGTCAAATTTGAATATTTTTCCAGAAATATAAGTATTCTAGAACAGCTTCATTCCTTGCAGGGAGTTCCTGTTCTAATTATTGGTCATCACGTTCTTTATGGAAAACTAATGCCTTTGAAGAAGCCATACATTGCTCTCAGAAAGGGAGCCGTTGCTACAGTCCCTGGGAAATTTGAGTATTCAGTAGAAGCTGCAATTCATAAAAAATTGCTATTTAAAACCAGGCCAAAACCTATTATTATTTTAAATTCCAAAGCATAAATTGTTTCATCTTGTGTAGAGAAATATTAATTTATATTAAAAGGAAATATATTTTTATTATATGTCATTTGTCTATACCTGAATATTTTAGTGAATGTTATCTAGAATAAGGTATATTTATTCAAACAGAATGCAACTTTGCTTTGTAAACTGTTTAACTTTGCTATCCTAATCTAGCTGTATCTATATTACTACTAATAATGATATTTCCACCCTAGTGAAGAAAGACCCATGCAGTGCATATCTTTTAAACCTCCCCTAATTCTACTTTAGTGAAGTCCAAAGTCTTGGTAAAGCAGAAGTACCAATTCGTCTCAGGTTAGTAGGCTCTCGACACACATGGGAAAAAAATAGTGAAGCGTTATCAAAAGTTGTTTCTGTACCCAAGTTACAATTACACTTAGGTAATTTACAGTACACAAATGACTAAGTTATTTAGTTTTATGAAATCATAAACTTACCATTGGAACTCCAAAAGGTATTTTTTGACTCCAAACCCTTCATCCACTGTCGCATACAGTGCAGGCTTTATTTAGATCCCATGATTTATCGTGATCCCTTAGTTTTATGCTAAAATAAGCTCAGTAAGCTCTCGAAGCCCGTTATATTTCCTCGTTGATGTGGAAGTGTAAAATTTCCACATATGTAGCAAAATGAATCGGGAGTTTTTGCATATGAACTTTCTAGTGCTTGAGGACATATTACTTGATTGTTTTGTCAATCTGTAAAGGTTTTTCAATTCCTTATTTTTAAAATCTGATATATAAAGACAAACATTAGTTTAAATAGTTACTAATAGATAATTATAATGTGCAACTGCAAAAAGACTTAGCAAGTATTGAGAAAATATCCTGTTTATGAATATGATGAACAAAATCAGGACCTGATAGAGTAAAACGGAGTAAAATTTCGTGCTCAGCACACCCAAATTACATATAATTCACGGTCAAATCTAAGTCAATAAACAAAAAGTTTAAATTTGTTCCCCAGTGTAATTCTTTCAAATAACGTATATTGCCCCGGATAGAACCGCAGAGGAGAGGGGAGTAACGCTAAGTATCTGTGTGCGAATGATGCTTCGAAGGTGTATAAGGAATACTTCTGACGTTGGCGGTAGATGAGCGATGAAATGCTACAGGTGTGTCGGAACTCGAACGTGATGGTCGCTTTTCTCCAGCGTCACGCAAAACATCTGAGAACGGACTGCCAAAAAGTGAGGCTTGTGCTTGAACACGTTAGCGAGGAACACCTTTTCGTATAAGAAGTTTGGCAGGTTTTCAACCCAGCGCTATGAGTATCACCGCAATTTTCAAAGCGTGGTTTTCTGGCGCATTCAGGGCCATGGTAATCAGAACCCCAATTCACACAGAAGCGGGAATGCCGACAGGCACGCCCAACATCTTCAAATTGGTTGCAGTTGAAGCAATGTAGGGGCTTACCGGAACACGAAGGTACCCAACTTTAACACTGGGGAAATTTCTCCCCGTAAGGGGCGCGCCGATATGCCATCCTGGCCGCCGTGCTGACGGGACTCAGTACCCCGTCCGACCCCAACTTAGCCTCTTCTTCCTTCAGACACTTGTTTCGTTCCTGTTTCCTCGCTTTTCATACAACCTCCCACAACTTTCTCTGGTCAGCCTCTAATTTCACAGGGTAGATGCTGACCTTCTCAGCCAACTATCCCGGATCGGGGCTGATGGGGGAGGGGGTAATATCCCCTAACCCCTGAACTCCGGTTTGGGATGGTGGGTTTTTAACAACCTGCTTCATCCCCACCCATACCTTCCTCACATCCCTTTTTCTTCTCACTTCACCATCTATTTTATTTTTTTTTTTACACTGTGCCCAAAGTGAAGCCGCCATGCTGAAGGGCTGCCATGTCACCAGGCGGGAGGAGTGGTCTTAAATGGCGGCACCTGGCTCTGCCAGGCCCGTACGCACCCATTGCAGAGCGGGCTACTGCAAGGAATGATGAGCGTTTGCTTCACGTAAGAAAAAGAGGGTCACCATGCCCATGAATGAAAACTTACAAAACCAAAAATCTCTCCCCATTTCCCATTTAAGAACAACGGAGCCGCCCTCAGGCAGATCCACGGAGAAAATGGAGGTTCCCTCCTGTGGTTTTCCAGGGGACCCTCCATATCTCTTCAACCGGAGAGGAGGCTTACTCCTCTCCTTCGCCTACGGGTGTAGGAGACTCCCTTCCCAGTGGCAGTCCCCCCCTTTACTTTGCAAGGGGACTGCCAAGAAAAGAAAGGCCAACTGGAGGCCTCCCCCTGAAATAGATATGGCTCTTGAGGCAACCCAGCATCAGACGGTAGGGCCTTTCATGGGAGCGAGTCCGGGCTTGGCGCCAAGAACCGAACTTGATTCCGCCCCTATGCAAGGTCCTCCTCAAACGGCAATTTTTCCGAGGCAGTACAAGGAGTGGAGGGATCTCCTCCGACCGGTGCCCCTGCAACTGCCAGGACCTTCTCCATCTCGAAGAAGGACGTAGCTGAGGCTGGTCCATCTGACCTGGGGGTTCATTCCCCGCTCACCTCTCCTAAAAAGACTCGAAGGGGGGTATGCTCCTCTCCATCCGCGGCGACGGATGGGTCTGCTGCCACTCCGGTAAGTGCCCAAGCCAAGAATGGCACATCTGGCCCCTCTGCCTCCCATGGTGCGGAGCCTCAATAACATTGGGGTCCCTCATTCAGAGGTTACCTGGCGTTTTCGAGCTCGCTGGCTTCAAACGCTTCCTCGTTATTCGCTCCACTGATGGCACCATGTTGGCCAAGGGCAACATGATCCCTCAGAGGAGAGGATTAGCTAGTGTAATTGGTAAAGAGCCGAAGGTGACCCGTTTCTCGGACGGGAGCCTTCTGGCGAATCCCGCCGAGGCGGCCAAGATAAGTGCTCTTCGGACACTTCATGGCACTCCGGTGAGTGTGACGCCACACTCTACCATGAACTTTGTGAAAGGAGTAGTTTATGCGAGGAAACTCGTTGACTACTCCATTGAGGACATCACCCTAAATCTGGCCGACGATGGGGCGGTCAAGGTCGAACGTGTGATGAGAAAACAGGGAGGGGCCTCGAGACCCAATCCTACACTCTTCGTCTAGTTCGACTGTCACAAGCTCCCTGAGTCAGTGCGTGGTGGTTGGTACCGCTACCGCGTGAAGGCATTCATGCCACTGCCGCGGCGGTGCTATTACTGTCACCGCTTCGGCCATACGAATCGCTCATGTAGACGTGCAAAGTCAGGGTCACCCGAAGTATCTGTAAATTGCCCCAAGGCCGCACACGATAATTCCAAATCGTGTGTGGTCAAGTGTGTCAATTGCAGAGAACCGCACCTTGCTTGTTCGAAGAAATGTGGTGCATATCTTTTGAGAAAGAAATCCTGGCCTTTCAGGCCCAGGATCGACTCTCATTCCGCGAGGCTAAGGACTTGGTCCTGGCGTGCCCGGCTCTGCCTGGGACGTCATATGCCTCAATAGTTAGAAAGACACCCTCTGCTCCTGGCCCATCCAGGCCAACGAGCACGGTTGTTTACGCGCCCATTCGGAGCCCCTTTTGCGGGTTATACTCAACCCGGCGATTCCCTGGTAAAGCTGGCGGCACAAAGGGTTCCCCCAGCGTGAGCGTTCTCCCTAAGGCGAAACGGCCACAAGTCGTTAGACTCGCAGGAGGCAACACCCCCTGAAGTTGGTCGTCAGGCCATCTTCCGGGGTTCCTAAAGCTGTTCCCTGAAAGGAGCTTCGGCTCCTTCACCCACGCTTAGTCGTAAGCTGAGTGGCTCGGAGATGGTGGATCCTCAAAAAGAAGGCCTAAGGTTTCAAGGCGGAGGGGTTAAAAGAATCGCTTTGCGAGCCCAACCTTCCCCAATAAGTCCTCGAAGGCGACAGCGCCCGTGGTTCTGCCTCTGGGAGCGTGTTCGGCCATTCCCGTGAGGGTCTTGTCTTCGAAGAGGGCGCCCGCATCTCCAAGCTAAGCGTGGAGGGCATATTCCTTCAATGGAATTGCTGTGGACTCCGGGCCAACTCGGAGGACCTGCGGAGGCTCTTCTCGTCCCGTTCCTCGTTAGCTATCTTTTTTGCAGGAGACCATGCTAGGCGCGTACCCCCTGCCCGCCCTCCCGGGTTATAAGGGTTTTGCGACCCGACCACCACGAGATGACCGGGCTGGGGGATGCGCAGTTTACACCCGGCATGATGTCTCCATTCTTGTTTTCACTTTAGATACCTCCGTCAGGCAGTGGCTGTGCAGCTTCACCTGGATACGAGGTATACTGTTATTTCTGCTTACATTCTACCGTCAGCTGACTTCGACGCGGGGGGACTTCCGCCGCGTCGTGACACGGTTGCCGAGGCCTTTTCTCTTGCTAGGAGATCTGGACGGTAGACATCCATACTGGGGAGACTTCTTAATAGATCCCAGGGGACAAGTCCTTGACGATCTGATCGAAGAGCTTGAGATAGGTGTCCTAAATGTGGATGAGTTTACGCATCACTGTCCGAGAACCGCTTCATTTTCTTGCCTTATCTCTGTGCTCTCCAAATGCACAGCCTGATTTTGATTGGAAGGGGGGGGGGGTCGATGACCTCCATAGTAATAATCACTTACCCATTCAAATATCATTTTCAGGGCAGCTGCCACCTGAGAGCCCACCTCGGGGGTGCTTGGCGCGGGCGCGGTGGCCTGCATTTCAGGAAATGACCGAATTCTCTATCTCAGTCGAGGAGTTTAGGTCGGTAAATGTGGCCGTTGAGTTCTTCTCCGGCAACCTCATCCCCGCGGGCCTGATAACTATTCCCAGAACATCTGGCCGTTTTGCACGTCGACGACTCCAGTGGTGGTCGGCCGAGTGTGAGACGGCCCTCAAACAGAAGCATTATGCCTATAAGCGCCGCCCGAACGATTTCGCGGGCTAGGTTCTGGTATATTTCGAAACACACCCGCCGCTCTTCTTGGCGGGCATACGTGTCTTCACTTAACGGGAAGACCCCTCTATCATAGTGTGGAAGCGAGTTTACTGTGAGTGAGTTGCGTTCCGCTCTTGCTTCGTGCGCGGACACGGCCCAGGGTCCAGCGATGTCCCGTACGCCATGCTGCGACACCTGGGTAAGTGAGGCATGGCCTTTCTCTTAGATTTGTTCAACAGGATCTGGGTGGAGGGTCTTCTCCCAGATTCCTGGTGAATCGCTACTGTGCTCGCCTTTCGCAAACCAGGGTGAGATTTCTCTACTCCGACCGGTTTCCGCCCAATCTCTTTAACCTCTTGCGTGTGCAAGTTGATGGAGAAATTGGTAAATGTTATATAAGCCATTTTCCTGGACAGCGGAGGCCATCTGTCTTCTGCACAGTGCGGTTTCCGCAAGTTCCACTCCACGTCGGATGCTCTACTCCTACTGGAAAATCCCGTCTGCGAGGCCTTCCTTCGTAGACAGCACTACGCGCCGGTGTTTTTCGATCTTCGATTCCGCATACGGGTGGGGGAAGCCCTCTCCGGCCCATAGGAGCAGAAAGATGGTGTCCCGCAGGGAAGTGTCCTCAGTGTAACACTTTGCCCTGAGCATCAACGGCATCACCTCGGTGTTGCCGGAAGATGTTCTCGCTACGCTCTTCGTGGACGACCTCTCGATCTCTTTTGGCGCGGCCAAGATGCCAACTCTGGGGCGTCGACTCCAACAGGCATTGAACCGCGTCTCTCGCTATGCTGAAGCGCACAGGTTTCGGTTTTCTTTGGCCAAGACTAAGGTGGTGCACTTATGCCGCCATCCACGGCTCCACCCCGACCCAGATCTTTTTCTCAATGATGTGCGCCTGGATGTGGTTGAATCGCACCGTTTCCTTGGTCTTGTATTTGACCGACGCCCCACCGGAGAGCCCCATATTCGCAGATAGGGTCTCTTGTACCCGCGTCATGGACATTCTCCGTTCCGTGACGTTCAGCGCTTAGGGCGCTGATACGGCTAATGCCTTACTTTTTTATCGATCATTTGTTCGCTCGAAGCTCGACTACAGATGCGAGGTTTATGCATCCGCAGCCGAGCGTTTATTACGGAAGGTGGACTCGATCCACCACACGGGCCTTCGCCTGGCGACCGATGCCTTCTGCAATTTTCCCATTGATAGCCTACTAGTCGATGCTGGGGAGATGTCACTTGCTCTACGCTGTGTACAGTGCATCATTCGTCTGTACGCGCGACCCCGGCGCTTCCCTCAGTCGCCAACAGCTTCCACTGCATCCGCAGCTGATTTCGACGGTGCCTATGCCGCCGGGAGACGCCAGTTATACCCTAAGCCCTTTGGGTGGCGTCTCTGGTTCTGCCCAGGACGCCACCCGAGAGGGTACCACATTTGGCTATTTGTCGCCACGCCTCTGCTCCCAAAGCTTGTACAGCGCCGGGAGTATTGCGTTCGACTTTCTGTGAGCTCACATCGTGTCACGCTGGAACCGCGCCAGTGTATACGGATGGTTCCATGTCTCAACAAGGGGTTGGCTTCTACGCCGTATCACCTCTGTTTGAAGTCAGCGGGGCAGTGCGTCTGTCTTCATGGCCGGGCTGGTGGCAATACGCCACTCGGTACGGAAGATTACGCGACGTGCCCGGTTCGGAAATCGGATTGTAATCTATAGCGACTCACAAAGCGCCCTGTGTGCTCTCGGGGCATTGGCATCTCCTCATCCCCTGCTTCGCGATATCCGTGGCGAGCCGGGCGGATGTCGAGATTATCTTCTGCTGGGTTCCTGGACATGTAAGAATTGCGGGAAATGAGTGCGCCAAAGAGTCCGCGAGGACTCTGCGACCTGCAGGAATACGGGCAGTTCTTTGGACTGCTTGGTAAAGAAGATGGGAAACGGTCGAAGGGAACTTAAAGTTGCGTGCCATTGCGCCGCGACGGCTTCAGGTCGCTTTCTGTCGTCTCCGAATCGGGTACGCTCGCCTGCGCCCTATTGCAACGACTGCGTCGTCCCCCAGACTGTTCGGCACATTTTTTTCGAATGTCCCAGTCTGGGTGATCTTCGCGCACGATACCTGTCCCGGTACTGTGATGGGCAGGGTCGCTACAGCCTGTCCCTTGTACTCGGGACGAGTGCGTGCACATTGACTGGTGGACTTGTAGACTTTCGTGGGGAGGCCGGCCTTCTCCCTTTTATTTAAGCAGTTTTGTCTTATTTCCTTTGGGGTTTTTTCTCCTTATAGGTCGCACGTTCATGCGCCAGGGAGCCTCCTCCGACGCAGGAGCTTGCTTCCTGCTCGTTGCCTTTTCCATTTTTTAAAAATTTTTGGTGTTGGGTTTTCTTTTTTTGTGTTTTTGAATTTGATTTTAAATAACCTAGTACTAGCCAGGTTTTTAATACGGCGACTAATGCCAAAGTAGGTAGTCGACAGATGAGCTCTTAAGAAGAAAAATGGAGGTAATTAAAAGGGCATGTGATAAAAGCATTTCACTACTCTGTAACTAAGATAGCCGGAGCTTAAGCAATTATATGTCACAAAATAAAGCGCCGCCATCCAATCAAAATGAAATAAGATTAATTTAAACCAATCAGGAGGCAAGCTAAGGGAATGGGCAACCAATCACATGCGCCAACTTCATTTGTAGGCGGGGCGTGAGGCTGACTCGACATGAACTTCGCTCCCCTGTATAAATGGGTGCTGAGAGAGAATCATCATTACTATTATTATAATTATTAGCGTTAGCATTTTGCGCGTTCATTAATTCACTAAGTCGATCTTTATGGTCGCTCTACCAGATTCCCGCATTACTTTGTTGTAGAATCGAATCTTATAATTATCGGGAGTATTTCTTACTTGTTGCTAAGTAAATAAATAGACGGAGACTCGTTTACAACTATAAACATTATTTTATTCATCCAAGTACCCTCTTATCGGATCAAGTGCAAGGCTACCTAAAGGGATATTTCCGTTGCGCATTAAAATAACTTGCTACCATTGCCGGTGGCAAGGATACCCTTTTGAGTGCCAAGTTACCGCTAACCGGGCAACCAAGACCTCTTACTGGTACAAAGGATTACCACTCAAGAAAGGAGAATCCCAATTTAAAATACAGGGGGTGGGAACGAGACTATTCCCCCCGCCCTATACATTTATCGCTTTAGATATATTTCATATAGGTCATCTAGGTTATTAAGGAAGGGAAGGTTCAAGTAATATTTTTTATATATTTGTTAAACCCAAAATCACTTTGCAGTTTCAAAATAATCTTTCTTTGCTTATCTGATATTTTCTTTTGAAACAAAAATTTAGATTGTGATAACGTTCTAAATTTCCTCGATTGTAGGCGTGCCGCTTTTTATTAACCAACTGCTTTATCTCGGGGGTCATCCATAATTGGTCACTGTCTCATTTATTTGTTTGTTCGTTTGGGGCAGAGGGAGCAAAAATGATCTGAATTGTTATCAAATAATTTATATGACTAGAGATAACTACTGATAAAAGAAATGTGATGACTAGAGAAAGTTTGGGAAATTGTTTGAGGATTCCATATTTATCAGGTTGGCGTTAAGAGAACAAATGGTTAAATGAGAGTATCGTGCAATCGAAGCTGTTGATTTGGAAAGAAGAATTTGACAGAAAGGAAACAAGGAAATCTTTATATGGTCAGTCAGGAGATTGGAGTATTGGAAAAGATTGTGTAGTAAAGTTTGTATAGGAGCGTGTAAATGAATTATGTAGTCATGTAGATGGGCGATGAGATTCTACAGGTGTAGAATAAGGTGGTCGCTTTCGTCCAACGTCAGGAAAAACATCCGAGAAAAGACGGCAAAAAGGCGAAGTTTGTGCTTGGTCACGATGGCAAGCCTACCTACGTCCAGACGTAGAGTCGCGCAAAGCGAGGACCTCCTTTTTGTATAAGAAGATTGGACAGGTTTACGACGTAGCGCTATGATAATCACTGTAGTGCACAGCGCGCTCTTTTGCCTGAGTCAAGGCTTTGATAATCAGAACCACAATTAAAGCAGGAACGTGGGTGCCCACAAGCACGAACAACATGTCCAAATTGGTTGCAGTGAAGCAACGTTTGGACACGAAGGTACCCAGCTTACTCTGGAGACTGGGAATATTGTAATTCATTTGAACTGACGACACCTTTGACAAAATTTAGACGTTAGTTATGAAGAAAGGGTTAAGGGAACTTCGGCAAACGGAGACAGATTTTGGGCAGGGTTGTGTTGAAAATGACGCATCAACCGCAATATCGGCATTACCTCTTGATTACATCCGGTGGGGTTCACCACACGTTTCTTTAACATCAAACACTTCCACTTTTGCAAGCAAGCAGGGTTGCTGATGAGGAACTAAAGACCAAAAAACGGGGATAATCTAGATCTGGGGCTACATCGTTGGCATATGTATCCAACGAGCGAGGAAAGGGGAAATGAAGAATTTATGGCACGAGAACCCTTACGAGAAGAAGTTTAAGATGGGCCATAGCAAACAAAATTAACTTATTCTTCTTCGAAAATCCCCATCACGGAGGCTGACAAGGGACCGACACTACAACTCTACCTAGATCATATTTTTCCAAGAGAATGGGGAAGGTCTTGCGAAAACATGTCCCCAGAGTCCTTAGGATTCGTTTCCACACCTGCTGGTGGGGTCTTCGAATTAAGTGAAGCCATGCCCGACAGTGAGCGTTCTTCAAAACATGCGAACCTAGGCATAGCTCGCAGAAATTCACAGGGTAAAATCTATCGCGCATCCTCCTACCCGGCCTCAATCCCGTGGTGGTTGGGTTTTGCAAATCCCTTATACCCCGGGAGCGTGGGCATGGGATACTCACCCAGCATGGTCTGCTGCAAAAAGATTTAGAATGGGAGGAGGTGAGCCTCCAGTTTCTACCAGTTGATACGGAATCTGCGGCAATTCCTAGAAAAAAGTATGTCCTCCAGGCCTAATTCGGAGATGCGGGACCCTTTCCTATAGACTTACGGAGATGGCCGTACATTTCCAGGGTGCAGAACACCTGGCGCTTTCGCCGTCAAGGACTTATCTTGGGAAGTTTGGCTCTGAGTCTTTTCTTCCTCCGTAACGAAACTTTCGGCAGGCGGAGTTGCTTCGGAGGTAGGGTTTATTCTTTTCGTCACGTGATAGGTGACGAGCCCCTGAGAAAGCACAGGTGGGTTGGAGTTTAGGCTACTACACCAAATTGCAGGATTCAATAGGCCCAGAAAGAAACTACACAAAATGGACGCGCGGTGGTCTCATTAAATCCTAACACGCAGGAAATACAAAAAGGGGCGAACGCGAGAAAGGGATAAAAGGTCAAGAAAGCCAAGTCAACAAGAGGAATCAAATAAACAAACAATTCGCAGCTCGGGATAAAATTATCAGAAGATGGGAGTCTACAAAAGTTGCTGGGCATATGCAGACTTTGCCCAAAGGAAATTGTAACATGTGTGGCAAACAATAAACACAAAACTATTGAAATATGCAAGTATGGTAAATACAACGCTGTTCAGTAACTCCGTCCAGGGGGTGGAACTAATATGCCCACCGACGGAGTTTTCTCCCGTAGGCGAGTCTAGGGCACGCCACCCTGGAAATAAAGCAGTATATATAGGCGAGCAATGAGAATAAGGATTATAATCGTTATTAAGTAAATGTCATACCCACATTAGCGTTTAAGGAATTCCCTTTAATTCGCCTAAGTCTTGTTGCTCTAGAATTCAATACTTCTCGTTGAATAAGAAAGCCTGCTTGTAGCCCGTAAATTACTTCTTGGCATCGCCCTTGCCATTTCAATAGGCCCTTATTAGAAAAAAAAAATCTTTGCTTCGTCCTTTACCTCGATTACCCGTAAACCTTCGAACAACCCAGCCAACAATAAGAGTACCCTTGAAGAATCATCTTTGGAGTCAGATAATTCCCCATTCATATAAACAGGTAACCAACCCACCATAAGCTGGTGAAATTGGTAACACCACTATAAACTGGTTACCTCGCCATAATTTGGTACCTACATTCACTTATAGGGGCACTTCCATTTAATAAGTGGAGCTTCCCCAGAGCGACTCCAGAGAGGAAAGGGTAAGCCCCTTTGCTACACTCTCCGGCTCGGAACGATATGACGCATTATCCATAAGGCCCTCGCCTGAGAAACGGGTCACACCCTCGACTCTCTACCATCCAAGATAGCTAATGCTCTCCTTTAAAGCATCAGGTTGTCCTTCGCCCCAATAATGCCATCAGTGGCGCGAATAACCAAAAAGCGTCTCAAAACCCCAGGTAGTCGCTCAATGATGGGCTGCGACGTAATCAAGGCTCCGCTCAGCGCAATTGCAACTTTGGCCTTAGTCTGGGTCCCCGCACTCGACGGTGCCTCGCGGCCGGACGTACCAATTTTTTGCCTTGTGGCTTGACGAAGCCACAGCGGACGTCCGTCCACGAGAACCCCGGCCGCGGAGGGAGAAGAACCCTTAGTCCTCTCCATTCTCATTTTGGAAGAGGAGTGTGGGGAATGAACCCACTTCACCCCACCGCCGGAAGGAGACCCTAGTCCGTACGAATTGGCCTCAGTTCGATCCTTCTTTGAAATGGAGAAGGTATTGGTTGTCAAAAGGGCAATAACTGGTGGAGGAGGTCCCTCCTCTACCTGTGAATCTTTGGGGGTCTCAACCACGCGAAGAGAAGCTTGCACAGGGACGAATCTAGGTTCGTCCTATAGAAAGTCGTTATACACGGCTGGATCGCTTACTGGACCATGTTTAACTATTGGGGGGGGCTCTATATGCCTTCCCCCCTCCCGACGTTAGGGGAAACGGAACGAGCACCCCTGCCCACTTGAGGGTGGCCCTATCCAGCCGCTTCCACCCGGAGCGGTCAATGAGGCCACCTTCTTGCTCTCTTGGCAGTCCACTGTGATGGGAGAGGAGGGGCGGCCGTTGGTAAAGAGATGGTGTCTCCCGAGGGCAAAGCAACCGGATGCGTAGGCCTAGGAGAAGAGTAAACCTCCTCTCCGTTAGAAGAGGGTTGGAAGGGCCCCCTGTGAAAGAACAGGTGGAGCTGCCCAAGAGGTGGCAAAGGGAAAGCCCCTCCAGAGACCTAAGGAGGGCGAGGCTGCGCTTTACCACTCTTTCCTTGTTGTCACCATAGTAAAAAAAAAAAAAGAGAAAGGGTTTATGGAAAGTAGATACTCTGACCTCCCTATGAGTGTGGAGGAAGTTAAGAGAAAAGTCCCCAAAGGATCGGAATCCCCAGAGTGTGATCATTTCATTTACACATAATCGGTCCCGCGTTGATGGGCTTTGCCAACCGGGCCCAATATCGAGGCGAATTTCTCCTTGAACTTTGACCATAATGGATGGCCCCGGATGAGCCACCTTATCTGTGTACTGGAGGAAGGTGAGCAGAGTCGACGGCCCAGCACACCTCGTAGCAAATACTTGCCCTAGCCAGTGGGCGTTCGGCCCTCGCAGCGGGTAGGGACTTCACGGTATACACTGGCACTGGACTAGGGACCCATAAGAGGACCAAAGTGTGCCGGGCAGCCAGGAACCTCTGTGGATAGAAGAGCAAGTGTGGAAAGGGGTAGGAGGCTATGTAATAGAGAGGGGCGGGTCCACTAACGAGTAGGGTGGGTGATCACCTATTATCATAATACCCTGGTGTTAGGTGATCCCGGGATGGCATGCAGTCCACCAAGTCACCATGGCTACCTGGACTCACTACTATGTACAGGTGGAAACACTCCTCCTGGTGCAAAGTGAGGGTAGAAAAAGGCGAGGGGAGATCCGTAACGATAATAAATATTAAATAACATACTAATAATAATTAATACTGATAATTATATATAATGATAATAATACTTAGTAATAATGACTGATTATGCGTGAAAACTAATATCTCCGAATATTACTAATCTATTTTCTAAAAAAAAATACCTCCCCCCCCAATCTGAGGACTGCCAGCAAGGGCATAAGTCGCCGTATTCGAGTCAAATATAGTGGAGTAGGCCAGCCTCCTCCAAAAAGTCAAAGAGTCCACAAGTGTCTGTGTACGAACCCTTCTTGAGTACAAGGGACAAGCGGTAGCGACGCCACTCGTCCCGATACCGCGAGAGGTAACGTGCATATTGCTCTTCCAAGCTTCCCGACCCCGGGCTACCTGAGCGGAAACGCTGCTTCTGATTAGAGCGAAGTTGAACAACATCAGGTGTGGCGAGTTGCCGGATGGCCCCGTTTGCGGTCGCTTTCACGGAGGCTGTCATACTGTTAATACCGGTGGTTCCGATCCCACGCTAAAGTGTGGGTAGCCCACGGATAAATTAAAGGCATTCGAAATGAGAGCAGGTCGGTAGCAAAACTCTTACCCCCGAGCCAACCAGAACGGAGAAACTAACAGATAGCCAAATCTTTGCACGGTACCTCGAAAACCTAACAAACCACTCAGCAATCCTGGTACAGCCGCCTGAAATAGCCAAAGGAAGCAAAATTTCACCACTCATCCCTACACTACAAACACCTAAATGTACCCACCACAACGAAAACGAAGCACCTTCTAAAACACTGCCCATTCATAACCCCCCCCCCCCTCAACCACAAGGTTTCGTCGTCAAAGATGTGGGTCCGGTAGCGGCTTTTCTTCGATCGCGGGCTGGCCATATCAGCCTAGTAAGGGGCAAAAAACAAAAGAGTAAAACATTTAATGTACAAAAATAATAACAAAATGCTGTATTTCGCATTCGTCGGTCGTTTATTTCTACATCTTTCTTCAAACTTAACAGCGTGTTTCAACGGTAACGACATAATGGTAGTTCCACATCCCAAATAAGCTTCTTATGACTCAATCACCCTAAACACGACTTTCGACCCTGAAGGTAAACTCGAATTGGAGGTGATGACTTTTTTCCGGTTAGAAATCTTGGTTTCTGAAGGGCCGGGATGCGTTTGAGGAGCTCCATCCAAGGTTGGCAATGGAGTCATGGGCGAGTCTGGAACGAGTAAAGGCATCGAGTTGCCCACTTGGGCGGGATTCGACTCTTCATCCTGCTGGGTGGTTACTTCTTCCTCTTCGAGAATGAAATCGAAGTCAGGTTGGGGCTCTCCAGAGGTTCCCGCTGTCGTTGGTACTCCCACTTCGAATGTCTCATGTCGAGGAACGTCTGCTTTCCCTTCGTGCCTATAACTTTTGCCATCATCCTCTTCCGAGTCGGAGAAAATGACAAGCTCATCATCATCTGAAGCTTTCCCTTCTTCCTTCTCATCATCGTCATCTACAGTAATAAAACGCTTTCTTTTTAAAGGTGGAGTTTTCTCGCGGGTCCACCGACTCCTAGGCTCGTCCCTTCGGTTCTCGAGCTCAATCGAAAAAGAGACTGCCGCGGGTTCGCTTTCCTCAAATAGAGCATTAATAGAACTGTTAACGGTAGAGAGACCTTGTCCTGATGGTTCTTCGGACCACACACGCACTCTTTCTGGTGGTGGTAATCCAAATGTTCTCGCAAAGACTGCGTATGCATCTTCAGATGCCTCGTACAGAGAGAGACAGAGCTCCTTCACGTGATCTTGGAATTCTACTGAAGCATCTGCACCTCGGAGGACAAATGCAAGCCATGAGAGTTGCATGTGATTAAGACGCCCTACCGCAAGGTTGAGCAATGTATCTTCCCCTTCTGATGTCTCTTGCCTATCTAATTCCACCGTCAGTTTATCTATCTTTTCTTGCAGACGTGCCTCTCGCCGCAAGTATTTATCAATTAAAGATTTTAAACGTTCACCAATAAAGACTGGTTCGGGTGGAGCGGGTAGAGGATGCTCTTTGCTTATTTCTGCTAGTTTTGCTTCCAGCTCCCTGATCACTGTTTGAAGACTGGTAGCTTTATTTTGTATTGCCACCAGTTTTTTCTCTAATGAGTCGTTCGAAGTTTCGAGATGTTTCATTCGTGCCACCATCTCCTTACGACCAATCTCTTTTGCATTGACCGCAGTCTGCTGTGACTGCAGCTGTGACTCGTACGTGTGCCACAGTTTCCTTTGCGCGGTCTTAAGCACTTCCATCTTAGACTCTAGCTCTTCGTTCTTTCTTTTTTCTTTAGATAAAATACCTTCATAATGCGCTTTCTGATTCAAAATGTAGTCCATATTTTTGTCCAGCTCCGACTTCAGCTGAGTGTTCTCTGACATCAGCTTCTTCTCCAGATCCGTACTCGCAGTCGGGTTTGAGCGCGGTAAAATCGGGAGCGGCCATTTGCTGACTGAAAAGTATAACGCAACATAAATAAAAAGTTGCAATAGAAGCCTTGCACTTTAATTAGTTGTGACTTACGCAACATCTTGTTTATTGAAGATATTTCTCGGTTAATATAGCGACGGTTAGCCACCTACACGCTGCATCTGGCAGCAATGAGCGATTTATTATTATTTGGAGCAGGGTGGGTATATGCCACTAAAATCTAAAACGATGATGGGGTGGCTAGACAAAAGGGTACGAGACCCTAACGTACAAAAAGTGGTAAGGTTAAAATAAAAACGATAAAAACATTAAAAAAGAGGGACCACGGGTGATAAACAAATGACATGCCCTGGCATAGCCTAAATAAAATAAAAAACTAAGCTAGGGGGGACTTATTGCATCGCGCTAAGGGTAAAAAAAACCCACAAATTAACATTTACATTTCTAGTTAATTAAAACGGTATATTTACAAGCTATAAAATAGAGAAAAAAGAACAGATTAGATTAGAAATTGGAAGAGGAAATTAGTGCTACAAGAGGGGCCCTCGACTAAGAGGAAGAGGACAGTCTATCGTACAAATGAGTGAAATTGTTTGTACTGCGAAGGCAAAAGTTAATGTTAAAATAGCCAATTGATACAGTTCTTTTTATGGCTGTAGGATTGGTCTATTGCAGGGGCCGCCAAACTTTTTTCACAGTGGGCCAGATAACTGAGAGGATGACGAGCGCGGGCCGCATAACCATTTTGTTCAATACAATATAGTGAATACACAAAATAGGTGAGTGAGATTTTTGAACCTGGCGTTTAACTTTTAAGATATTATCAATATTTGCCCTGTAATTGCATCCACACTGCGGCGGCGGACCGGATCTGGCCCGCGGGCCTTAGTTTGGAGACCCCTGGTCTAGTGGATAGTCACTTTCATGGCATAGATGAAGAACGTCCCCCGGGAGTGTCCGATGAAGGTGTCTCGCATACCATCCCTGCGTATATTGCAGTTTACTATTGAAGATAATGGAATATCCTGAAGACTTCAGTACACGAGGATTAAGCGTCACGAAGAGCTCTCTCTCGCTCGCTGGTTGGTTGGTTGGTTGGTGTTGAAACAAAATATAACCTTATACCTTGACTCGGTTCCGTCCGAGTTACCAGCGAATGTCATTCTGATCTCCATGCCAATTTTATAATCGGGTAAAGGGTTCAGGTCCATAAGTGAAAAGGGACGGATGCCGTAACCTTTAACCCTCTCTTGGTAGGACAATATTTCACCCGCATCTTTTAAACTTCTTGGCAGATTCACGAAACATCCAAGTCAAAACTTGTACCGCGCCTATCATAGACGGCCGAGCCAAATGAAACTGCATCTTCCAATTTTTGCTAAGTGGCGCTACATCCGGTTTCCTAATTCGCTAGATGGAGATTGCGACTCGGGCTCACTTAACGGCGTCTGCCTGCCTGCTTACTCACTATTGAACGGGGGCCAAAATTCGCCATAATTAGCGAAAAGACTATATTTAATAACCCCCAATGAACTAAAGATGAAAAAGGAACAAAGGTAAGACACAAGCAAAACAACAACAGATAAAAACAAAAGGAACAAGAAGGAGACGTGTTCCGGCGTCAGGGGTAGACCCGCCTGACCACGGAAGATGCGACATAAAACAGATTCAATTATAACGGAGGAGGCTGGGCCCAAAAGTCGTATAGTCGGCAAGTCTATGTGTCCGAACCAGTCCCGAGTACAACGGGCAAGCCATAGCGACCCCGCTCGTCTCGGTACCAGGACAGGTAGCGTGCGGTAGGATCACCCAGACTGGGACATTCGACAAGAATGTGCCGAACAGTCTGGGGAAAACGTAGTCTTCACAGTAGGGCCCATGCGAGCGGTCTATCGAATGGCGAGTGTGTCCAATTCGAAGACGATAGAAAGCAACCCGAAGCCACCGCGCCATTGGGGGATAGGTCCATGGGAACAGTGGTGGCGCAATGGCACGTAACTTTAAGTTCCCCTCGACCGTCCCCCATCTTCTTTGCCAAGCAACCCGGAGGAATGCCCGTATTCCTGCCGTGTAATCGGTGTGAGGAAGAGCAAAACGCTGGTCTGGTCGCCCAGTCCTCGCGGACTCTTTGGGGCGCTCATTCCTCGAAATTCCTACATGTCCAGGAACCCAGGGGAAGATAATCTTGGCATCCACCCGGCTCACCAAAACCGTGACGTCACGGATATCCCGAAAGAGGGGATGTGGAGATTCCAATGCCCCGAGAGCACTCTGAGCGCTTTATGAGTCACTATAAATCATAATCCGGTCTCCGAACCGGGCACGTCACGTTAACTCCCGTACCGAGCTGTGTATTGCAACCAGCTCGGCCGTGAAGACAGATGCAGTGACTGGCAGAGCCCCGGTGACTTCAAACCGAGGGGATACGGCGTGGAAGCCGATCCCCTCTTGGGACTCGGAGCCATCCATATACACCGGAACGGTTCCAGCGTGACACGAAGTGTGCTCCAAAAAGGCAGAATGCAAAACAAGCAATGTACAAGCTTTGGAGCGGAGGTGTGGCGACAAATGATCAAAGGTGGTACCCTCCAGGGTGGCGTCCTGGGTAGAACCAGAGGCGCCACCAGCCCGAGAGCTATACCTAGTTGTCGAAGGGGTTTCCTGGCCCTAAAGCCGAAGGGCTTAGGGTATGATCAGCGTCTCTCGGCGGCATAGGCACCGTCAAGATAAGGTGCGAATGGAGTGAGAGCTGTTGGCGACTGAGGGAGGCGCCAGGCCCGTGCGAAGAGGCGAGAAATGCACTGTGAACAGTGCAGAGCAAGTGGCATCTCCCCAACATTGACAAGTAGTTTCTCAATGGGAAAAGTGCGGAAGGCACCGGTCGCGAGGCGAAGGCCGGTGTGGTGGATCGAATCCACCTCCCGCAATAAACGCTCGGCTGCCGATGCATAAAACTCGCATCCGTAGTCGAGCTTCGAACGAACAAAGGATCGATAAAAAAGTAGGGTAGTAGCCCTATCAGCGCCACAAGCGCTGAACGTCACGGAACGGAAAATGTTCATGGCGCGGGTACAAAAGACCCTAAGGCTGCGAATATGAGCCTCCCAGGTGAGGCGTCGGTCGAATACAAGAGCGAAGGAAACGGTGCGACTCAACCACATCCAGGCGCACCCCTTTAAGAAACAAATCTGGGTCGGGGTGAAGCCGTGGATGGCGGCAGAAGTGCACCACCTTAGTCTTGGCCAAAGAAAACCGAAACCTGTGCGCTTCGGCATAGCGAGAGACGCGGTTCAATGCCTGATGGAGTCGACGCTCCAGAGTTGGCATCTGGGTCGCGCCAAAAGAGGTCGAAAGGTCGTCCACGTAGAGCGTAGCGAGAACATCTTCTGGCACCACCGAGCTGATGCCGTTGATGCTCAGGGCAAAGAGTGTGACACTGAGGACACTTTCCTGCGGGAGACCCTCTTCCTGCTCCTTTGGGCCGGAGAGGGTTCCCCCACCCCTACCCGTACGCGGAATCGACGATCTCGCAAGAATTTAGATATAAACATTGGGAGGCCTTCCCTCACCCCGATCGTGCGGATAGTCTCCATGATATCGTATCGCCATGCGGTATCATAGGCTTTTCCAGATCGAAAAACACCGTGGCGTAGTGCTGTCTACGAAGGAAGGCCTCGCAGAGACGGCATTTTCCATTCGGAGCAGAGCATCCGACGTGGAGTGGAACTTGCCGAAGCCACACTGTGCAGAAGACAGATGACCTCCGCTGTCCAGGAAAAAGGCTAATCTAACATTTACCAATTTCTCCATCAACTTGCACACGAAAGAGGTTAGAGAGATTGGGCGGAAAACGGGCAGAGTAGAGTGATCTCTCCCCGGTTTGCGAAAAACAAGCACAGTAGCGATTCACCAGGAATCTGAGAGTATAGCCTCTACCCAGATCCTGTTGAACAAATCTAACAGAAAGGCCATGCCTCGCTCACCCAGGTGTCGAAGCATGGCGTACGAGACATCGTCCGGACCATGGGCGGTGTCCGCACACGAAGCGAGAGCGGAGCGCAACTCACTCACAGTAAACTTGACGTTGAAGGGTTCTCCGCCTCTGGAGGTAAATTCCATCCGGCGGCCTTCCGCGACATCACGACGTGCATTGAATGCTGGCGGAGCAGCATCACGGCAAGAGAATGCGGAAAAAGCGGTCGCGAAGGATTCCGCCAAGGACGCGGGGTCCGAGATTGCAGTCCCATTCTCCTGGAGAACGGGAGGGGGGTCCTGCGAGAACTTGCCCCGAATCCTTTTGACTCGCTTCCACACCTCTGCTAAAGGGGTCTTCCCGTTAAGTGAAGACACGTATGCCCGGCAAGAAGAGCGGCGGGCGTGCTTCGAAATATACCGGAACCTAGCCCTAGCCTGACGAAATTCATTAACCGTGAAATCGTTCGGGCGGCGCTTATAGCGCATGTAGGCATAACGCTTCTGTTTGAGGGCCGTCTCACACTCAGACGACTACCATGGGAGTGGTCGGCGTGCAAAACGGCCAGACGTTCTAGGAATAGTAGTCAGGCCCGCGGCAATGAGGTTGCCGGAGAAGAGGTGGGCTCTCAGGCGGCAGTTGCCCTGAAAATGATAATTGAATGGGAAAGTGATCACTACCATGGAGGTCATCGACCACCCCCCAATGAAAATCAGGCTGTGCATCCGAAGAGCACAAAGATAGTTCAAGGCAAGAAAATGAAGCGGTTCTCGGACAGTGATGCGTTAACTCATCCACCTTTAGGACACCCATCTCAAGCTCTTCGATCAGATCGGCAAGGACTTGTCCCCTGGGATTTATTGAGTAATCTCCCCAGAGAGGATGCCTGCCGTTCAGATCTCCAAGCAAGAGATATGGCCTCGGCAACCGTGCCACGACGCGGCGGAAGTCCCCCGCATCGAAGTCAGCTGACGGTGGAATGTACGCATAAAATGATAGTATACCTCCTATCCATGTGCAGCTGCACAGCCACTGCCTGGAAGGAGGTATCTCAAGAGAAAGGAAGAACGGAGACATCATGCCGGGTGTAAACCGCGCATCCCCCAGCCCGGCCATCTCGTGGTGGTGGGGTCGCAAGACCCTTATACCCCGGGAGGGCGGGCAGGGGGCATGCGCTTAGCATGGTCTCCTGCAGAAAGATAGCTAACAGAGAACGGGACGAGACGAGCCTCCGCAGCTCCACCCAGTTGGCCCGGAGTCCACGGCAATTCCATTTAAGGAATATGCCCTCCAGGCCTAGCTCGGCGGAGACGCGGGGGCCATCCTCGAACAGAAGACCCTCACGGGAATGGCCGTAAGCTTCCCGGAGGCAGAACCCCGAGCGCTGTTGGCCGGACAAAGCGCTGAAGGCGGTGTCGCCTTCGAGGACATATTGTGGGGAGGTTGGGCTCGCCATGCGAGTCTTTTCCTCCCCCGCCTCGAAACTTTAGGCGGGCGTTGTGGCTTCAGAGGCGGGGGGCCCTCTTTTCGAGGAACCACCGTCTCCGAGCCACTCGCTCCACCACTAGGCGTGGGCGAAGGAGCCGAACCTCCTTTGTTGGTCCTCCTTTCGGGGGACAGCTTTACGAACCCCGGAAGATGGCCTAGCGACCAACTTCAGGGGTGTTGAGACTTGTGAGTCTAACGACTCGGTGGAGGCGCGTGGCCGTTTCGCCTTACGGAAAACGGTCACGCTGGGAAAAGAGGGGGGAGCCCTGGTTTTAGCCGAGGCTGGGTGTGAACCCTGTGTGCCGCCAGCTTTACCAGGGGAGCGCCCCGGTTGAGTAGAGCCCGCAGAAGGGCTCCGAATGGGCGCGGAAACAACCGTGCTCGTTGGCCTGGATGGGCCAGGAGCACAAGGTGCCTTTCTAACTATTGAGGCATAAGACGTCCAGGTAGAGCCGGGCGCGACAGGACCAAGTCCTTAGCCTCGCGGAATGAAAATCGATCCTGGGCCTGAACGGCCAGGATTTCTTTCTCAAGGGGATATGCACCACATTGCTTCGAAGAAGCGGGGTGCGGCTCTCCGCAATTGACCACACACGATTTAGACTTATCGTGTGCGGCCTTGGAGCAATTTACAAAGACTTCGGGTGACCCCGACTTTGCAGATCTACAAGAACGATTCGTATGGCCGAAGCGGTGACAGTAATAGCACCGCCGCGGCAGTGGCACGAATGCCTTCACGCGGTAGCGGTACCAACCGGCACGCACCGACTCAGGGAGCTTGTCACAGTCGAACGTGACGAAGAGTGTAGGGGTGGGTCTCGAGGCCCCTCCCTGTTTTCTCAAAACACGTTCGACCTTGACCGCCCCATGGTCGGCCAGCCCTAAGGTGATGTCCTCAATGGAGTAGTCAACGAGTTCCCTTGCATAAACTACTCCTTTCACAAAGTTCATGGTAGAGTACGGCGTCACACTCACCGGGGTGCCATGAAGTGTCCGAAGAGCACTTATCTTGGCCGCCTCGGCGGGATTCGCCGCATTCGCCAGAAGGCTCCCGTCCGAGAAACGGGTCACCTTCGGCTCTCTACCAATTGCACTAGCTAATCCTTTTCTCTGATGGATCATGTTGCCCTTGGCCAACATGGTGCCATCAGTGGAGCGAATAACGAGGAAGCGTTTGAAGCCAGCGGACTCGAAAACGCCAGGTAACCTCTGAATCAGGGGCCCCGATTTCATTGAGGCTCCGCCCTGTGCACTTTTGATCTTTGTCGTAGTCAGTGGCTCCGCACCCGGGGGGGCAGAGGGGCCAGATGTGCCGATCTTGGCTTGGTCGCTTGCCAAAGTGGCAGCAGACCCATCCGTCCCCGCAGCCCCCGCGGATGGAGAGGAGCCCCGAGTCTTCTTAGTCTTTTTCTTTTTTGGAGAGGAGGGCGGGGAATGAACCCGCTTCTCACCTCCGCCGCTAGGAGCCCCTAGGCCAGATGGACAGGCCTCAGTCAGGTCCTTCTCCAAAATGGATAAGGTCCTGGTGGTTGCAGGGGCACCGGTTGGAGGAGATCCCTCCCCTCCTTGCACTGCCTCGGAGCCCTCAGCCGTTTGAGGAGGACCTTGCATAGGGGCGGATTCGGGTTCGGTGCTTGGCGCCGAGCCCGGATTTCCCCCCATGGAAGGCCCTACCGTCTGAGGCTGGGTCTCCTCAAGGACCATGTCTATCACAGGAGGGGCCTCGAGTCGACCATCCCCTCCCAGGACATCGCAGGTCCCCTTGGCAGCGTCACCAGTCTTGTGTGGGGAGGCACAGGCCTTGACCCCGGCAAGGTTTAATATTCTTGCCAGCAGGTCTTTTGAGGGAAGCAACCGAAGGGGCCTGGCTTCCCTCTCCCCCCTAAGGGGCTTTGCCGTACCGTTCGCTTTGATGGGTTGCGGTTCGATATGGGCTGCCTGCTGGTTTTCTTGGCAGTCCCTTTCGAAAGAAAAGGAGGGGCTGCCGCTGGAAGCAGGGAGGAGTCCGAAAGCACTTCCAGAGAATGGGGTGAGGGGGAGTCCCCTACACCCGTAGGCGTAGGAGAGGAGTAAGCCTCCTCTCCGGTTAAAGAATTATGGAGGGCCCCTGTGCAAGCACAGGAGGGGGGGACCTCCCTTTTTTTCGTGGAGCTGCCCGAGTGCGGTTCCGTTGATGAGCAAGGGGAATTGGGGAGAGATTTGTTTTGTTTTTTTTTCTCATACATGGGCATGGTGACCCTCTTTTTTACACGGGATGCAATCGCGCATCACCTCTCGCCATAGCCCACACTGCAAAAGGTGCTTACAGGCCCCGCAGAGCCAGGCACTGCCATTTGGGACCACCCCTCCCGCCTGGTGGCCTGGCAGTCCATCAGCATGGCAGCTCCACCTTAGCCACAGGGTAAAACTGATAGAGTGTGAAGAGGAAAGGAAAAGGGATGTGAGGAAGGTATGGGTGAGGATGAAGCAGGTTGTTAAAAAAAACCCATCCTGAACCGGAGCTCAGGGGTTAGGGAACGTTGTCCCCTCCCCCCTCAGCTCCGATCCGGGACAGTTGGCTTGAGAAGAAGGTCAGCATCTACCCTGTGAAATTAGAGGCTGGCCAGAGAAAGTTGCGGGAGAGGTTGTATGAAAAGTGACGAAGTAGGGGAGAAATACAGGCTATCTGAAGGAAGGAAGAGACGCTAAGCTGGGGCCGGACGGAGCGCTGGATCCCGTCAGCACGGCGGCCAGGATGGCAAATCGCCGCGCCCCTTACGGGGGCATCTTGAGGTAAAGTCCAATACGCGGTCTTCCGCGACATCATGACGCGCATTGAATGCTGGCGGAGCAGCATCCCGGCTAGAGAATGCGGAGAGAGCAGTCGTGAAGGATTCCGCCACGGACGCGGGGTCCGAGATTGCGGGCCCATTCTACTGGAGAACGGGATGGAGATCCTGTGAGAACTTGCCCCGAATCCTTTAGAATCTCTTCCACACCTCTGCTAGAGGGGTCTTCCCGTTAAGTCAAGACAGGTATGCCAGCCAAGAAGAGCGGTGGGCGTGCTTCGAAATATACCGGAACCTAGCCCTAGCTCGACGAAATTCACCGACAGTGAAATCGTTGAGGCGACGCTTATAGCACATGTGGGAATAACGCTTCTGTTTGTGGGCTGTCACACTGGGCTGACCACCACGGGAGTGATCGGCATGCAAAACGGCCAGACGTTCTAAGAATAGTAGTCAGGCCCACGGCGATGAGGTTGCCATAGAAGAACTCAACGGCCTCATCAACAGACATAAACTCAACTAAGAGAAATAAGTCATTTCCTCAAATGCGGACGCCCGCGCCAAGCACCACCGTGTCGGGCTCTTGGGCGACAGAGGCCCAGAAAATGATATTTGAATGGGAAAGTGATCATTACCATGGAAGTCATCGACCACCCCCACCCAAAATCAGGCTGTGCATCCAGAGAGCACAAAGATAGATCAAAGCAGGAAAATGAAACGCTTCTAGGGCAGTGATGGGTAAACTCATCCACATTTAAATCTATCTCCAGCTCGTCGATGAGGTCGACAAGGACTTGACCCGGAGAATTAAATCGAGTAGTCTACCGTTCAGATCTCCGAGCAAGAGAAACGGCCTCGGCAACTGTGCCACGATCCAGCGGAAGGCCCCCGCATCGAATTTGGTTGACGGTGGAATATACGTGGAAATAAGAGTATACCACCTAGACAGGTGCAGCTGCACAGCTACTGAGTGAAAGGGGGTATCTAAAGTAAAGAGAAGGGAGACATCATGTCGGGTGTAAATGGCGCATCCCCCTGCCCGGCTCAAATCCTGTGGTGATAAGGTGGCAAAACCTTTATACCCCGGGAGAGTGGTTAGGGTGCATGCGCCCAGAATGGTCTCCTGCAAAAAGATACCTAACAGGGAACGGGACGAGACGAGCCTCCGCAGCTCCTCCCAGTTGGCCCAGAGTCCGCACCAGGCCTAGCTCAGAGGAGATGCGGGGGGCCCTCTTCAAAGAGAAGACCCTCACGGGAATGGCCGTACGCTTCCTGGAAGCAGAACTCCCGGCACTGTCGCCTTTGAGGACTTACCGTGGGGGGGAGGGGGGGGGTCCCACTTTTGGAGGATCCACCATCTGCGAGCCACCCAACCCGCAACTGCGCGAGGGAGCCGAAGCTCCTTTAGTACTCCTTTATGGGAAGCAACTTTTGGAGCCCCGGAAGATGGCCTCATGAGCAACTTCAGGGGTTGCCTCCTGCAAGTCTAACGACTCAGTGGAGGCACACGGCCATTTCGCCTTACGGGAAACTGCAACGATGGGGAAAGGGAGTGGAGCCTTGGTTTTAGTCGGGGCTGGGTGTGAACCTTTGTGCTGCCAGCTTTACCAGAGAAGCACCCAGGGTGGGTAGAACCCGCAGAAGGGTTCTTAGCATTGAGGTATAAGATGTCCCAGGCAGAGCCGGGCGCGCCAGGACCAAGTCCTTAGAATCGTGAAATAAGAGACGATCCTGGGCCTGAATGACCAGGATTTCCTTCTCAAGGCGATACACACCAGATTGTTTCAAAGAAGAGGGGCGCAGCTCGCCACAATTGACACACTTGGTCACTCATGAGTTGGACTTATCGTGTGTAGCCTTGGAGCAACTTACACAGACTTCAGGTAACCTCGACTTTGCGTGCCTACAAGAGGGATGAGTATGGCCGAAGCGGTGACAGTAATAGCCCCCTCCGCTGCAGTGGTACGAATGGCTTCAAGCGGTACCGATACCAACTGGCACGCCCCGACTGACGGACTTATCACAGTTGAACGTAAGAAGAGTGTAGGGGTGGGTCTCGAGGCCCCTCTAAGGTGGAAGCTCACTTCCATCTTGAAGGAAATGTAAACTCGAAGACAAATGTCTTCTGGGGAACCTCCAGACAAAATGAGGTAGCCACCAAGCCCCTACACTCCCCTAAGTGCACGGTATGGATGGCAATCTCAACTGGAGGCATCATCGGACCATTCTTCTTTGAGGAATCTGGCGCAACAGTGATAGTCACCAAGGAGAGTTATGTTGAATTCCTCAAGTCCTTCAAGAGGGGGCTGCAGACCGTGTTCCGGTCGCGTATGAAGAAGTTCTGGTTCCAGCAAGATGGAGCAAGCTCTCACACCTCAAACCTGTTCCAAGATTGGCTGTAAGAGAACTTTGGTGGCCGTGTGATCAGTCTCAAGACTGATTTTGAGTGGGCACCTCACAGCCCAGACCTTATACCCCAGATTTCTTTCTCTGGGACTACCTTAAAGACAGAGTGTACGGAGGGCAGGAAGACCCAGAACCATCACGGAACTCAAGAAAGCCACCAGGAGGGAGATCAGAGCCATTAGTCGGTCGGTTTGTAAGGACGTCATGGACGACTTTGTGCTGCCCCTCAAGAAATGCACAGAGCTAAATGGAGGTCATCCCGATAACGTGCTCTTGAATAAAGAAGAAAAGTCCAAAGACTCTCATGTTTTGATATGATGTTTTTAAACACAATAAACTCGTTATCACCAAAGTTTCATTCAATCCTTGCAGAAATTTAAGAAATGAGGCCTATCAAAATTTGGGGCGCGTTTTAAGGGGGTCACTCTGTACTAAGCTAGATTTTAAAATAATAATAAAGTCAAACAAAGAAAATAAGCAAAAAAGCAAGAAGGAAACACGCTGGTGTCGGGGAGAGCCCCCCACCCACTCAACCCAATGCAGAAAGATGCAGCAGAAAACAAAGCGAGTTAAATAAAATAAAGGAGGCCAGCCTCCTCCAAAAAGAGAGTCCACAAACCTGTCCCAAGAAGGAACAAGTGGTAGTGACCCTACAGGGTGGCTGCGGATACAGTTAGAGCTATTGTCAACAGAGGGGGGTGCTGGGCTTGAAAATATGGCCGCATAATACACTGTGTATGGTGCAGTGTGAGTGGTATCTCCTCCGCATTGACAACTAGGCTCTCAATGGGGGATGTGCATATTTTTTTTTAATTTTAAGAGCTCATCTGGCGACTGCCTACTTGGGCACTAGTCGCCGTATTGAAACTGCCTAGTACTAGGCTCTCAATGGGGGATGTGCGGAAGGCACAGGTTACCAGACGGAAACCAGTGTTGTGGGTTGAGTCCTTTTCTTTGCAATACACACTCAGCTACAGATGCAAAAAACTTGCATCCGTAGTCAAGCTTCAAACGAATGAAGGATCTAAGACAGTGGACATAACAACCCAAGTACTGAACGTAACTAAATGATGAATGTCCAAAACGCAAGTACAAGAAAACCTAAGACTACAAATAGGTGCCTCCAGGTGAGACATCATTCAACACCTTTTATGACAGAACTAATACCAGGGTGGCAATATTCTGCCCCCCACAAAGGAAGGAAGAGTAGGACCAAATTAATCTGAATACCGAAAAGGAGGAAAGACAAAAAAAGGATTAAAAAGTAGGAAAGCACATATATCACCCTCAGAATCAATTGGTCAGTAATTTACAAACACATACGTACCATCAGTCCTTTGCAAGAAGGGGAGTAAAATTAAATGTAAACTCACTTTCATTCAATGCCGATTCTGTCAGTAATGATGAAACTTTTTTAATTTTCAAGCCACCCTTTTCTGAAAGGTAAAATTTTCTTCAGGGTTTAGACACAAAGTTAAAATTAACTTGAAAACTATTATGACAATCGATAGAGTATTGGCTTGTGTCAATATGATAAGAAAAAAGGGAGAAGCTAAATGTGATTTAAAAATTAACCTTACCTTCCTTTATGCACTGCTATAGACTCCAGCTCAATCATAACTATATATTCAAAGGCCTTATTGGTAATGACATATAGCAGGTTTTGCAAAAGTTCTGTTACACTCAGGGTTTGTTTTTTTTAATCTTTCTAAAGGCTTGTGTGTAATAAAAAAGGTTTGTGAAACAAACTTGAAGTTCTACTTTGGCATCATTTGTCATTAAAACGTCTTTTCCATTGTGTGTCAAGATCGAAGTGAAAAGAATGAAGATCTCTGCTCTCCTGCATGCGGGTCACAAGTCCAACTGCCAAACGGCTAAGCGGCTGTTGGATGACCATTCACAGAGTTGCAGAGAGGCCCAGGAATGAGGAAGGCCTCAAAGATCAACCTAATTCAGGCAAACCTCAAGTTAATAACCCTTTCACTTTTAGAAAAACCTTCAAAAGTGCTCAGAAAATTAAAATGTCCTCGCTCACGAAGATAAACATCTATGGGGCCACAGTGTCCAAGGCCGTCGAGGAGGAGGGTGGCAAGAGCTTGAGGCATGGAAAGACCTCTGCTCACCGACTGAATGCGAGAACAATGGAAGATACGCTGCCGTCGCCTTCTCAATGACTGGAAGAGTTATGGCAATCAAATTCTCATTTCCTTCTGATGAAAAAACCTTCACGGTCAATCCAGCCATCAACAAGCAAAATATGGACGCTCCAAGGTCCTCTATATATCCCCGACCAAGCACCTAGCTTCCGTGATGATGCTTGGCATTGTGGCTTTGAATTGCAAGAAGATGCCGCTGGTGTATTTCACAGCCGATTACTGAGTCATCTTGGACATGGAAGTCATACCTTGGGTGAGAAAGATCACTAAGAAGATGGACTACCTCTTTTAGCAGGATGGTGCCCCTGTCCACATGACCAAGACCATGCAAGAGTGGTTGGAGTCAAAGTCATTTTGGCCATCTTGTCACCGACTTCAATCCTGATGACTAAAACCTGTGGGCACATGTCGAGGGCTAGGCCTGTAAGGTCCGCCACAGCAACATCGACAAACTAAACTCCTCCGTCAACTGCGTGTGGGGCAGTATGAGAAAGGACTTCATCCACAATGTGTACACAGCCTTTAGGTCTTGCCTGGAGCGTGTGCTCGCCGCCGAGGGTGACACCATTAATTAATATTACAATTTAAACACATTTTTATGTTTAAACACTAAAAACATGTGTAATTGATTCAAAACTCTCATTATGTGCGTTGTTGACATCATAATGTGTAACACCGGTAAATCTAACCATGTCAGGTTCATTCCTTGGAGGAAGTGGGCACGAAACAGCTCTACTATCATACAAAAGTCTCCTTACTTAATGAGGTGACACTTCTTACAACCCACTCAGGTTTAAACACCTTCCCAATCCTTCATTTTTTATCATAACTACACTGGGCACTGGTATTCATTCATCAATGCACAAGAAAGATAAAAGGAGATAGAATTTGAAAATGGGAAGGATTAACCCATCAGTCGCCTGAGGGCCTTCAGAGGTCCTCAATTCAGGATTCAGTGCTACGTGTTGTTATCTTTGTTATCTTCCCCAAGGGCCTTTTGTGGCCTTTCACTTTTAAAGTGTATTTGCCCTAATTATTATGATAATTCATCATCTTTTTTTGTCAAACTCTTATGTTAGTGAGTAATCATCTAATTAAAATATATAAATGGCTTAGGTCAGTTCTTCTTTGTTTGTAAACAGAGATTTATCAACAAGAGTAACTTGACTGTTCAAAGCCACATCATAAATTGACGGCTAAAAAAAGGGCTGATTTTGGTTCACAGACATCTAAACAGCGGGTTTTTGAGGAGTTCCTCCTCTTTTTTTTTGTAGCATGTTATTCAAAGCGGATTAAGGGGTAAAAGCCTATTCAGCTGAAAAAAATTGAAGGGGGGGGAGGTTCAATTTTTTCGCTGAATTTTAAAAATGATTTCATATAAAATAGTTATCCATAAGAAATAAGCAACATTTTCTATAAAATGGCGTTGGCTTAGAAGCGGTAACTAAACTGTAACAATTCATTTCTTCAGTTAACAAGAAATCACTTTGAGCAACAAGCAAATATTTTCAATCATAGTTATAAATATGTAGAAGTCTATTATTAATTTTTAGGTTAAATCAATAGAATAATTCTTTGCAATTAAAATGATATATTATTTGATTTATAATAAAGGATTTAAATATTTTATTTTATTATTTAACATAATGAGGTAGCGAGGATAAATTGTTTGAGGATGATTTCAAATCAATTCGCTCAGTGACTAATGGGTTAAAGAAAAAAACAAAATCAAAGAGGGCACCTTTAATGCTTTTGAAAAAGAAGCTGGATCAAATGAGAGTGAATAGAAGGAACAGATCCCAAGTAGATTACTTGGGTGCTAATCACTAGATGGCAGGAATGTGAAATGTGTGTTCAGGTATTGTGCGGTATCTAGTTTAATAAGTTAAAAGTTGTTGCATGTTTTGCCTGTTCTTTAATCTTAAGCTGCTGCCTCCATTGTTTGTAGTTTCTCACTTTCAGTGCAGCCATTGGGTAGCCTTGTGGTGAAAAGAGAAGCTGAGCAACTCTTTTTCTGTCGGTACACAGCCTGTCCAATACCAAGACTCTCAATGTACCTCCTTGCAGCCACACATGGTAACTGGGTGCCCTGTGGCACCAGGCTAAACATTACGGGATCTTGGAGTGCCCAAGAGGTACAATGTGGACATCCACCAGCGAGTGATGTCCTGTACTCTACTGATCCCTGTCTCACTGCCTCATAGTTTTTCCAGGAGGAGAAATGGTAGGGAAGCCAACCCTGAAAAAAACCGATGGCACATCTATGCAAAGTCAGTCCCTGACTTTGCAAGGTGCTACAAACTACACAGCTGGTATTTATCCTGGATTTACCAGGCTACTGATGGCAGCTTTGTGCAGCCCCTCCTCCACTGGTCTATTTTTTCTCACTATGAGAAAATAGGAAGGCCATTATTGGTTTTGATGGACCACCATAAGCAAACTAAGCATTATGGGAAAAAGTATAGAAGCTAGGATTATTATACATCAAAGCCTCGCAACCAAGTGCCTCTGTCCATTTTATACATGATTGTAATCACATGGAGCCCCGTACAATTACTGATGGCACAGGATCATAAACCTCATCCTGTTAACTTTTCTGGGCTATTTTCTAGATCAATAAAACCATCCTAAACAATTTGTTCTCAATGGTCTTTAGAAACGACTCTTGCAAAGATTTTAAACACTAAGATAACGATTCTCTTGAAAGGATGAATGTCCACTTTTACCCTTAGTACCCTTAGTAGGATCATACAAGCAGCGAGAATGCAATCTTAAATGGTACATTTGTAAAACTTTTAAAATAGTGAAAAAAAACTAAACAAACCCACATTCAAATAATTTAGTCAAGGTTTTAACATCAGACTACTCATTTCATGGTGTTACACTCAATCTAGACTCATTTCAAGGTTTTACCCTCAGTCTACACTCATTTCAACCTTTTAACCTCAGTCTACACTCATTTCAAGGCCCTTTATTTATCATTGGGAACTACAGTTTGACATAGGATCTGAATCATGATAGTATATGATTGTGACTATCCAGTAACTTACCACACCAAATGTGAGCTGAATTTACTGTAATCAGAAAAGTTGTTTCCACTCAGCTAGGCCATAGAGCAACCCCCCCCCCCCAACTCATATGTATTGCATTGATAGATACTATGAATATCAGGCTTTGTGACATTAAGTGTCTTTGAACCTTCACTAACCTAAAACTTACTTGCAACTGTGGGAATTTTATCAACTGTATTGACCTCAAGAACAGAAACCTCATCCTCTGAAAATACAAAGAAATCTGGAATTACGATGAGAAATTCTGGCCCACTTAAACCTACATTCAGATGTCCTATAAAATCTGCACAGCCTTCACTCCGAAAGCCTTGGGTTCACTGATGTAATGTATTATTGTCCTCATGATAGCAATAAAGGGAGAAAATAAGATAAGCTTAAAGAAAGTGAACTTTTCCCAAACAATAGTATTGTGGCTACCCAAATTTTGTTAAAGGTTCTGTTGAGATGCCCAGATGACCCATTAGGTAACTTTGAATACTATCCTGGTCCCAATCTTTGAAGTCCAAGTTTTATAAAGAGCAAAAGTGGGTTCATTTAACTTACTTTGCGAGCCATAGCCTAGCCGAGTGGAAAGGCCGCTTCCAATTATAGCTAAGTTGGGCCATATCATGTGTGGTTAGTCACCCACTCACCAGAGTTTTAATGCAAGTCAACAATACAGTAGCTGCCATTATATATATATATATATATATATATATATATATATATATATATATATATATATATATATATATATATACAGTGCTCGACAAAAGTTTAGGCTGGGTGGGCGGGGGCGGACTAAACTTATGTCTAAAAAAGAATGGTATAGATAAGGGTGATTTAATTTAGTCAGAAGTTTGGGCCGGGTGCACGACATCACTACATCCCTGTTTCCCGCTCAACCTGCCAGCACATGCTCAGTGTCGGCTTGGCCGCGGTAGTGAGAGGACTGTGGTGTTGTGTTCTCCTGGCTGACGCCATTTTGGGACTGGCTTTTTTGTAGTTTGGGGAAAGTGAGGCAGTTATCGTCTGAAACTATTGCTCAGATTATCACTCTCAAGGAGGCCAGTAAGCAAACTAAGGAAATAGTCAACCAATTTAAAATAAGTCATTGTGTTGTGAGGCGTTACATTGCTAGGTGGAGGGAGGGAGGGTGTGATGCCAAACCAACCCAGAAAGAGCAGTCTGATAGGCCTCGTAAGACCTCTAGGTGTGTTGATACCATTGTTAAGAGAGACCTAGAAGTGTCCTCGTATTTCAGCCTGTAAAATTAAGGAAAATAATAGTGGTCTGTTCAGTGAGGTGTGTCTGTGCGCACTGTTAGTCGACGTGTTCATGAGCTTGGTTACACAAGCCATCACACCATCAAGAAACCGATTCTCACCTGTGTGCAGAAGGCTCGTAAGGTCGCTTATGCTCTGAAATATCTTCGATGGGATGATGCTGACTGGCTTGACGTACTTTGGTCTGATGAGCAACGTTCACAGTGACTGAGTGGAGGGGTGGTAATGTGTATCGGAAGCGTGGCAGTGACCCCCTTGACCCATGCTACCTTTGTAGAACCGTGAAACACCCCAGTTCATTAATGGTATGGGGTTGTTTCTCAGGCAGGGACCTGAGGAAGCTTGTTGTATTGCCTGCCAACATTAAAGTCAACCAGTACATTTATTATGAGCTGCTAAATGAACATCTGGAGGAGTGCTTTGAGTTAACAGGTGCAAGCGTGTTCCAACAGGATTGTGCCCCCTGCCACATCTGTTATAATCTGTGAGATTAAGTTCATTCAAGATTGGTCTGGTAACAGTCCAGATTTAAACCTGATTAAGAACCTTTGGCAGGTGGTTAAACATCGGTTACAAGGGAAGGACGTCAGTAACATCTGCCCAAACTCCTCGAATCTCAAGTCAACCAACATAGTTTATGAGTTCACCTGCCCGAATAAAGACTAGAATCTTTATAAAAACTCTAATATTGGCATGACAACTACCACACCTTCGAGACAGTTAACTATGCATCTACAAAGCGGAGGGCCTAAGAACCATATGGAGAGTGTACATAATATTAACCTAACAAGAGAATGTTCGTTGATAACACCATTATTAAAAGAAAAGAGGTTAATAGAGTGAGGCTTAACATCTTAGAAGCCATTTTAATAAATGGAGATAAGCTGGCCATCAACAGTCAAGCGACAAGCTGGAATCGCACATTAAAACTATTTTAAAAATTTCACACACAGGAGTGGCTTATTTCCTCTAACATTACATTTAACCCAGGCAGAATAAATACCCCTTAAAATCATTTTCTTTCACTTTACTTTCTGCCAGATCCTCACTCCACTCATTACATCGGTAAAGGAGGCAAGAACATTTCAAAATGCTCCGAAGATGACCGAATAAGATCGAAAGCTTAGCAATTTAGTTTGTTTTTTACCAAACACATTCATTTAAAAAAGATATGTATACTGGACAAGTAATCCACCATCTACAAGATAGAACAAAAAAGATAGTTGAACAAGAGAAAGTTTCCAAAGGAAATTAAGGCAAAATAACAATGGTCTTCAACAAAATTTGCATTCAAGAAAGACTGCTACCCAACTACACTAAAATATATATATATATATATATATATATATATATATATATATATATATATATATATATATATATATATATATATATATATATCTCTCGGGTGACTTATTTCTTTGTGTTGACCAATATATTTGTAAGGCCCTATATATATATTAGCTAGTATTTCAGTAGTATATATATACATATTTATTTATTTTGGGGTAATCTATATTTCAGCTTTGGCCGATATTAAGATTTATTTGTGAGGGTGTACATAATTTTGGTATTTTTACTTTTGAAGGTTTGGGGTTTGCCATTTTTTCCATTATTTACCAGTCTTGTAAATAAAGTAAATATTAGACTAGCCACCTCATTATCTCCCCCTCAAACCACCAGGCAGCAGGGATTGTAGTGAAGGATCTAGAAACTGCCTCCACAAAGTCATTAAGATCAGTCAGAGATCAATCAAGATCCGCTGCAAATGCAGTGAGAGCTGTGCTCATGTGTACAGGCGAATTATGCACAGAGCGAGTGGCTTCTCCCCAGTATTGACAAGTAGGCTCTCAAAGGGGGAAGTGCAGAAGGCACTGGTCACCAGGCAAAGGCCAGTGTGCACTGGGCATGACATAAAGCAAATGGCATTACCATTAGAACAACAAAAGACTATAGTGGATGTGCAGAAGGTACTGATCTCCAACTGAAACTGGTGTAGTGGATTGAATCAACCATCTGCATAAGATGCTATGATGCAGAGGAATAAACCTCACATGCCCAGTCAAGCTGTGGGCAAACAAAGCAACTGTAAAAAAAATAATAGTATATCCCTAACATTACCCTGCATGATGCATGTCACAGAGCAAAGAATGTTTATCATGTGGGTACAAGACCTGAGGTGTTGGTCAAATACTAGCCCGAGCAATCAGTGCAAGTCTACACATCTAGGCGAGCCCCATTTAGGAATGAGTAAACCTAAGGGTAAGGCAAGTGAGGGGAGCAGGTGCACAACTTTGGCCCTCGCCAAAAGAGGTGAGGACACACTGGGCAATAACAGTGGGATGGTCATCCCGGGGTACTGCAATAGTCATCTGAGGGCATTTGAAAGGGAGTGAAGGAAAAGGTACCCATTTCATAGACATAGGTGTAATAGGAGTTGGTAAGAGGAGAGGTCCCTCTACCAGTCAGATATGAGTCATTGTGGTTTTCTTGCCTACCACAACACCAATTTTGTGGGAGGTTTTACAATTTGATACATAAACCCATATTTTGGACAATTTGACAACAACCAAGACTGTACATTTGTAACCACTGAGAATGAAAAAAGGGGGGAGGGGCTATATCCCACATCCAGTTGCCCCTGCCTATCCTATCAGGGGTTTATACTTTCAAGTCTCCTGCCTGGGTGCATTAAAGAATGGTGTTCGCACCTGTGCAGCTACACACCAAGGCAGGGTACACAGAGACAGGGTAGATTTCCTTATTGGTCATACTAAATGACAGGATGGCAGGCATCTAAAGATCTGTTGTGCCATTGAGCAATGCCAGTCAAACCCTAAGCCATTCGATTTCAGGGCTAGGAAAGTACTTTGAGAGCTCCATGTAGCTCTCAGGCTGATGAAACCTCTGGTTCTACCAAGGACTCCATGCAGGAGGGTACCACCTTTAATGATTTGTCACCGTCCTCTAATCCAAAAGCTTCTACAGAGGGAGGACTATTGTGTTCAATCTTTTTAGAGCACACTTTGTGTCATGCTGGATCTGTGCCAGTGTAGACATAGCTTGAACTGCGAAGAGGGGGTTGGATTCCATGCCATATCACCTCAGTTTGAAGTCAGCGGGGCTCTTACCAGGTGCTGCCTCTGGTTTTGCAGCCTAGCTGATTGCAAAACACTGCTCAATACAGGAGATAATGTGGTGTGTCCATTTCTCAGATAGGATCATGATCTATAATGCCTCACAAAGCACCCTGAGTGCTCTTGGGGAATTGAAATCTCTACACACCCTGAATTGAGATATCTGTAATGTTAGAGTTGCTCTGAGCCGGGTGAATGTGTTGCAATTACATTCTGCTTAGTTCCTGGACTGTAAGGATTGCGAGCAATGAGTACACTGATGTGGGTGTCAAAGAGTGTGAAGAGTAGGTGACCAGACCAGCATTTCATTCTTTCTAACACTGACTACATGGCAAAATTCAAGTCAATCCTCTGGGCACCTTGGCAAAGAAGATGGCCAATGGGAACTTAATGTTGCATGCCATCACATCACAACTGTTCCTGTGAACCTACTCCCTCCAATGTCTCAGTGGCTTTGTCACTGTTATATTCGAATTGGACACACTCACAGGATGCACTGCCTGATTGCCCCCCCCCCTGCAACTTACTGCTTGTTCCCCAGACTGTTCAACAGATTTTTGTTCACTATGGCAGTCCCTTCTTCCTCGTGCTGAGAAATGATTTATTCACAGACTTGTGTATTGTATGACTTCCTGGGGGAGGATGGGCTCCTTAACTTTATTTGACTGTTGTTTGGTGCATGCCCTGATATCAGAGCCAGGCCAGGCCAGAGCATGCACCATTGTTTTTGTTTGGTGTGTAGTTTGGGGGAATTTTAAAGTAGCCTAACATTAGGAAGAATTTTTAATTATGGTGACTTATTTCATGGCAGTAGCCAGATGCGTGTGTATAATAAAAAAGTGGCAGACCCAAAGGATTTTAGTTGGCCTGACAGCCAACAAGGCAGTAGAGCTCACTCATCATAAACAGCCTAATGACCCAGAGAATGGCTGCAGGGAGGTAGTACAAGACTTGTGGACAATGTTTATAGAGGTTCCAAAGCCTCTCTTCTGACATGGCATAAAATAGTTGGTCAGGTCCTTCAGTCTAGAGAAAAAAAAAGAGGGGAGAAAAGTGGGTGAAAGGGATTGGGGAACGCTGCTTCCCCAGGTCCTGTATTGAATTCAACCAAGTGATAAGGCCTTATGTACACTCAGGCTAGGATGATATGCTTCTCAAGGTACAAAGTACAACAGTCTACCCTGGAAGGAGCCCCTGGGATTGAACAGAGAAGGAGAGGGGGGGGGACCTCTCTAATAGAAAGGGAGTCACTTGTGGGTGGCTAGAAAGGAAGTGGTAAATGGGACCCCCCCCCCCTTTACCAGTTATAGGTCATGCGCCGATATCTCCTTCAGCAGCACCAAGTTGGGATGTCTGGGTCCTGGTATTCTAATTTTCTTTGGATGAGATGGGCTCCATATTTATTTTTTAATTTAAAATTCCAACAAAGATGGCATTTTCACAAGGAAATACTATACACAGTCTAATATATAATATTGTGAGGGTATGGAATGTACATACTCACATGCCACCAGACAATCATGGGAACGAAAGAAATTTGTTGTTCGAGTTGACCTTTGTCTCCTCTCTCTCTCCCCCCACCCTTCCCCCAACTGGTGACAGGAAGTGGGATGAAAGAACGCCTATCTCAGAAAAAAGCTTAAATCTTATTTGCCTTCTTTATAATAGCATGGAGATTGTCCAGAAGGCGCTGCGATAAGCGAATTGTCTGAATGGAATCTCTCTCTCGACTTCCCACAATCCGCGGTATAAATAACATCGTCGTTTACCCCTCTAGCAGCAGTGTCCCAAATCTACTCGCGTAATCCTCACGTTGAACAAGAGTCGTTGCCGTAACGCATCGAATACCAACGCACCGTCGAGTCAACCTGGTTGCTGTCTCAAATTGTTCCTAGAAGTAAATCCCGCCCCGCAGAGTCTGTGACTAGAAGAGTACGCTCTGTTGCTCAACGTAACTTGAGTAAGAAAAGGAACATCCAAATAGTTACTAGAAGTTACTATTTGTTAGGGTCACATCCAGTTAGGAGTGAACTAACTGGAACTGCAGTCAGCAGCCCCAAACCCGTCGTCTTATCCTCCCTCTCCCTGAGAACTTGTGTTAACGCCACCCGAACCACCCCGTTTGGACCTGAGTAGTCGTCTCTCCAATCCAGCAATTAATGGTAATCTGTAAACCCAGTGTCCCTCTATTCTTAAATTACCTAATTAATTAACCGTGATTGATACTCCCATTGAGTCATAAATCTAGACGCTTAACATCAGTGTTTACTATTTAATCCTTAATTTTGCCTGTTAACTATTGCTAATTATTATATTTGTGTAAAGTAAAGTTTATTTTGAGTATGTGTGTTTATTTGTGGCTCCTCCCTTTTGACCTACCCTTGGCAAGACTTTAATTAAGCATCCCTTCGGCTAATTTATTCAACCTGTGTTATGCACTCTTAGAATTCAACAATCACAAACCTCCCCCCAGTAACAAGTGGGACTTTTATAGTGAGAATCCTGGCTACGGCACAACACGCCTCTAACCAGCTTTCGCACGTTCAGTAGGAATTAAAGCCTACCAAAATATATATATATATATATATATATATATATATATATATATATATATATATATATATATATATATATATATATATATATATGATCGTAGGATTGAGTCATAGGGTCAATACCACTGACTAAAATAAAAAGCGGTGTGTCCAGATCAAGGACTAGAATAATTATTGGACCAGACTATGAGCAATTCTACGACAAATATTATACATACTAATTAAAAAATATTATACACAATGTCTAGATAAGTGTCCAGACTGATTTCCTAAAATTGAAATTAAGTGTGAAATCTTAATGCCATGTAAAGTAGGCCCTAATTTTTTCAAGAAAAGGGAGGTTGGTGAGACTCCAGAAGACCTTCTTGAAGCTGATTTACCAGCGCATGATATTACCAGATTCATTCACAAACTAGAAACTCCATCATTAGAAAACTGGTATTGTTAATCATGTTGCAGAGTACAGTCAGCGCCACAAAACAGGATAGTGGGTAATGCGGAAAAAGTAGTTCAATGGCGCTGGATTGTTACCCAACACCTGACTCACATAATAAGGCATTTTCCTTAGGTACCAACCTTTGTGGGTGTATGTAAAAATGCAATAATAGTTTGCATGTTGTTTTCGACTGCCAAGTATTATGGTGGTGACTGTATATTTAACATGTAGCCAAAAATAAATCCTAGACTTGTCCTTCTTCCCAATAAATAAAGTTAAATTGTCAAAAACTGTTCAAGTGAAGAAATTTCTCAGAGAAGGGACAACAAAAATGCATCTGAGGGGAATTTTGTCATGATGTATCATATTTGTAAAAAAAGAACATGTTAAAAATATTTATACAAATTTCGAGTTCTTTGAGATTAGCTTTGACTCTGATAAAGCAAGTTTACATAAAAAATCTATAGAAATAAATAAATTTAATATAAAAGAAAGCTTGGATTGATTTCATACGAATTATTAGTAACTATTTCAGAAAGCAACAAAGTCTTGAGTATGAAGCTTCGAGAGACTGGGAGCCTGTATGTCCATAAAAGTGCTATTTAGTTCTCACTTAGATTATTTTTCAGAAAATTTGGAGGATTGCAGTGAGGAACAAGCGGGAAGGTTCCATCAGGATATCTGGATGATGAAAGAAATCTATCAGGTTCTCTGGGAGAGCAACATGATGACCAATTACTGTTGCTGTTTGAAAAGGGATAAACCTGGAGCCACATATGAGAAAAAACACTTAACTCATATTTCTTTCTAATTCTTAGTCTAATGTAGGGGGGGGCAGGGTTATTAGAAAAGGTTCTATTAAATTTTGGGGGTTTACTCAATTTCAGTTTAGTTTTTCAGCTTCTGGTCCAGTCGTAGCTCCTGTCAACACATGATGTATACAAAAATTAACTAAGGAGAGAACATAATAGTGGGTATTACCCATATCTTCCATAGAAGGAAAAATTTATGTGATAGATGAAAAAATTATTTGTGTGTTTACTGACGCCAATTCATATAAAATCAGTTAAAAAACTCCATTTTATCAACAGAAATTATGCATGAGAGGTATAAAACGTTTCATTATTTCACTGATATTAATATCTAGCAGTGAGAAATGTATGTTTATCAAGTCAAGCAATGAGAGGTTTGTATTTTTTGTTTTCATATGGTAATAATATGAAAGATGGAGATTAAAGCTTGAATTGAGCGAATATAAGATGGATTATATATAATAGTGAATTAACTTTAAATTTAATCTATAATATTACTTGCATGCAAATATAAACCATTAAATAAATTTCTTTCCCATGTTTGTATATACTATGTCCTGATATAGAAAAAAATATTTGGGGGGGGAATATACAGAACCCTCTCAGCTCAAAGTGGATGCATCTTTGGCTAAAAAAAATCCTCCAGGTATAAGATTGAGGCCAAAAAGCCTCCAGGTATAAGGTTGCAGCAAAAAGGCCTCCAGGTATAAGGTTGCAGCAAAAAGGCCTCCAGGTATAAGGTTGCAGCAAAAAAGCCTCCAGGTATAAAGTTCTACACAATATTAAACTTAATGAAACTATATTCCAAGAACCCTGACCTCCATCACCTTACATGCCAAGCATTAGAGTATTAAAAAGTCTTCTTTTCTTATTTACTTAGCATACATAATAGTTAATGTAGAGTGTAAATGGCAAAATCAAATGAAGCAAGAATCTATATAAAGAAAAAAGAATCTACCAATAAGCTCAAGCAAAAGAATATTGTGCTTACTACATGTTAAATTTATACTGTATACATATACTTTCTCAAATAAAATATATGAACCTAGTATTAACAGATCTTTTAAATATGCAGCATCCCAAGGGTTTTTTCAACCCTAATATAACCTAACCTATTCTAGATAAGGTTAGGTTAAAAAAAAAACTTACGATGCCTCATCTTTACAAGATCTGTATTACCATATATTAATAAATGGAAGCATAGCTACTAATGTGACAAAAAATAGTATTGCAAACCAGAGCTTATCTCAGGAACAGCACTTTTGTGAAGCCTCTTTAGCCGTGTATTTGAATTAACCCACATGTCTTCTGAGAAGTGTTTTGAGCAGACCAAGAGGTTGGTCGCTTCCTTTTTCCCGATGAAAGACATAAGATCTTGCCTCCCAATAGCACGTGTCCATTCTGTAAATCTAAAAATAGAACCTGTTACTGTAATACTAAAGAATCAAAGATCTGCCTCAAACAGGTGGATTATTATAATAAGAATATATAGGTAAAATGAATTATCCTGAAACACTCAGTTTTGTTTTTTTTAAGTGCTTATCTGGAGACCTTTTCTCAAATCAAAATTTGTCAAAAGGGCATTGGGATAATAGTGTAAAGGGCATCTAGCATCATCTACCAAAATATTTTGCTGATTCAGCAAAGCATTAAAAAAATAGCTTCACATATTTAATTGCATACATATAAGGGGATGGACAAAGGAATATCGGGTCATCCAGAAAGTTCTGAGTAATTTTGAGTTGAAACAAGGGTGAATGTTTGTAAGGGCCTCCAATTGAGGCTACCAAGTCATATATAATTCTTTGTATTAACATAACATAATTTAATGGATGGCAAAGGCCACAAGAGCCTATCAGAGGTGACCTGAGTCAATCAGAGCTCTGCAAGAATCATCCATCAACCCCAAATACTGCTTCTAAAGTATCACCACTAATAAAGTCTTGTCAAAAAATAAAGCATACAGCTACAATATATGCATCAATATGTATATTTGGCCCAACATAAAACTCAAAACTCCTATAATCCTCTTTGCCCATTCAATTATCTAATCTGCCCTTCAAGACATTTAAACTTAGAGTACTCACAGCCTCTTGAGGTATAATTTATTCCAGAAATATACCAATCTATTGATGAAAAAATATTTTCACAAATTTGATGACTGATAGTACACTATTGTTTTCTTAATCTTCAAGCAATGAACCATGGTCCTTTTATTGCCCTACAGATCGAAGAACTTGCTAATATCATATTTGTCTATCTAAGAAATTTTTTAAAAAGGTCAATCATATCCCCTCTCACACACCTTTTAAAGGATTACATATTCAGTACCATTAATCCCTATATATTCAAGTTGCTTCAAGGAAAGTTTCGTTTATTGCCTTCCTTTGCACTGATTCTTGCAGGTTGATACGTCTAAAATGTGGGGACCATTGCTGTATACAAAACAAGATGTGGCCTAACATATAAGTTACAGCTTGAGGATAACCTCCTTACTTGTGTAACTAACATTTTTCTTAATGAAGCCCAAAATTCTATTTTCTTTATTTTTTGCCTAAATGCACTCCTTAGAAAATCTCAGTGACCTAACTATAACTAGTTTTAAGTCCTTTTTATTTTCTACTGGGTTCAGCCAATGCCCATCCATCTCATAGCTAAATTCTCTATTCTCTCTCTCCCAAAATATATAATTATGCATTTTTGAAGGTTAAGTCATCCTTCATTTATGAACCCATAATACTAATTTTTCAAATCTTTCTGCACTTTAAAGTTTCTCTGATCTTCTTTGACCAGTCTGCCAATTTTATGGCAAACAAAAATAGACACCTTGCTATTAACTTCCTCCCTAAATCATTAATGTACATTACAAATACTAATAGGCCCAGAACTGATCCCTGAAACACCCCACTAATAATTGCACCCCACTGTGACTTCACTCCATTTATTACCACCCTCTGCTTCTTATCCCTCAGCTATCAAACTTTAAATACTCACAGATATCTTAGGCCTTTTTAATTTGTAGACTAATTTTCTGTGGAACGTTTTCAAAGACTGCTAAAATCAACAGTTTCCCTCTAATCAACTGTTTTGATTTAAAATTTAGAAATTCTAGTAAGTGACTTTGTTAGACATTGATCTACCTGTTCTAAACCCTTGCTGAGTAACATTGATTAATCCTCCACTTTCTAGATGTTAGAAAATTCCTTTTTTTAACTATTTTCTCTAGAATTTTACACGCTATCTATATGAGTTAACTTTACTGGCCTAAAGTTATTTGAATCCTCTTTTTTTTCCCTTTTTGAAAATAGGCAATACATTCACTCTTTTCCAGTATTTTTTCAAACTATTAATGATCTAATATATATCTTCTCAAGAGCTACAGCAATACTTTCTACTTCTATAAGTATCCAAGAATGAATGTTATCAGGGCCAGAGGCTTTGTCAACATTTAATTCAATTAAAAGTCTAAATTTGTCATTAAGTACGTCAACTATTTCCTCATGAGTTTCTTGCACAACCCTTTGATATTTAATAGGTCCTATTTTATCTTTGCTAGAATTATTTATTTTATAATAACTAAAGAATTATCTTTGTTGCTATTTTGAGCTAATTTAATTTCTGACACCCTCTTGGTTTTCTTTATAATCTTATTTGGCTCACTCCTAGTCAATCTGTAATTGGGGTTGCCAAACGTCCTGATTTTGCATAATTTGTGTCCTGTGTCCTAAATCAACTCTGTTAGGACACTCAAATGTCCCGAATTATGAAAAATGTTTACTCAATAACAAATTTATCGGAATTATTCCTCTTAACCATCAAAAATATCCATTATTTCATAAATATTATCTTAACACTTTTCACAGAATTGTTTTACTGAAAATAAATGTCTGGAACAGACTACAGCATAAATAATCACATTTAAGTCCAGTCATATGCTTGTTCAGTTTATGTACAAAACGTGTTTGATCGTCGTTCATTATGCTTCGATGCAGCGTGGTTATAGTTGCTATGGCAGCCTCTGAGTCCGGCTCCAGGGCAGTCGCAGTTATCTAATGAGTTCTGATATGAGAGCATGTCAATGTCATTTAGAACTGCAGCTTGCCTAAGTGGAGCTAGCGAAAAAGTTAATACCAGTTAATCCGAGCTTTCCTTCATACTATATTAGTTGGTACTTTGTAATTTGAAGTGTAGTTTACTGATATTCTTTTTAATTTGCAAGCCCTTATTTGTACCCCAACATGCCAAAAATAAAATGTAAATTTTGTGATGAATTTTTAGAACAATGGAGCTTTAGTAAAAGAGGTAAAGCTGTTTATGAAGCATATTTGTGCATTGTTTAATTATTCATTTTGTGTTGAAAATGGTGAGCAAACCGAAATAAAAAAAAATTAGAAGCAATTAAACAGAGATGTTTGAGTTGTACATCTACCAAAGAAAGTTGCAAAATGACAAATTTCTTAATTAAGAAAAATTCAACTGAAGATGATGCTGTAATTACAGCTGAAGTTACATTTGCATTCCATACTACATATCATCATCAGTCCTTTAACTCAAATGACTGCTTAAATAAATTATTGCCCGAAATATTTTCTGATTTGAAAATTGCCAAAAATATTTCAAGTGCCAGAACAAAGCATTAGCTCTACAGTCAATTGCTGAAGGTAGTCAATGATCTAAAAAGTGTCCATTTTATGGAATATCTACTGATGCCAGTAACCACATAGCAGAAAAAATATTCCCCTTAATGGTTCACTCTTTTATGAGTGTAAATGGTTTGCAGGTAAAGCTTTTAAAAATAGAATCTCTCCCTAATTAGACATCAGAAACAATCACAAACTTTTGCATAAAATATATTACTGATTTAGGAATCGCTAAGAAAAAATATGTTGCATTCAGTGGTGATAATATGAAAACAGACTTTGGAGGGTGCATGCATAAAGGTCAAAATAATCATAGCTGGCGTGACTTTAATTTTTTCAGGTGCGACTTTGCCGCTGGATGTGGTGCAACTATTTTTTGCCCTCCCAGTGAGACTTGCAACTTTTTTTCCTCAGTGTGACTTTGCTAAATTATAAGTAAACTTTAGCACAATAACATTAACATGCTTTTATAAGGCCAAAAAACTTTTCTTTTTTTTTTGTTAAAACACAGCCTCCTCCAGGAGATCTATGTTCCCTTTGAGGAACACAAGCTCCTCAAAGTTGACCTCATCCGGGGAGGACCTCTTGGCCCTGAGGATGTTCCCGGCTGTGCTGAATAGCTTCTCCACAGCTGCAGAGCTGGGAAGGGGGGTATTGTACTTAATGAAAAGTCTACCCACACCTCCCTGTGCTGGTAGGGAAAGAGGGACCAGGCCAGCTCCCCTTTAGCAGACACTCACTCCTCCATGGACTTCCTCAGGACCTCCCTCACATCCTGCTGTTGGTTGGCAAGGCCTCTAGCAAACAACTTGAAGAGGCGGGCATCCAAGACCTGGGGTTCCTGCACTTCTAGCTGGCCAGGCTGACACTGCTGCTCCTCCCTGGGCTTGATGACAGCCCTTAGTTCCTTGGTGATTGTGTCTCTGATCTCCTCCACCTTGTCAGGGGCAATGCTCTCCAGGGCATTGAGGGGTGGATGGCTGTGGCCAAACCTCTTTTCATAACCCCTGAGGGCCTGGCATACAGCAGGTTGCCATTCTGGCTCTGCTCCTCTAGGCTGGCCTTCATCAATCAGAGTGACAAACTTTAGGAGGGTTGGGGGGGTGTACATTTAGGTAGTTTCATGTAACATCAGTCTCATATAATGTGAAGAATTTAATTTATCGTAAAAGAAAAGTTAAAAATCAGATAAAAATAAAGTTAGGTGTTACCAACTCAAATTTGACATTTTTAGACAAATCAGGCTTTCAAACTGGCTTAAAAAGACTGCGACGATTTCTTTAAAAAGGTAATCTTTGTTCCTGTTCAAAGTCGTGGAAAGTTGCCGGTCTGACTTTGCTTAGTCCAACTTTTTCAAAATGTTTGCGAGTTAGAAATGCATAGTGCGGCAAAGTCACAACTCATTGCCACAATGCCCATCTCTGAAAATAATGTCTACACAAAGTTGAAATAAGGCATGAATAATTTTATGGAAGGAGTTGGGTGTCCAGCTCACATTGTTTACAATGCTGCACAAACAGCAGCTGACACTCTGCCTGTTGATATTGAAGTCATTGTCATGAAGTTGTTCTCTTACTTCAGTATTTATACTGTTAGAACCAAAAGATTAAAAGTTTTGTGAATTTCTTGGAGCTCAAAATTCATCAGTTCTTACACATTCAAAAACTCGTTGGCTCTCTCTAACAAATGCAGTTGAGCAAATTCTTAGCTTATTTGAAGTACTGAAATTATATTTTAACTCAGAAAAAAAGCCCCCTAAAATTCTCTCTGACTTTTTTTTTACCCATTAAGTGAAGCCTATTTAAATCTTATACACAGTCTTCAATTTGTTCTTAGCAATAAGATAATGAAAATTGAAAAAAGAGCAAATAGCCTATTTGAAGTACTTTCATGCTTGAAGGATCTAGAGTGCATCCAAATAAGACATGAAAAATTTATTCCACTCAGTGTCAGTGCTGTACTTAAAAGAAGAGCCATTTCCTGTGAACTTGAAGCTAAATTTAGACTAGATGTAGACAATTACTATGCTACATGTTATCAATATCTTATAACATGATCGTGATGAGTGGGAAAGCAAATTGTGTCATGAAACATGGTCTTTTGTGTTTTTGAAATAAAATCTGAAGAGCAATATTCAGAATTATTACTGTCTGTGAGTATGTGTCCAGCAGGCCTTCTCATAATGTGAATGTTGAATGGGTCTTCTTTTTAATGAATTCCCAGTGGACTAAAGAAAGAAATAAGTTAGATGTAACGACCGTAGAAGCGATTTTACGATGTAAATGGAACTTTGATTTGAACTGTAGAGAGTTTTATAAAAAATTATAGAAGATAAAGCTCTATTAAAGGAAGCATCATCATCAGCAAAATATAACTAAAATGGTGAATAGATTAAAATATACTAATTAATTTTCTTCTATTTTTATATCTAATTTTCTATTATGAAATATGTTTTCCAATTTTAAAACATTGCGTTATGTTTTACATATGTGTAGGATATAAGGGGTGTTATTGTGTTCAAAATTTTAAAGGGTGTCCCGATTTTTATTTTAATATATCTGAGAACCCTATCTGTAATGATTTAAATTTTTGTGACTATTTTCTAACTATAATTTCTGGTATAGCCTTTTTCTTATGAGAAATCTTTCTAGCAATTTCCTGATTCTACCATAATGATTTCCTACCTTTCTTCCTAATAAGAACATAAACAAAAAAGAGTCTGCAAAAGTCTAATGAATAGCCTATATGAGGCAGCTCATGTTCCTATTACCAAGTTCAGCATCTAGCATCCTCATCCATAAATCTATCCAATCCATTATTAGAACTGCAGGGAGGATGCTTCTATCACATGAGTAAGAGCCTATTCCATTAATCTCATACTCTATTTGTAAACTCATTTCTACAAATCTCTTTACTAAACTTCTCCAATCCTGGTTCACAAACAATAATAACCTTACCTATGACCCATATTATAACCATTTACCCACTTGAAGACCAATCAACTCCACTCAAACTCTTTTCCTTTCTAATATCTCCTAAGCATAGGTGGGCATTATCGCGATAACGATATTGGGTTATCTGATATTTTTTTCTGTGTTATCAATTAATCAGTATCACCGATACTTTTGGTTCCAAACTAGCGATAATTGATAATTTCAATTCAGTTTTTGGTTCCAGTTTAGCACAGGGCGAGCCGCGCGTGCCTTGGAGGCAGAAATATGTAGGTCCGAGCTGTGAGGAGGATCCTCAAAACCTATGAGGAGATGAAGGAGAGCCTCACCAGGTAAGAAACTAAGAAACAGTATTCAAATATTTTTACCTTTGTATTATAAAATAACGCTATATAGAGTCAATAATCAATATTATATTATAATTTTGGATTTATTGATTTATCAGTTATCGCGCCCACCTATCCTCCTAAGCCTTTCACCATAAGGTATGCTCCTCAACCTATGAATTACCTTAGTCATCCTTCTTTTCACACACTCAAGCAAAGCAATATCTATCCTATAATATGACCACCAAAATTGCACCTCATAGTCAAGATGAGGCCTAACCAATGCCAGTGCACTTTCAGAATGAGATCAGCAATCCTCCCAATAGACCCAATACTCTATTAGTTCTATTCCTAGCACTTATGCATTGCTTTCTAGTCAAGAAGACTGAACTTACCAGGACACCTAAGTCTCATTTGCATTCTGACCTTCCTAGAACTCTCAATTTACAATTATTTAATAGATTATGCTACCTATATTAAGACTTGGTTATGTTAAATTCCATTTGCCATTTATCTGTCTATTGGGATAGTATGGTCAATTCATCTTGTAATACCTCAGCATCAGAACTTATAATCCTACCCAAGTAACATCAGGAAATCTTGCATAGGTGGCTACTTATACCCAGGTCAAGATCATTAATATAAATTAGGAATAATGATAAGACCATAAACAATACATTGACAATATACTACACATAATAGGCGCATAAGGAATAAGATGGATTTGTTATGAGGGATAGTAAGTGCAATGAATTTTGATGTTATGGTGATAAGAGTCACAGCATGATTTGTCAGAAAAGAACTTTAGACTGGAGGTTCAGATTGATGGTTATATGTTTCATAGAGATACGAATAGGAGTGATTATTTAGAAAGATAATCTCCAGCGTTGTGAAGACAGTACAATTAAAACAGATACTAACAGAGTTATTAAGCTAGATTTTATGGGTGAAAGAATAAACTTGTCATAAGAATATTATATAGAGCACCAATTTAAGTTAAGCAAGCTTCGTATCCTCTGTGACAGGGAATAGAATGTACATGTAGAAGTAAATGTGTGTATAATGGGTGATTTTAATTACAGAAATATAGCCTGGGAAGCTCTTGTAGGTGATCAGGAGGCTGAGGAATTTGTTAATTTGGTACAGGATTTAGTTCTAACAAATCAGGAAGATGGTATTAGCTATACAGAGATTATGGAAAATTTGGGAAATAGCCATCATTGCAAAATTAGATTTAACCCTTAAAGCGCCGGGCTGATTTGCTTGAAATCGCCTTGGCCGAAATTACAAATGATATACATTATCAAAAATAAAATATTTAAATCCTTTATTATAGATCAAATAATAAATCTTTTAATTGAAAAGAATTATTCTATTGATATAATTCATAAATTATTAATAACTTATCTATTTATAATTATGATTGATAATTCTCAGTTCTTCCACAAATTTTCATCGAAACCCATGGTTAATTTAAGCTTTTTAATTCAGTTATGCTTTAAAACCTGTTTCTAATTATAGAAAACAGTAGTGATATTTATAGGAGACTATTTTATATCTTAATTTTTATGAAAAATTTTATCAGTCTATTTCTGACCTATAAAATTGTATTCTCCAAAAAAATAGGCTTGCTTGTTTGTGTGCCTTCAATAACATACTAACTAAAAAATAAGGAAGAGTCATCATAAACACGGGTATTTACACAGATGTGAGTAATAAATCAGCCTCTTTTCGAGGTCATGTTGTGGTGAGGCCTAGAACGGAGTCAAGTTACTCTCATTCATAAATCTCGGCTTACAAACAAAGAAGGCCTGACCTAAGCCATTTATGTATTTTAATTACATGCTTAATCACTAACATAAGAGTTTGACAAAAAAAATTGAAAAAACTATCATAATTATCAGGGCAAATACGAGTCTATATGTGAAAGACCACAAAAGCCCTTAGGTGATTACATAGCACTGAATTGGACTTATAAAGGCCCTCAGGCGACTGATGGGTTAAGTTAAAATGGTGGGCTCTCAGTAGATTAAATATGGTCAAAATCCACGAGAAAAGCAGATTTAGTGGTTTGAGAAGTTACCTGGAGACTAGCAAGTGAGGTCAGGAAATATGATGTGAATGAGAGCAGTTGAAGGAGAAGATAACCCTCAGGTACAGAATAATTGTGTAGATCAGGAATATAAAACAATGATTAAGCAGTTAATTGTCAGACAGAATATGAATATTCCATATAGGGAATTTGAACCAAGGCTGTTTACCTTAAATATGTCAGATAAAATTAAACATATTGGTATTAAAAGGGACAAAGGGAGATCTCAAAGGTTTCTTTCAATTTTTTACAGAACTAAGACTAGAGATAAAGTAGGCCCACATAAAAATACAGATGTAGAGTTAATGAGTGATAGTGATACAATTTTTAAGATGTTTAATATTTATTATCTTTCAGTATTTATGAGGATAATTAATTGTACCCAAGGGGACCTTGATCATCAGGGCATCAGGGGTAATGAGGGGGAGAAATTAAAGGATATTTTAATTAAATTAAGTAAAGCACCATGCACTGATGAGATTTTTTCCTGGGATTTTGAAGGAATGTAGCCAGGTTTTAAGTGAGCCCATATCATGCCTATTTAGAAATTGTTAATAGACTAGCATTGTACCATTAGCATGGACGAAAGCTATATTTAAGAAGGGAAATAAAATAATTAGGGATCACTTAGATAGACATAAGTTGATTAAGGAATCTCAACAAAGTTTCACTAGTCTCAAATCGTGTGTTGACTTATTTACTCTTTTTATAGAAATGTCTAGAACGCTGCTGATAGAGATGATAATTATGATATTATTTATTTAGATTTTAGTAATGCTTTAAATAGAATGCCACACATACCACTTTTGAATAATTTTAAAGTGCATGGGATCCATGGAAGGGTTTTAGGTGGATTCATTTGTAGCTTAATGAGAGCAAGCAAAGAATTAGAATTGATGGGATTCAAATCTGAGTCAGGGAATGTTACCAGTGAGAATGCTGTGTTTTTTCAAATTTAAGTGGTGATCCCTAGTCCTATTACTACTTTCCAACTTATTCATCCCAGAACAGATTTTATAAAGCTCAATCATAACATAACATAATTTCACGGATGACAAAAGCCACAAGGGCCTATCAAAGGTCATCCGCATCTGTCAAAACCCACCCACAAAATGCATCCATAGGATTGTATCAGATCATGCATCTACAATATACAATTTAAACAATCCATAGGATTGTATCCGATCATGCATCTACAATATACAATTCGAACCATACACAAGAATGTGTATAAAACAAAGAGCATCATCAAGACTCATCAAAATCAATCAAAATATACAATAATAAAAAACTGCATCCACAGAATGAATCCAGAATACCCCCCCAAAGTTAACCCTCCATCCCCATAAAATCATTTAATCTGAGTTTGAAAACATTCAAGTTTGGACTGTCTACCATCTCAGATGGCAAACTATTCCAATAATCTACCACTCTATTGGTGAAAAAATATTTTCTAACATCCAACATGCACCTTTATTTTTTAATATTTAAGTGGTGACCCATAGTCCTATTACTACCTTACAACTCAAATAACTTGCTAAAATCCAACTTCTCCATCCCAGAACAGATTTTAAAAAGCTCAATCATATCTTCCCTCACACATCTTCTCTCAAATGAGAACATATTTAGTACCCACAGGCTATCTTCATATTCAAGATGCTTCAGGGAAGGTATTATTTTTGTTCCTTCCTTTGTATTGACTCTAACAGGTTGATGTCATGTCTAAAATGTGGTGAACATGCTTGTATACAGTACTCTAAATGCGGCCTAACATACGAGTTATAGAGTTTAAGGATAACCTCTTTACTCTTGTAGCTAACATTCCTGTTAATGTATCCTAGCACCCTATTTGCTCTATTTTTTGCCTTAATACGCCTTTTTGAAAGCTTCAGTGACCTATCTACTACTACGCCTAAGTCCTTCTATCTTCTCCTGTTCTTTGTGAGAATAGGGTTGGCTCTGTTGAGGTTGTTAGCCAGGGGGAGAATAGGTGTGTGAGTCAGAGGGACACAGAACCTATTAGCTTGACTAATAGATTCAGTGCCCTAAGAGAGGAAGTAACTGGAAGTGATATGACTGATGAGGGTGGAGGTGGAGTTCGAGTGACTGGTAGTTTGAATGAGAATAGGAGTGAGGATGGAGTTAGGTCTGTGGGGGTTAGGAATAGGAGTCTGACTGAAGTGCTTGTGATGGGTGATTCGCGAGTTAGATATTTAGATAGGAAGTTGAATGCAAGTAGATTGAATGGTTTGAGGGTATGTTTGCCGGGTGCTGGAGTGAGAGATCTGTCTGATAGGTATGAGGAGCTGGTGTCTGGCTGTGCAAGGGATGCGGTTGTGATTACACATGTAGGAGTGAATGATGTGAAGAAAGTGGGTGCATGTGAGTTACGTGAGAGGTACAAGAGGTTGATTGAAAAGGTGAAAGAAAGTAGAATGAAAGGTGTTGTGACAGGTGTGCTTCCAAGAATGGATGTTGGGGTAGAATGGATGTCTAGTGCAATTGGGCTGAATGATTATGTGAGGAGGATGTGTGAGATGGAAGGTGTCATGTTTGTGGATGTGTGGGATAGGTTTGTTGGAATGAAAGAAATGTATGCGATGGATGGACTGCATTTGAGTAGGAGGGGGGTAGATGTGTTGTGGGAGGAGTATGATCGTGTTATTAGGTCTTTGCGGGCGGGAAACTAGATACTAATAGTGGTCAGGGAATTATGAGAGGACATTATAGTACTGAAAGTAGAATGGACTTGGCGATAGAGGTGAGGTCATTCAGGTTTCAAGAGGTGCTTCAGGGATAGGGTAGTTAAATTGTTTCTATACAAATGCTCATAGTCTTAGAAACAAGAAGGATGAGCTATTTAGTTATATTAGCAATGAGGATATAGATATATTATGCGTTACTGAATCATGGGTTAATGAAATAGAATTTAGTGACACTATAAGTGAATTTGATTTACAGGGCTATAATATGTACAGTAGTCAAAGGACAGGTAGGATTGGTGGAGGAATAATTATCTATATAAAAAACAACATTGTTTCAAGTTTAAATACTTCAATAAAGGAGGATGGAGTTGAGTCACTTTGGATTGATATTAGGTTCAGTAAAAATAGAATGGTGCATTTGGGAGCTTTTTACAGGCCACCTGGGCAGATGATGATATGGATGAACTAATGATAAGGGAAATAAGTAAGGGATGTGAAACAGATGCAGTTATTATTGGGGATTTCAACTTAAACTCTGTGGACTGGGAAAATATGATAGGTAGGGATAGAACAAGTGGCAGGTTCATAGAATGCTTTGAGGATAATTTTTTTAATCAATTTGTTAATGAGCCAACAAGGGGGGACAATATATTAGATTTAGTACTTTCTAACAGTGATCATTTAGTTCAAGAATTGACTGTTGGGGAAGCATTGGGAAATAGTGACCATCAGATAGTTCGTTTTAACTTGAGAATTGAGAAGGGTAAAATAACCGAGAATGCTGAAAAAGTTCCATTGGACATAACAAGTGAGAAATATAGTAGAAGAGGGTTTTAGTAGGAGAAATAGTGGGGAAATAGGGGAAAAAATGATAGGAAAGCGAAAATGAAAGGTAGAATGAAAGACAGATCCCTGGTGAAAGGGTATCACTGGCTTTCTTTGCGTTTTGGTTTTGTTGTGTTTTTTATAGTATATAAATACACCATCTGGTAAATGCACTGGACATTCAAGCCTTTGTAGTAATATATAATATCTCTACGTGGCTTTTTGGAAGATTTTCATCTTCGATTCTGGGTGTTTCACACCTAGATTTGGATTTTTTTATGTTTTGTTTTAATTGTTTTTTGGCGATATTTCGCACAAAAATTTGGGGAAGTGTTTTTAGAACCAAATTTAGCAAGTGCTAATTCAGTGGCTAAACTCGTTTGACTTTGTTCATGTTTTGTTGTGTTATGAATGGGGGTTATCTAGCTTTTTAAGTAAACTTTGGGTCGACGTTAATGTCATTCGGTAGTCTACTGCTTTTGAAACTAATTGGTCATCTCCCGGCTCAATGAAGTAATTATAAGGGAACATATTGCTCGTTAGCACAATATCTGGTTTGGTGGCTGACCTGTCAGTGATATATGTGGGGAAGTCTGGTCCAATTCTAGTCATAATGTGTCTATCAATAAGTGTCTCGAGATTCCTGCCTGCTGGGTTGGTCGATGTATAACCGGAGGCAGCGCTTCTTGCAATGAGGTCACCGGCAAAGAGAACGGTTCTGCCGTGACAACATAACTGCAAGAAGTTTGGAAGGGGCAAATACCATCTCCTTGGGGGTTGGTACCCCGTTGCCAGGACCAGGGGTCCTACTGCCATACGGACCTCCACAGCAGGTAAGATTCGTCGAGTCCACTTATTGATCTGAAGTCAAGACCTCTTTTCACAGCTATGGCGCATCCGTCAAAACGTTCTCCGCTGTGATTTTTGGTCAAGACTTCGTAGGGAAAGATCTTTATTGGGTTAGCGTCGTCTATTCCATGTTCGGAAATAAATATAACGTCTGGGTCGCATTGTCTTAATACGTTTCCGTATATTATTTTTTTGTTTGTCCATCCGTCAGAGTTCAAGTGTAATATTTCTAGGGTCGTCATTTGTAGTTCACTTAAGGGTTTTCGAGTGTAATATGATGTTTTTAGGACTTTATTCTCTTACGAGTTTAGGTCCTTGTGGAGTGTTTGGAGGCGTTATGGTTTTTCCTGTACGTTTTTTTCTGTATTTGCCGTCGGTAATGGTTATAAAAGAGTCCGGAGTCAGTTTAATCAGGCCTTGGAGTAAAGCCTCCTCGACCTGTTTTTTTACTGAGCTCATCCAAGGTGAATTCCCATTTGTATATTCCGGCTATTAAACCTTTGGATACATCTAGGGCATCCATCTCCTTAGGAAAAGGGGACCTTTCAGCAGCGAATACCTTCAAGTTAATTTTTCTTGAATGGTATGCGTGCCTAGATTCCATCTTGCAAGAAGAGGATGACCTCGGGTGTCTCTGGGGCTGAAAGGTTTTTTGTGAGCGGGGTGAACGTGTCCCTCCCTCGGCTCTCGCAACTCCAGTCTCCGTGCCTTCGTTATTCACCTTTGTGGGTGTGTTTGCGTGGGTGGTTTTGTTTTGCTGTGTTTCTTTTGATTGTTTCTGTTCCGTGCATGCTTTTGCAGCCTGGATCCTGGGGTCTCTGGAGGAAGCTGGGGTTGTGGCATTGCTGGGGGTTGGGAGTTTCTGACAACTAGTCTCGCACTGGGGTTTGAGACTAATTTTCAGCATCTCTTCTGACCGCGGGTTTGAGGGGAACCACATCTTCTCCATTCCATTATTAGTTAGCATCTTATTAAGCTCATCTGCAAAGCACCCCGGGGAGGAGAGATTCGCAATATGAGCATAATATATGCAACACATAATTTTTGTCGAGTTTTCATTCTCGACGTGGAGAAATGTAGGATTCACTTTTGACTCCGCTACCGCAGCTTTTGCAACCTTGGCATAAGTGGTGTTGGCTTTTGTTTCCTCTTCCGTTTTTTTCTGTGTGGCTTTCTTTTTAAGGATCTGTTTCTTGATGGGGCAGGCCATGGAGAGTGTCTTATGTTCCCCCGCGCAGTTTAGACACTTCATGGTGGTGCTTTTACAACTCCTCCAGAAGTGGTTGTCCGATGCGCAGATGGAACACAAAATAGCATTCCCTTTGGAGCAGTTGGCTGTAGTGTGCTCCTCATACTTGTAGCATTTGAAGCACATTTGGAGGTCAATAAACTCCTCGCATTCGACCTGCTCGGGGCAGATCCAAACGTTAAAGAGGAGCATACCGCACTCCGTAGCCTTAACCACCATCGCCGAATCCGTAAACACGATCTTAAAAATAGGCGTGTAATCCTTAAATTTAAGGACTTCCGCTATTTTGGCCCAGAGGTGGTTCTTTTCAACCTCAGCATGAATTTCTTCGATGCTGTGGCTACCGACCCAAGGAACGAGGCGTCGAAGAATAATGCTGCGGTGAGTTTTTATCTGTGGAGGCGTGTGGGGTCTGAGGTTAATCTTTTTTAGGGATTCTGCCGCTTTTTGAGAGGTGAGGACTTCGCAGTCACTCTCCTTTTGGCAGATAGCCGAGTATCCATTATGCGTGTCGATAAGTCTAACTAGGGTTACCCCTAGTTCCCTGTGAGTGATGGCGAAGACATCTCCCCGATCTGGCTTGGGACCCATCGGAGAGCGTCCTCAGCGGTATCCGCCGAGTCTCCCTCATTTAAATCTCCATTTCCGCATAGGATCTGGAGAGATAAAAATATGCAAAGACTCGGAGTGTTTGGCTGTGTTCGTGTGTGTGTGTTTTGTGATATTTTTCACCAGTGAGAAAGAATAGGTCAAAAATGGAGTAGTCCCTGTCCAAAACAAAACAACCCGATCAAAATGGCACTTTACCTTGGGTGCAGGCGCTTTTCGAAGGCCTGCAGGTCTCCGGTCTACCACAAAGGGAGTCCGGTGTGGAAAATGGAGGGGGAGGGCGGAAGCAAGCTCACCCTCGCTACCGATGCATGAAGCGAGTGAAAATTCACTTTTTACTCGTAAAAACGCAATGTCACTTTCGAACGTAGGCTGAATCAGTATTCCTGAACGAGCAATCACTAAACGCGCGAAAACAACAATTTCACCAATAGTATGCAAAGTCAAACGTAAGGTTGGCTTTACCAGAACACACGTGAGAAGAGCAAGAGTTACTCAGGCAAGCCAAGCAGTCAGTTCCGAATTTTCATAAGGGAGATTATGTAAAACTTCGAAGCTTGCTAAATTTGGTAGACTGGGATGTAGAATTCAGAGGTAAAAATGCTTATGGGATGTGGGATACTTTCAAGCATATAATAATAAATGTAGTCCAAGAACAATGTATCCCAATGAAGGCCATTAGGAACAAAAGTAGGAAACCATTATGGTGGAATCAGGAGATAGCTAGAAAAATTTCAGAGAAGAAAAGGGCATACAAAAAATTACAGGTAGAAAATAATATTCAAAATTTAAGTGATTATAGAATGGCTAGGAATGAGTTAAATAAGATTATAAAGAAGAACAAAAGGGTGTCAGAAATTAAATTAGCTCAGGATAGCAACAAAGATCCTAGAAAGTTCTTTAGTTACTATAAAATTAATAACAAGTCTGGCAGAGTTAAAATAGGACCTATCAAATATGAAGGGGTTGTGAGAGAAACTGATGAGGAAATAGTTGAGGTACTAAATGGTCATTTTGCATCAGTATTTACAAAGGAGAAACTAAATAGTCTTATGTATAGTACTCATGGGTCAGGGAAAGAGGTGTTTACTAACATTAGTGTGAATCGGAGGATGATAAAAGGACTAATAGGTGAGTTAGATACTACCAAGGCCTCCGGCCCTAATAATATTCATTCTAGAATACTTAAAGAAGGGGTAGAAAGTATCTCAATAGCTCTGGAGAAGTTATATACTAGGTCACTGGAATATGGAGAAATACCTGATGATTGGAGGAGAGCGAATGTAGTCCCCATTTTCAAGAAGGGTAGTAAAGAGGATCCAAATAACTTTAGACCGGTTAGCCTAACTCCTGTAGTCTGTAAAATTCTTGAGAAAATAGTTAAAAAAGGGATTTGCCAACTAGTTCATAAATTAAAAATGATTGGAATATGTGGGGGGGTTTCAAATTGGATAGCTGAGTGGCTGAAGGACAGGAAGCAAAGGGAAGTGCTAAATGGTGTAAAGTCAGAGTGGAGGGATGTTATCAGTGGGGTTCCTCAGGTATCAGTTCTCAGTCCATTATTATTTGTCATCTATATAAATGATGTTAGGGAGGCAGTTAATAATAAAGTGTCAATTTTTGCGGATGATACCAAATTAGCAGCTGTAGTTAAAGATATTGATGATAATTTTAAAGTGCAGGGGGATTTAAATAAATTGTTATCCTGGGCACATAAGTGGCAAATGACTTTCAACCTTGATAAGTGCAAAGTTATTAACATGGGAAGAGATAATAGAGAATTTAACTATGAAATGGATGAGCATTGGCTGAGCTCAGTAGAGGATGAGAAAGATCTAGGAGTAGTAATAGATAAGTCATTAAGGTTTTCTAAGCAGTGTATTGAAGCAAGAAATAGGGCAAATAGAGTGCTGGGTTTTATTAAGAGAAATGTCAGTTACAAAAGTAAGGAGGTTATTCTTAAACTCTATAACTCTTATGTTAGGCCACATCTAGAGTACTGTATACAGGCATGGTCCCCACATTTTAGACACGATATTAACCTTCTCGAGTCAGTGCAACAAAGATTATTCCTTCCCTGAGGCACCTTGAATATATAGATAGACTGAGGGTATTAAATATGTTCTCGTTCGAAAGGAGGTGTGTGAGAGGGGATATGATTGAGCTCTTTAAAAAATTTTCCGGGATAGATAAATTGGATCTTAGCAAGTTTTTTGAGTTAGATGATGGAAATCGGACTAGAGGTCACCACTTGAAAATTAAGAAGCAAGGGTGTAGGTTGGATTTAAGAAAATATTTTTTCACCAATAGAGTGGTAGACTTCTGGAACAAATTGCCGCAGAGGGTAGTAGGTAGTCCATATCTAAATGTATTTAAGAGTAGGTTGGATGAGTTTATGGGAAGGGAAGGTTGTGATGGTTCCTAAGTTTTGTATATATTAATATTGTTTGTATATATCTATAGCTGCATGATTTAGTTCTTGACAAGCCTTGATTGGTGATACCCTTGTTTCTGGATGCAATCCTCTGGATGTAGTTTTCCTGGGAGTTTGGGTGCCTTAAAAAAGAGGCCGTTTGACTCGGATGACCTATGATGAGCCCTTGTGGCTTTTGTCATCTGTTATATTATATTGTGGGGTACTTTGATTTTGTCTTCCCCTGGTGATGGTGCTTTTTGTGGGTGGGTTTTGACGGAGGCGGATGACCTTTGATAGGCCCTTGTGGCTTTTGTCATCCGTGTAATTATGTTATGTTATGTTATGTTCAACTGAATTCAGCCAATGCCCATCCATTTCATAGCTAAATTCCCTATTATCCCTTCCCATGTTAACAACTTTGCATTTTTTAAGGTTAAAAGTCATTTGCCACTTGTGAGCCCAAGCTAATAACTTATTTAAGTCACTCTGCACTTTAAAGCCACCCTCAACTTCTTTGACTACAGCTGGCAATTTAGTGTCATCAGCAAAAATTGACACCTTGCTATTTACAGCCTCCCCAAGATCATTTATATAAACTATGAATAATAAAGGACCGAGAATGGATCCCTGAGGTACGCCACTAATAACGTAGTAGTAGATAGGTCACTAAAGTTTTCAAAGCAGTGTATTGACACAAAAAATAGAGCAAATAGGGTGCTAGGATACATTAACAGGAATGTTAGCTACAATAGTAAAGAGGTTATCCTTAAACTCATAACTCATATGTTAGGCCACATTTAGAGTACTGTATACAAGCATGGTCACCACATTTTAGACATGACATCAACCTGCTAGTCAGTACAAAGGAGGGCAACAAAAATAATACTTTTCCCGAAGCACCTTGAATATGAAGATAGACTGAGGGTACTAAATATGTTCTCATTTGAGGGAAGATATGATTGAGCTTTTTAAATCTCTTCTGGGATGGGTAAGTTGATTTAGCAAGTTATTTGAGTTGGAAGGTAGTAATAGGACTAGGGGTCACCACTTAAAAATTAAAAAACAGAGCTGCAAATTGGATGTTAGAAAATATTTTTTCACCAATTAAGTGGTAGATACAGATGACCTTTGATAGGCCCTGATGGCTTTTGTCATCCGTGAAATTATGTTATGTTAAGAGTTGCTAGTGTGTGAAAATAATGGTTTAGTTTTCACAAAAATAGGTAAATGAATAATATACAATCTAATACATTAGTAATTATAAAAAATCAATGCATTAATAAATATAATTAAGTAGAAATGCAGGCATTTACTACATAATAAAGAAGAAAGGAAAAAACAATACAATGTTAGAAAATATTTTTTCACTAACAGAGTGGTGGATTATTGGAATAGTTTGCCACCTGAGACTGTGGATGCAGTTTCTTTTTATTGTATATTTTGGGGGACTTTGATTTTGTTTTTGACAGACTCCTATGGAGGCTTTAAATTATATATTGTAGATGCATGGTTGGACATTCCTATGGATTGTTAAAATGTATATTGTAGATGCATGATCTGACAAAATCCTATGGATGCATTATGTGGGTGGGATTTGATGGATACGGATGACCTTTGATAGGCCCTTGTGGCTTTTGTAATCCGTGAAATTATGTTATGTTATGTTATCACATGTAAAAAAGCTACTATCTGACATCATTAGGCCTAGATTGTAGCCCAGAAAACAGCGCCTCAAGTATTACCCATTTTTTTAGCTAATTTTCAAATGGGGGCTTCATCCCCTATACCCCCCAGTTCAGTTTTGAAGTATTGCCTTTGTATTGGCACTTCTTTTGTACTTGTTTAATTTTTTCATTCTATTTTAAGGAAATTGTGTCACTTTTTATTTAATTATGAGCATATTAAAACTAGCCGGTGCTATCCTGGTTATTGTGACTTCCAAGCATGAAAGCCTTAGGTGTTAGTTTTCATCCCCTTTTTTCTGGGATTCGTTGTTTGTAGTTAAAATATGTTAGGTTGCTGGCAGTTTTATTTTAGCTGCCTTTGTTGACTTTTCCATATCATATATACTATTTCTTTTTCTTAATTCTTGATTTTCTTTAGCAAATAATATTTTGCCAATTTTTTCCTGGTTTGTGCTTTTTAACGAATCTATTCTGCAATTTATTTCTATTATTCAATGGAAGACAATCTGTCCTAGCTTTATAGTATATTATTGATGATGGTCTATTATCATAAATTGTCTCCTCTTTTATTTCTTTCTTAAAGTTTTATATATATATATATATATATATATATATATATATATATATATATATATATATATATATATATATATATATATATATATATATATATATATATATATATAATGAATTTGCAAGGTCTCTTTTCCATAAATGTGAATGCCATTCTTTGAATATTTTTGAAATATCTTCACATTTCATTTTTTTATCATTTCTAAATTAATTTCTAATTCCTTTATGTGATTTTTAATATTATTTATCCATGTGTTTTTATTATCCTTAGAAATTATATCAAGAATTCTTTGCATTAGATCATTCTTACTCTCATAAATATTTTTTATATATCTTATTTGTCCTTCAAATATTCGTCTCTTCATTAAGGATGCTCCAATTTCTCCTAGTAAAGTACTATTTGCAGCATATCTTGGCGCATCCAGTATCTGTCGATATACCTTATCTTCAATAATTTGCAACTTATTAATTTCATTTTCTGTCATATTTATTATGTTTGTCCCATGCAGTATTGAAGGCAATAATAGGCATTTCCAGAATGTTTTTCCGATCATTATTTTATTGCAACTTTTTGAAATTATTGAATAGGTTAAGTTTGCCAAGCTTTGAGCCTTTTTTAAAATCAAATTTTTATATATCTCTTAAAGCAATTTCTTTTGTTATCAATTATTATAACAAATATTTAATTTTGTGTGTTACTTTAATTTTGCCAATTCTGCAAGGCTGATTTTTCATATTATAAATTATTATACTGCTTTTGTCTTCATTAATATCTAATCAATATTTTTTGCTTATTTCTGTTATCAACTGTAAATTTTTATGAGTATTTTCTAGACTTGTGGACAATAGCAGTCCATACACCCAGCAACTTTTAAAAAGACTTTTAATATTCCTAATTCAAAAGCCTACATCAGATTTGAATACAAAAGTAGATTGTTAAATGTCGTTAAGGCTCTAGTTTGAATAAAAACTTTGTGCAGGAAAGCAACATGCCCTTAATGCACAAATGGAAAATTGACAGTTTTTTTCTGGCCTTTCCAATCCTTCAATCCAGAGCTACCACAGCTACCACACACCATTATACAATATACAGTAGTCCCTCACTACTTCGCAGATTTTCAAAGCGCAGTATGCAATGGCAGGTTTTCCCATATCTCAGGTTTCTGCAGCGCATATATTTATCAGCACTGTATATTGGCTGATGAAAATTAAAAAGTTAAAAAGCAAGAAAATTAATTAAAATAAATAACATAGGTAATACATTTATTCGTACAAAGCGTTCTATTGGCTGATGGATGGGAGCCGACCCGAGTAAATTTGCTGATGATACTAAGCTAGGTAGGGCCATTAGGGCTGATTCTGATGCTGTTGTAATGCAGGAGGAATTGACCATTCTGTCCAATTGGGCCGAGAAATGGCAAAGGAAGTTTAACATAGACAAATGTAGTGTACTTAGTATAGGTAGAAATAATCCATTGAATAGTCATAAATTAAATGGGAGAATTTTAGGGAGGACCGATTGTGAGAAGGACTTGGGTATTTTGGTAAGTTCAGACCTTCGTCCTAGAAAGCAATGCCTAAATGCTAAGAATAAAGCTAATAGGATATTGGGATTCATTAGGAGGAGTGTAAGCAATAAGAGTGCTGAAGTCATTCTAAAACTGTATCTGGCGATAGTTAGGCCGCATCTAGACCATGCAGTACAATTTTGGTCACCATATTATAGGAAGGATATTGATTTGCTTGAGTCTGTGCAGAGAAGGATGACAAAGATGATTGGTGGGCTAAGGAACTTACCTTATGGTGAAAGGCTCAGAAAACTAAATCTACATACATTGGAAAGGAGAAGAGTCAGAGGGGAATTGATTGAAGTCTTCAAATGGGTAAAAGGATATAATAAAGGGGATCTGGGTAAGGTTCTTATACTTAGTGAACATGACAGGACACATAGCAATGGGTTTAAGCTTGATAAGTATAGGTTTAGGAAGGAGATTGGGAGGTATTGGTTTATAAATCGTGTGGTAGATGAATGGAATAGGCTCACTAGACCTGTGATAGAAGCCTCCTTCTGGGTAGTTTTAAAAATAGATTAGATAAATATATGGATGAGAGGGACATGGAACCTGTTAGGCTAACTAACAGATTTGATGCCCTGAGAGAGGAAGAATTTAAAAGAGATTTGTCTGGTGTGGCCGTGCCTGAAAGTAGAATAGGAGGTCGAGTGAGTGAGAGCAGGAGGGAGGGTAATACTAGGCCTAGAGAGAATAGGAGAATGACTGAGGTGATTGTGATGGGTGACTCTCAGATTAGGTATTTAGATAGGAAGTTGAGTGAAAGTAAATGGAAGGGAGTGAGAGTTTGTCTGCCGGGTGCTGGTGTAAATGATGTATGTGAGAGGTATGATAGGTTAGTGTCTGGGTGTGAGAGGGAAGCAGTTGTGATTACACATGTCGGAGTAAATGATGTAAAGAAGGTGGGTACTTGTGAGTTACGACAGCGGTATAAAAGGCTGATTGAAAGGATGTGTGAAAGTAGAGTAAAAGGTGTTGTTTCAGGTGTGCTTCCGAGAATGGATGTGGGGATGGAATGGTTGTCTCGTGCAATGGGGTTGAATGAATATGTGAAAGGTTTATGCGAGGAGTCAGGATTGGTGTTTGTAGATGTTTGGAGTGGGTTTTTATGGGAATAAGGGTTTGTATGCGATGGATGGACTCCATCTGAGCCGAGATGGGGTTGAGGTTTTGTGGCGGGAATTAGATAGTGTTATTAGGTCCTTAGAGGTGGGAAACTAGGTTTTTATAGTGGTCAGGAAAATTTAATGGCTCAAAGTGAGGCAGGGATAGGAAGCAAACACAGATTTGTAGAAGGTAGGCAGGCTAATGGAAGTGCTTTAGGGTTAAATTACTTGAGTAGTGATAGTGGTCAGGGAAATACAGGAGTACAGGGTCGGGGAAGGAGAGAAAGGAGATGCAGAGGAGATAGGCCCTCAGGTGCTTCAGGGATAGGTGGGCTGAGTTGTCTTTACATAAATGCTCGTAGTCTTAGAAATAAGAGGGATGAATTATTTAGTTATATCATTCATGAAAATATAGATATAATATGTATAGTTGAATCATGGGTTAATGAAAATATATTTAATCATAATGTCAGTGAATTTGAACTAGAAGGTTATACTATGTACATTAGTCAACAAACATAGTCAAAGGAGAGATAGGACTGGTGGTGGGTTGATTATTTATATCAGAAATAGCATTTCTTCAAATCTAAATAACTCTATAAAGCAAGGAGAAGGTGAATCATTATGGATAGATATTAAGGCTGGTAAAAATAGGAAAATACACTTGGGAGCTTTTTATAGACCACCAGGACAGACTGATTGTATGGATGAGTTAATGATTAGGGAAATAAGTAAAGGATGCAAAGAAGATACAGTTATTCTTGATGACTTTAATTTAACTTCTGTAGACTGGGAAAATATGATAGGAAGAGATAGAGCAAGTTGTAAGTTTATGGATTGTTTTGAAGATAACTTTTTGACCCAATTTGTTAATAAGCCAACAAGGGGTGCCAATATATTAGATCTAATTCTTTCAAATGATGATCACTTAGTTCAAGGATTGAGTGTAGGGGAATCATTGGGAAACAGTGATCATCAGATGGCTAGGTTTAATTTGCAAATAGTTAAGGGTAGAACAACGACAAACTCCACAAAAATTCCAAATTTTTATAGGGGAGATTACAATAAATTACTCAACATGCTAAATCAGATTAGGTGGGATATAGAATTCCATGGAAAGAATACTTATGAGATGTGGGATATTTTGAAGACTATATTAGACATGGTTCAGGAACAGTGTATTCCAATGAAGTCTATTAGGAAGAAATGTAGGAAACCATTATGGTGGAATCAAGAAATAGCTAATAAAGTTTCAGAGAAAAAAAGGGCATACCAGAGATTAAAAAGTGAGAGTAGTTTAGATAATTTAAACCATTATAGGTCAACCAGAAATGAACTAGATAAGATTATTAAGAAGACCAAAAGGACAGCAGAAATTAATTTAGCTAAAAATAATAATAAAGATCCTAAAAAATTCTTTAGCTATTATAGAATCAATAATAAATCAACAGTGATAAAATAGGGCCTATTAAATATGAAGGGGGTTTTGAAAGAATCTGATGAGGAAATAGTAGAGGTCCTTAATGATCATTTTGCTTCAGTATTCACAGAAGAGAAACCAGTTAGATTAATTGATGATAATTCTAGGTCAAGGGAAGTAGTGATAAATTCTATTAATATAGACAGAGAAGAAATTAAAGGGCTTATAATGCAGTTAAATACTAGTACGGCATCTGGCCCTGACAGCATTCATTCTAGGATACTCAAAGGTGTAGAAAGTATTGCAGTAGCTCTTGAGAAGATATTTATTGGATCACTAGAGTCTGGAGAAATACCAAATGATTGGAAATTGGCAAATGTAGTGCCAATTTTTAAAAAGGGAAGCAAAGATGATCCAAATAACTTTAGACCGGTAAGCCTAACTTCTATAGTCTGTAAAATTCTTGAGATGGTTAAGAAGGGAATTTCTGATCATCTAGAGAGTAGCAGGTTAATTAATGATGCTCAGCATGGTTTTAGAAAAGGTAGATCGTGTTTAACTAATTTACTGGATTTTATGGATTATGTAACTAAAGAATTAGATAGGGGTGAGAAAGTTGATGTGATTTACTTAGATTTCAGCAAAGCTTTTGATAAGGTTCCACATAGAAGACTAGTTCATAAATTAAAGCTGCTTGGGATATGTGGGAACGTTTTAAATTGGATAACTGAATGGCTGAAAAATAGGAAACAGAGAGTTGTACTGAATGGAGTGAGGTCAGAGTGGAGGAATGTTATTAGTGGCATACCTCAGGGATCAGTTTTAGGCCCTTTATTATTTATAATCTATGTAAATGATCTTGGGCTAGGTGTAAATAGCAAAGTATCAATTTTTGCTGATGACACTAAATTGGCAGCTGTAGTCAAAGAGGTTGAGGGTAGCTTTAAAGTGCAGGGTGACTTAAATAAGTTGTTAGAGCTTGGGCTCAGAAGTGGCAGATGACTTTTAACCTTAATAACTGCAGTTATTAACATGGGGAGAGATAATAGGGAATTTAGCTATGAGATGGATGGGTATTGGCTTAATTCAGTTAAAGATGAGAAGGACTTAGGAGTACTAGTAGATAGGTGACTGAAATTTTCAAAGCAGTGTATTGAGGCCAAAAATTGAGCAAATAGGGTGCTAGGTTACATTAAAAGAAATGTTAGCTACAAGAGTAAGGTCATCCTTAAACTATACAACTCTTATGTCAGGCCACATTTAGAGTACTGTATACAGGCATGGTCACCACATTTTAGACATGATATAAACTTATTATAGTCAGTACAAAGGAGGGCAACAAAAATAATACCAATCCCTGAAGCACCTTGAATATGAAGATAGGCTGAGGGTATTAAATATGTTTTCATTTGAAAGAAGGGGTGTGAGGGGAGATATGATTGAGCTTTTTAAAATCTTTTCTGGGATGGATAAATTGGATTTCAGCAAGTTATTTGAGTTAGAAGGTAGTAATAGAACTAGAGGCCACCACTTAAAGATTAAAAAACAAAGGTGCAGACTGGATGTTAGAAAATATTTTTTTCACTAACAGAGTGGTGGATTATTGGAATAGTTTGCCACCTGAGACTGTAGACAGCCCAAACTTGAATGTTTTCAAGCGCAGATTGGATGATTATATGGGGATGGAGGGTTAAGAACATAAGAAAAGAAGGAGACTGCAAAGACCATTCATGGCCTACACTTGGCAGCTCCTGTTTCAGTCAACACACAAAAGATTTCTTACCAGAGAAAAGTCATCAACATTGTCACCCTTTAAGGAGTTTGTCAGATCTAATCTACAATATCCTATTAGCTTTATTCTTAGGATTTAGACATTGCTTTCTAGGACGAAGGTCTGAACTTACCAAAATACCCAAGTCCCCCTCACAATCAGTCCTCCCTAAAATTCTCCCATTTAATTTATAACTATTCAATGGATTATTTCTACCTATACTAAGTACACTACATTTGTCTATGTTAAACTTCATTTGCCATTTCTCGGCCCAAATGGACAGAATGGTCAATTCCTCCTGCATTACAACAGCATCAGAATAACATAACATAACATAATCACACGGATGACAAAAGCCACAAGGGCCTATCAAAGGTCATCCGCCTCCGTCAAAACCCACCCACAAAAAGCACCATCACCAGGGGAAGACAAAATCAAAGTCCCCCACAATATAATATAACAGATGACAAAAGCCACAAGGGCTCATCATAGGTCATCCAAGTCAAACGGCCTCTTTTTCAAGGCACCCAACTCCCAGGAAAACTACATCCAGAGGATTGCATCCAGAAACAAGGGGATCACCAATCAAGGCTTGTCAAGAACTAAATCATGCAGCTATAGATATATACAAACAATATTAATATATACAAAACTTAGGAACCATCACAACCTTCCCTTCCCATAAACTCATCCAACCTACTCTTACATACATTTAGATTTGGACTACATACTACCCTCTGCGGCAATTTGTTCCAGAAGTCTACCACTCTATTGGTGAAAAAATATTTTCTTAAATCCAACCTACACCCTTGCTTTTTAATTTTCAAGTGGTGACCTCTAGTCCGATTTCCATCATCTAACTCAAAAAACTTGCTAACATCCAATTTATCTATCCCGGAAAAAATTTTAAAGAGCTCAATCATATCCCCTCTCACACACCTTTACTCAGGTCACTACTTATACCTATGTCAAGATCATTAATATAAATTAAGAATAGCAAGGGACCCAAAACAGATCCTTGCGGAACTCCACTGCTAACACACCCCCACTCAGATTTAACTCCATCTATACTAACTCTTTGCTGTCTGTCACCAAGCCATGACTGAATCCACCTAAATATACTGCCATCGATCCTGTGTGCTTTAACTTTGCTCAGAAGTCATAAGTGTGGCACTCGATCAAAAGCCTTACTAAAGTCCAAGTATAAAATATCATAGTTTTCATCATTATCTGCTGCTTCATACACCTTACTATAAAAAGACAGCAAATTAGTCAGACAGGATTTACCCTTACTAAAGCCATGCTGTGATTCTTTTATCAACTTATGCTTATCCAAGTGATCTCTAATATTCCTGGCTATAATAGATTCCATCATTTTCCCTACCATAAGAGATATGCTGTAGCCCAAAATTGTAGCCGACTAACAGCGCCATCTACCGTGCGCCCCGAATCTGAAGTATTACCAAATCATTTACCTCTGTAAACGTTAGAACATTAATCTATAAACAATTAGGATTATATACTGGGGGCTATGCCCCCCAGACTTCCCTCAATTTATTGAAACTCAGGATCATCGTATGGTCCCCTTATTGTGTTTACCCCCACACGAGCCATCTCCTTAAATCTACTCCCAAAATGTGAAACATTTTGGAATATGGACGAAATGGTACATCCCATCGTTTGAGCCGCTAATATAAATATTTACCATTTTTTCACTTCATTTTTTCTGTGAAAGCGATATGGTCCTATTTTTCACATTTACCCAGGTTTTACTTATATTATAAAATTCTTATTCTCATTTATGCGAGTGCTCAAGTAGGCAAACTCCCTTCCAACATTGTAACAACTTCCTATTGCCATTACATTTTTTAGATAATTTTTTAATATAATTGAGTGAAAAATTGGCAAACTAACCTTGATGGATCCTTAGGAAATGTAACAAATGCAACGTTAGACTTATTAATGGCACTAAGAAAATTTGTCGAACAATTCTGAACACAGCATTCAGTATTTCCAGATCCTAAATTGACTTGGCATTTGATTCCAGGATCACGTCTTTTAATATCACCGTTAAAATCCGTCGAATTCAAGTTTACGCTCGATAAAAGTTTACGTTTCGCGGAATCGGAAGACACTATTACAATACCAGACATTATTTGGTGGATAAGATTCAAGTTACAAAGTATACGGACGAGCAATACAAAAATTTCCTTAGTGATAGATTTCTTGGTTGGAGACGGGAACCAACCAACAAATTCTACAAAATATTCACTCACTGTTTGATCTAAGACGAATTCAATTCTGATTTCATTTTATAATAATTCCAAATATATAGCAGGTTTTATCAGGCTTGCCGAACCTAGTAATATTGTACAAAATTTGGTACTTTGGGTGTGCGACAGTACTTTTGGTACTACGCTGCAATAATTTGGTACTTTTTCAATTTTTTTCGCTCTCTGTAAAAAAATAAGTTTACAGCGTAAGTGAACAATCTAACAATAAATACTTCCCATTACTATTGTACTAACAATTTTATTTCAAAATATTTCTGCGACATTTTATAAGGAGGCAGTTTATAATTGGTATGTATGACGTATCCCAACTACACAACAGTTGTGTTGTTGGGATGCGCCATACGGTATAAAACGTGTTGATTACTTGTATTGTACGTACCATCCGATATTGCCGGATTGCCGTCTCACATCAGTCACATGCCAGTTAGTATGTTGTAAACTTTAGCGACGAGAGCTTCCTTAATATTACTTTTAACTTTTTTAATTACGAGTAATTTACAACCCTCATGATGAGCAAGAATATGATAGATAAAAGCATTGACGAAATCGACTCAAATTTAACTCCGCCCAAGAAAAGAATTAAACAATATAATCATAAATTATCAAACAAACTTTTATTGGATGCTCGATTTTCATCATGGTTAGAACCGAGTAAAACAAATATCGAATGAGCATACCTACTGTAAATTTTGTCGTTGCGAAATTCAAGGCATTCTAACATCTGGAGAGGCACGGATAAACATTAAAAATATAAATTCAGAAAATAAAAGTAAAAAATTGACTGACTTTCTGCACCCTACATCTTCTGTTCGTATTACAAAAGTAGCAGCTGCAGATCTTAAACTTTGTTCATTTATAGCTGAACATAACTTACCAGTGAGACTCATGGATCATTTGCCTGGACTGATTCAGAATGCATGTCCTGATTCAACAAGGTATGCTGACCAAAAACTCGCGTGCTCTCACTAATTCTGATTTATGACCTTACGACATCCAAAACTTTCAATAATTCAAAGACTAACCTTAGGAGGACGTTGAAAGTTATACCATTGGAAAGAGAATGTAAAACAACTTAAGGGTTTTTGTTATTTTGAGAACCTCACTCAACAGCTAAATGAGTGCAAGTTTTCATTAATTAATTATAGATGAAACCACTGATGTAAGTACAAATAAACAGCTTTTTCTGTTGGCTAGATTTTATGATTATAGCACTCAAAAAATTATTGATACTTATTTCATTCTTTTGGAAGCCAAGGATTGCTCTGTTAGTGTAATTTTTTCCTCTATTGAAAGATTTTTTTAACTTACATAATATTCCTTTTGAAAATTCGATAGGATTTGCCACTAACAATGCTAGTGTAATAATGGGACAGAAGGGAGGTATGCATGCTTTACTGAAGAAGAAAGTTCGCTCGCTCCTCATGCATGGTTGTCTCTTTCACTCTATGCATCTCTGTGCACCAAAGCCTTGTTCAGAGTTACCTTCATATTTAGAAGAACTTCCTAGAAGCCTACATTCATTCCACTCTAATAGTCCAAAGGATTGCAGAAATATGAAGAATTTCAGGCATTTACTTAAACGAATCCTCATAAATTATTGCATGTAAGTTGTACAAGGTGTCTATCTTTAGAGCAAATTTTCAATAGAATACTAGAACAGTGGCCAGCTCTAGTGTTATTCTTTACTTCCGCTGTTCTTGAACATAACAACAGTGTAGCTTCAAATGTGCTGAACTCATTAACAAATCTAATCACAGAGATGTATTATGCATTTTTAGCATATACTTTGCCATATATTATTAAGTTGAACTTAGATTTCCAATCAGAAAGCTATAGAATAAACTAACTGCACAAATCTATTACATGCACTGTTAAGGGAATACATGGCAATTTTGTTAAAAAAGAAATTATAAAAAATAAGGAGCTACATGAAATTAACATCAATGATCCATCCGTATATCTTCCAATAACTGAAATTTACAGAGGATCAAAACTTCAAAACATCTACATAAAGTAAGCTTCATCTATTTGTACAACTGAATTGAAACAATTTCATATGAAAACATTAAATTTTTATGTGCGCCTTGGAAAGAAATTTTTTCAGCGCTTCTGTGCACATGATTTCTTCAGTAATCTGAGGCTTCTAAAAGGAACTAGACTCAGTTAGTATACGTGATTGCATGGTCCAAGTTCAATTGTTCCTCTGGCATACAAATTTCCGAATCTTGTTCAGGAGAGTAAGATTGAAGCTCTAAATTAAGAATGGAGATAACTTAATCTTCAAGATAACAATGAAAACTGAAGCTACAGAACCAGAAGATTATTGGTATAAAATTACTAAGGAAAAATGTGGAGATGAAGCTCGTTATCCGGTCCTATCATGCTTTATGTTTCAGCTCCTTTCATTACCACATTCTTCAGCTGCAGCCGAGAGAATATTTTCAGTCCTAAATAACATTAAAGTAAAGAATAGGTCTAAACTGCATACCAAAATAATCATTGCTTTGCCACATTCAAAAAGTCTTCCTCATGATGTAAACTGCACAACTTATACACCTGATCCAGAGTTTTGTGCTAAATTAAAGCAAGAACATTGGTATAAAGAGGAACCTCTTGAGGATGCAACCTTCTAATTATAAAGTATGTACATTAAATATGTGTCAGCTACTTTAAAATAAAGCCAAGTATATTATAAATAATAAATATTATAGATTTCAGTTTATTTATAGGCAAAATATAATAAATTCGAAATTTGGTACTTTTGTGTAAAATTTGGTACTTTATATTGCTAAATCTGGTACTTACATTAAAATACGTTTGGAAAGCCTGTGTTTGATTATAAGTCAGAAAGGTACTTGCAACATCAAGGGATCATTTACACATAATAGTATGATTATAAACTCTCCAGTGCCACCATGAGCAATTAAAGTATCTGAACACAAGTGAGCTCTGACAAGAGAATTATTATGTTTTGACGTGATATTAACTCAAAATATATACTAAGAAAAAAATATGTTATTATTTCTGTTTAATATACGTGATCCTAAAATTAAAGTGTGTCATAGGCACACTTTATAAGAAACAAATAATAGAGATACCTGGTTATTACAATTTGAAGAGGTCTCGCTAGTCTAATGGATAAAAGGGTTGGATTTCCATGCCTAAAAAGCAGATTCTATTACCGACAAAATCTGATATCCATTTTTTGTGTGCAAATGCAGATTTATGTCATAAATATAATTTAATAACTTAATAAAGATTAATATTTAGAAAACCGTCATCGTTTCAAAACAAATTTATGCACTCCTATTATGCCAAGCACACTTTTCCGAATCTATCGAAATAGAATTTATTCAGCGGTGGATGTTACTATTATTGTAATAACAGTTTGAATTTCAATATTTTTCTCTTCCTTAATTATGATGACATCACAATGGAAAATCATTTTTTTAAAAAAAATGGTACAGTGACGTTACATTGTCTACACAGAATTTCGGCCGAGCTTACTTCGTCATCTGTTTCCCCACTTGCCTCTGTTTTGGACTGGACAGCTTTGGGTTATGAGTGACTTATGACGTGGGGTAGATGTGACATACATATATTGGCAAGACCAGGTAAAAGAGGCTTCGATGTTACTCTAATTGTGCCTTGGAAGTTTAGGAAAACATGGTATATTCGCAACTTTTTAATCTGTCAGATCGCTTTTAACGCTACTGAAATAAAGTTAAGAGTAATATAAAGCAGCGCTGGCTTTAGGTTATTTATCCAAATGTTCTTCTTTGAGGGTTGTTGTAAGGTGAAATGCACCAAATTCAGGGCATTGTGCTTCTGAGTTGCTTATACTACAAGTTGATAAAAAGTCGCGGTGAGTGGGGGTAGAACCCAATAACTAAAACGTGGCAATGGTAGGTACTAAAGATTTGTATAGTTTCAATCTATACTTTGAAGTCATACTTGTATTCTGCTAGTCAGAAAGAGCTATAGAATAATATAGAATATATATAAAACAGCTTTTTTAAACCGTTGCGATCGAATTTACGTTACCCCCCCCCTTTTTAGGCTGACTCCTCCACCTAGGTTAGGTTATATCTTAGCTAAGGTTATTTTTTAACAATTTTAGGTTATTTATCCAAATCTGTTTCTTTTTTGTCGGGCAAAGGCAAAATGCGGCGAAATCGAGGTTTACTCCGATTGAGTCAGAGTCAAACTCTGTCTTGACTTATTTTGCCTTCTGACCACTAAAAAAGAATTAATTAAACATTTAGTTGTATTTACGAGATTCATCTCAGTCCTTTCTCAACCATAAAGCCTTCGGTAAGCCCAGCCAAGTTGGAATATTATTTGAGTATCTTTGGAGTCAGATATCTTTGAAGGTCAATAATAATATACATCAGCCAGTCACATCTTTCCCCTATAAACAGGGCACCTGCAACAACCTTAACTCCCATAGAATCACGTCAATACATCTCTCTACCATTAAATAGAACATAGAAAAAAACTTATATATTCAGTCTATCTACAAGTCTCTTCAGCCTTGAATACCTGGGTACATTAGCTAAAGAAGAACACTTAACCTGCGGCGAAGATTCTACCACAGAAGAAACAGGAGTAGGAGCTAAAATAGGAAGAACTGCAGAATTAGGAGAAACAGATTATACCGCAGGAACTTCTCTAACATATGCCCTTGTGGGTCTAGAAATTACATGGTTTTGGTGTCTTTATATAACATCCTTTGTGGTTACACTACACCTATAAGATAAAGGACCAGCCTGTTCTTGTACCTCAGCAGTTCTCCACTTATAATCACCAGGAGTATAGTTCTTGATCATCACTGGAGATGATGGTGGCAGGAATAAGTTTCAAGTAGACTTTGAGTTGTTAGCTTTCTGACATTGCTGCCTGTGGGAACATGAATCTCAATACGCAGTTATCACAGAGAATTTCCCTGGTCAAGACAGATCAACGCCACCTTTTTAATTTGGGTGCTTTATTACCGTCTTCCCCCCAGTTTGATAACGCTGTCCCGCTCCCAAGTGGCAGCCGTGTCCATTTCCCCCCTCGTGGGGTAGAAGGAAATCTCGCTTATTTTCCTTTCGCCTCGTTGATGCCCCAAATTATCAAGGTTCACGTTTGCTTAAGCCGCGTCCGATATCCCTTGGGAATCTCGCTTATTTCCCTTTCGGCTCGTCGATGCCCGAAATTATCAAGGGCCACGTTTGCTTAAGCAGTGTCCGATATCCCTTGGGACTCCCTCGCGTGCGCAGCTCTCTGTCGACCATGGCTGTGGTTCCTATTTGGGGTGATGTCTGGAAATCTTCAGCAGATAGAGAGAACCCGAGCTTCTTCACGTCCAGACCCTAGTATCTGTCTCCCGTGAAGTGGTCCCATCGCCCTTGTGATCTCGTCACAAGATCGTCTTCGTGTAATCCGCCCTGATCAGAGGAAGATTACGGAAACCAGTTATACCCCGGAGGATTGCCCTGGGTCTCTCTCGTCTCACTACATTGGTTGAGACTTCCTGCCGTCCACATACGAATCTTGATTTCGTGATTGCTTCTCCCTGGAGCCGAGGTAATCTCCACCATCTTCGGAGTCTCTCTGGACGCCTTCGCATCGAGACCCCATCGACGAAGACCTGGCCATTGGTCTTCCACATCCCCAGTTCATCCTCTAGAGGTAACCAGGAGTCCTTTCCTCGTAAGTCCCACCTCTTCATTCTCAGTCCTAAGAAGAAGTCCCCATTTGTGTAACGCCAATAGACTTTCTAAATCTTTCATTTAATCCAACTTATTGGATTACTTATATATTTTCCCGGACCTAGCTTCCTTAATTTTTGCCTGTAATAATATTTTTTGCCGTACTGATTATTATTTAGATTGCCATATTTATCTGTGCCCTTGTTCTTATTATTTGTATAAAAGTTTATTTTTGTAGGTTTGTTTATCTTTCGAATAACCCTTGATACGAACCCGGCAAACGTATTCTCTTTTAAAGAACCAACCTAATAATATCGCACTCTAAGTAGAAGGTCCTTACCTTTCCCCAATTCAATTGTACCAGAGCGCAGCGCTGATAGTGGCTGCCTGGCGTACAGTAGTGTGTACCATTAGATTCTTTTTGGTCACACGCCTTCGTTCCTCGACACTGCCTATCGACCACTATAACAAATAGTTGTTCTGGAGGCCAGAACGAATCTAATTGAGACCTCAAGCGTCGACCAAACATCAATTCCGCCGGGGGAATTCCAGTAGTGGAGTGTGGCGTCAGTCAATAGTCAAACAAGAACCTATCTATAGTCGTCCGAAGAGGTTCGAAGATGTACGGAGAGTTTTCTTGAAGGTCTGCACCATCTTCTTAGCCAAGTCATTAATAGAAGGTTTATATACTACCCTAGTAATGTGATGAATCCCACAACTTGTGACAAATTTCTTAAAATCAGCAGAAGTAAAACAAGGAGCATAGTCAGAATCAACTGAAACTGACAAACCTAACTTAGCGAAAGAATGTCTAAGAAACTTAGTTTTTCTAGCAGTTGGACCTGATTGCAGGTAAACGTCAACCCATTTAGACTGAGCATCTATAGGGTCCGGGTAAGGTATTCTCTCTTGTAGTTTCATAGGCTGGGTTAGGTGATCAGCTTTTTCCTTTGTGTGAGTATTGCGTTTCTCATGTTTTCGTTTTGTGCGTGTTCTTCTTATTGTTTTTCAATGTATTTGTACTTCTTTTGTCTGTGATATTTAGGCTGTGTGTTTGAGCTTTCAAGCCTTTGTAAGCTTGCGGTCATGTGTGTATACCTCGTGTGAGTTATCTTCTTTAGTTTTATATGTTATGAATCCTGTTTTGTGTCACCATGGTGTGTGTTGCTGGTGTTTGGTGTTTTTAGGTGTAGATTGGTCTTATGTTCTCCTCCGAACAGACTTTGGTGCTCGGGAATCGCCGGTTACGTCCGACTTTCCCGTGCAGCCTGGCAGGGATGTTTATCCTGCTTCTAGTTCTTCGTAATTCTGGTAGGATATCATTGGCCATTGTGGACCAGACTTTCTTGGCTAATTTCTGGGTTGCGACATTTATTGGCTCCAGCTTCTGCCTGCGGTGCAGGTCCCTCTGCCGAAGTTGATCCCTTCTTCTGCATTTGTTCATGAAGAGGGATGCAGAGTTTTGTACTCGTTGGAGCCTTTTCATAGTTGTTTTGCTGGCCGTTTGAGTCACTACTGCAGGGTAGATAAGCTTAGCCCGGATGAACGACAGGTATAATTTCCTGATGTTCGCCGAGCTGAGTTCTCTGAACCTATATAGCTTAGAGATTTCTCTCTTCGCCATATTCCGCCTCACCGTGTAGTGACTCGAGTATCCGCGGTCGGAGATTTATAGGCCCAGGATGTTGCCTACGGCGGAGTAACCGTATCTCCTCCCATCAATCATGATGGGCCACGTCAACTCACGGCCCAGCGGGAGAATTGTGAACTTCTCCCTGTTCGTCCGGATTTTCCACTTTTTCTCGAAGTTGTTGATGTTCGAGATCTCCGCGATGGTGTTGTTAGCCTGGTTCCTTGCTTTCCTTTCCCTACAGGGGACGATCTGAGTGATGTCATCTGCGTATTGCAGATACATCGTGTCCCCGTGGATTGGAGTAGGGAGGTTGATGGTAAAGACCAGGTAAAGCAAGGGACTCAGGCAGCTCCCCTGGGGAACGCCCGCTCTTAGTTCGAATTCTGGACCTTTGTGATCTTCTATCATGATACGCGCCCTTCTGTCCATGATGAAGTCACAAAGAATCCTTTCCAGGACCGGGTTTAGCTGGAGACTTAGGATCTTGTATTGCAGTCCACTCAGCCAAACCTTGTCGAAGGCCTTCTGCACGTCTCTCATCACGATGTCTACATAGTGGCCTTTCGCACGGCATTGCGCGATCTTTTCTGTTAGGAGCGCCAGGGCAGTTTCAGTGCCCCGTTTTGGTCTAAACCCGTGTTGTGCCGGGTTGTGTGCTCCTAACTCGTCGAGTTGATTTTGTAGCCTGTTGGCTATAATCTTCTCGAAGATCTTGACGGGTACTTCTAGGAGAGAGATTGGGCGGTAGTTGGCCACCTGGTCTGGGGGCTTGTTCCCTTTCGGGATAAAGATGATTTTTGCCATCTTATACCCGTCTGGGAAGTAGCCTGTATTCAGGGAAGCGTTCATGATGTTGACCATTCTCTGAATAATTTGCCTAGCGGCATTCACTAGGTTGTTCTTGGTGAGCCCAGACCATCCTGGTGCCCTCTGTTTGAAGGACTTTATGGTGTTAATTGTCTCTTCAACAGTGATCGGGCGTCCGTGGTCAACCATCTCTCTCTCTCTCTAGACACTTGCGGTTGTGGGTGGGTCCTATGTATCATCGTTCCGAGGTCCTCAAGCAGTCGGTCTTCGAAGTCCTGGTCGAAATCGGCGTTCTCCTCAGGTGAGATTGCAAAGACCTCTTTCCAGTGGTCCCTGAATCTTCTTTCCAGGGTATCCGGATCTTCTATGAATATGTCGCCATCTTTGATTTTAATCCCAGGCCTGGGAGGCAATCCCCTAAGTCTTCGGATGCTATTCCAAAAACGTACAGGATTAGTCTCCTGGTCTAGCCTGCCAATGATATCATCCCAGATTTCCTTCTGTTTCTAGAGGATTGTGTTTTTCATAGCCTCGCTTAGTTGTCTCATTCGGGCTTTCTTTTCCCGGGTCGGGTCTGTCCTACCGACTTCTTCATAAATTTCCCTGTGTTCCCTAGCGATGTCCCTCATTTCATCCGTCCACCTAGGTTGTGGGAGCATTTTGTACGAGATCCTGGGGACGCATCTTTCGTCAGCTTGAATGAGGCGATTGGTGATGTTCTCAATCTCCTCATCAATTTCCTCCAGATTTGCGTCCTCCAGGTCAGCTGGGTGATAGGTGCTGAGCATTTCTCTGTACTGCTCCCAGTTAGCTTTCGCATAACTCTTCCTATGTGGGACGGGCCTGAGCATTGGCGCAAGCGAAATGGTGGTGATAATTGGGACGTGATCGCTCGGGACTACTGGGCCAGGTTCGTTGGCGATGTTAAAGGGGAATTCCGGGCTCACCAACACAATGTCCGGTTTTGTCGCCGAACAATCTGTTAGATAAGTTGGGAAGTCAGGTCCTACTCTCTGGACTCTATTTCTGTCTAATAGTAGTTCCAGATTTCGTCCCCTTTGGTCAACGCGCCTGTAGCCAGATGCACGGCAGCGGGCGTTTAGGTCCCCGCCTAGCAGCGCTAGCCTTTTGTGCCCGAACAGGGTGAAGAAGTTGTTGATCGGTAGGTACTGTCGCCTGGGTGGCTGGTAGGCTGCCACCACAGTTAGGCCACCAACCAGGGTCGGGATCTCAACCGCCACGAATGATTCATCTAAGTCCGGCAATGTTTTGTACTTTATGTTTTTTCTGATAGCGATTGCGGCGCCATCGTATCGTTCTTGGGTGTAGTTTTTCTGGATAACGTTGTAGTTGTGTATCTTTATGTTGTCTGTGGTTGTGTTTATACCATGCTCCGATATGAGGATGATGTCTGGGTCCACTGTACGGAAGATGTTGCCATACACAGTGGACTTTCCCTTCCATCCATCCACATTCAGAGTGAGTATTTTTAAGGCGTTGTTTATGTTTTCCATGTTTGAGTTGTTTTTTGTATTAGTGTTCTTCTTAGTGTTTTATTTTTTAAACTTCCCGTTGCATATTTCCTTAAACTCTTCATTGTTTAGGGCAATGCAAGAGTCTTTATAAATTTTAACTGCGCCTTCATGCAGTGCTTCTTCTATTTCTTTCTCCTTTACATTTGCGGCGTAAACCCATTTTATTGCTCCCTGTTGAATCCCCTTAAAGATTTCCGTGGGTGAGAGCTTTTCTGGGTAAGGGATTTGCTCGTTCGTAACTATTCTGAGGTCGATCTCCTCTCCATCGTACTTGTAGGTACGTTTCGAGGTCTTCGACCTGCTTCTGGAGCTCACAGGGCTCTTGGTTGCCCTGTTTATTGCTTCGTCAGCTTCAGAGTCTGAGGAAGCTTCGCTGGTCAGGTTACCCTCAGCTTCTTTGATCTTCCTTGCAGCCTTCTTTTCCTTCCTTTCACGTTTCTTCGCCGCTTCTAGTCGGGGGTCCAGCCGGGACGTGCTGGCCTTAGTGCTTGATGAGCATTCCGACATTTTGATTTCTGTCGAAATCTTTTCTTTGGGGAATGGGGTTGCTGGGGCCTAGGCTGCTCTGTCAGATCCGAACTGGAGTCTCAGGACGTCTCCCGATGGTAGGTCATCGGGAAACCACATCTCCTCCATGCCGTTCTTTTTGAGCATGAGGTTGAGGGTCTTCGCAAATGTTCCCGGATTTGTGAGATTGTTTACGTGCGCAAAGAGAATGCACGTAAGAATCTTTGTGGAGTTCTCGTTCTCGAGCTTGAGATAGGTTTGGGCTTGTGGGGTTTCCTCCGTGTTTGGGGCGCTCTTCGCGGCTTGGGCGTAAGAGGTACTGGTTCTCTTTAGATCTTCAGTCTTCTTCTTCCTGACGATCTCTTTTCTCTGGGGGCAGGACATTGCCATCGCCCCATGGTTTAGGCCGCAGTTTGGGCACTTCTCCTTTGCCGCCTTGCAGTCTCTCCATCCGTGGCCTGATCCACTGCACCTGAAGCAAGTTATGTTAGTCTCCTTGCAGTCCTTCGTGGTGTGCTGCTCAAGCTTGTAGCAGCGGAAGCAAATTTGGATGGGAGTGAATTCCTCCCTTTCCATTTGGTCCGCGCTGATCTTAGCGTTGAACAGTAGCAAGCCCCTTTCCTTCGCCTTTTGCGCCATCTGCGTGTCCGCAAAGATGACCTTAAAGACGTGCTGGTGTTCTGTGTTGTCCCGTTTGTTACGGAACTTCACCACTTCCACCACGTTGGCCCATGCTTGATTTCTTTGTATTTCCTCCTTTATCTCTAGGCTGGAGTGTTGGTCTATCCAGGGATCCAACTATCGGCAAACTATGCTTCGGTGTGCCTGGATCTGGAGGGGAGTGCAAGGCTGGAGGCCTATTTCTTCTAGTACCTTCCAACCCACCTCTTTGGTTAGGGTCTCCACGTCTGCCTCTCTTTCGCAGACTGCGGAGTAGCCGACTGGGGTGTCGATCAATCTCGGGATAGCTACGTTGAGCTTCCCGAAGATTGTTGAGAACACCGTTCCCCGGTCCGGTTTGGTTTGCCCAGCAATTGTCCTCAGTGGGACTCTGGTGGCTGGGTGGGAAGCCATTGTCTTCTTCTGCTCTTGCAGCCCCTCGACTAGGGGGTGCAAGTCTCCTTCGCAAGTGCCTCTTGTTAGGTGGCACTGTAAGTCTTCTTATGTGTGTATGTGTGTGTGTGTGTATATTTCGATTTAAAAATTTTACGTTTTTCTTATAATGTTGTTTTCAATTTTTTCCTTGGGGACGAAAAGAGCCCCCCCCCCCCACGTTCGCCGGTCGCCTGGATGGAAATGAAGATTCCCTTTTAGGTGAATGATGATGATGAATGAGATGAGTCCGGGTGGGATCCTCTCAGGGGTGTGATTATATGGCGAACTTATTGACAACGCCGCCCCCCCGAGGGTTTTAAATCGCGACCGCTCCCCAACATAGCATAGAGACGGTTTGCCTTTTCCACAAAAGTACACCTATATAAATAGTCATTTCATCTACTCACAATACTACAAAAATTCAACCAATCAGGATTGAGATACATTTAATCGTAATACTTATGTTCATTTTTGGAATAACAGCCTTAGCGTTAATAAATTGACCAATCAGATTTCAGAAATAAGCAAGCACTGTAATAATTGTCCAATCAGTGCCATAATAGATTTAAAAGGTTAATAACGTTCAACCGTTTGCACATAAACATGGCTGAAATCCATTTTCCGAATTTTTTAGCACTCAATCAGAGCTCGGATCCAGCACACGATACTGAATGTGTATTTTCTGCAAAGGAGGTAAAGGTTTGGGGAAGCGACTTCGATGGCGTGAACTTTTCTCTACGAGGTCTTACAAGAAGAATAACAGAAGCTCCCAAGTAGCATCGACTGGGGAATTAGTGTGGCGATTTACTTTAACAGATTGGCATGAGAGTCATTCACGAGTCCACGAAGGTATATCTATGTCCATATTGGGACAGAAATATCTTGCTTTCACCAATCGAAGCGATGCCTTAATCCCTGGATGTGAAATAGTATGAAGTTGCTTGAAAATAGCTGATCTACAAGGTGAAGGAACAAACGGTCGTGGGTATTTAGAAGTTACCTCACACCAGAGTTGGGAATCACCGGGAAAGGGAAATGCATTCAGTCCAGATCGAGACGACTTCATTTCTTCGTCATGTTATTGTGCTGCTGCCAAAGAACGGATATCAAATGAGTCCACCTGGACCGAATTGACATTCCGAGATAGGCAGTCAGCAACCACATTGTCCTCACCACGTACATAAGCTATGTCATTGACATACTCCAAGATTGCAGGCCAGTTCCGTTGTTACATGTCCGTTTTGGCACGTAGTGGTGAGGAGAAGGCAGAGACTAGGGGCTTGTGTTCCGTGCATAAAGTCACTTGGCAACCTTCGATCATATGCCTGAAGTGAAGCACAGCAAGATATGCAGCCAGGAGTTCCCTATCATAAGTAGAGTATGCTTGTTGTGTTTTACTCAACTTCCCGGAGAAGAATACCACTGGCTGGGGAGACCCCATCTACCATTTGATGGAGCGCAGCACCAACTGCGAATTAGGAGCTGTCCGTCACCGATTGTTACGGAGAGTCATTGGGTTTGGTGGCGTAATTTAACGAAGTTCGCCAGGGTCTCCTTAGTAGCTTCAAATGCTTTCCGTGCAGCGTCATTCCAGACAAGTTAGCGAAGCTTAGGTTGAAACCGTGCGAATTCAGTCAGAAGGGCAGCGATCGCAGCAAAATTAGGCATCATACGTCTGTAAAAACCTGGCATGCCCAAATATCGACGAAGTTCTTTGAAATCAGTTGGTAAGGGCATTTCAGTGATCTCGGAGACCTTCCTAGTTGGAGGGCTCAGTCCTGCAGCTGAGACATGGTGGCCCAAGAAATCGATTTCTTCCTTCATGAATTCGCATTTTTCCATAGAAATTCGAAGGTTGTTTTCTGCTAATATTTTGAAAACTTGATCTATATGCTCCACATGCTCGTCTATATTTTCATAAAATATTAAAATATCTTCGACATACACAAAAACGAACGCCAAGCCTCGAAATAAATTGTCCATGTGGCGTTGGAAGGTGCAACTAGCATTCTTTAGACCAAATGGTAGCCTTAAAAATTCGCACAGCCCAAAGGGAGTTGAGACAGCAGTCTTCTCAATGTCCGCTAGATTCATTGGAATCTAGTGGTAGGCTCGGACTAAATCTAGGTGAGAGAAAACTTTCTTGCCATGAAGATAGTCTACTATGCTCTAAATCCTCGGCAGGGTATATCTGTCCGGTTTGGTTATCGCATTGAGGGATCGAAAGTCACCCACAACTCTATGCTCACCTGGGGTCTTCTTCTGCACCCTGTGAATGGGTGAAGACTATGAAGATTTTGACTGCCGCAACACACCTTCTTTGAACAGAGTTTTGAAAGTTGCTTTTGCAATTTGTAGTTTCTCCATTTGAAGTGGCCTTGGGCGGCCAAAAGTTGGTGGGACGCTACCCGTCTCAATGGTGTGAACAACAGAAATAGCTGGTGGTGAACAAATGTCAACACACTTCAGGTTATATATAGTCTCATATTTGCGGAGAACTGTCCCGCAATTAGGTGGGAGATGCGAGAGGTCATTAATAATTAACGAGATCACTGGTTCGCTTGACTGCTTCACTTTAGAAACTATGTTAGTCTGGTTATCAAATAGGACACCACGAGCAGTCTACTAAGAGGTTAAAATGAGCCAGAAAATCGGCTCCTAATAACAGTGACATAATATCTGCAACTACGAACGTCCATCTAAATGAACGTCGCATGGTAGAGATGCCTATTTCCAGTTGGACTTCTCCTTGCACTCTTATGTTCCATCCACTAGGCGCGTCGCGATGTTAACACACGATTTGCGCATCACACATAATTGCACTAAATTAAATGGAATTAAGGACACGCTCGCACCAGTGTCTATCAGAAATTCGCACTTCCTCTCATTAATACCGGCACCGACAGTGAAAAGAGTCGGCAGCCGGTCATCGCATTTACAGCGGCCTGCCGATCTCGTTTTCCGAGTGGGTTGGGGAAGACAGTCTAGTCGATGGCTGCATTTGAAGGTCCTCACCTCGCTTTGGCCAACTGCACCACGGTTTACAATACTTCGCACTCGACCTAAAGTATAAGTGTAAACGGCACACCACTGGTTTTTGATTACGGCGGAAGGGGCGTAACCCAAATGGTACACCTTTTGAATAATTATTATCACTATCATAATTATTATGCACAAACCTAGATTCATCACCTCTAGGATATACGCCGACGGGCACTAAACGCGAATTTTTAAATTGCACATTATTTTCCGGCTAGTTGACACTAAGAGCACTTATATCGGAGAACGCACAATTATTCCAAGTTTCACTGTTATTTATATTATAGCACTGTGCCTTGTAAAACGGCATGAGTTCATCAACCAGTTTGAATAATTATTATCACTATCATAATTATTATGCACAAACCTAGATTCATTACCTCTAGGATATACGCCGACGGGCACTAAACGCGAATTTTTAAATTGCACATTATTTTCCGGCTGGTTGACACTAAGAGCACTTATATCGGAGAACGCACAATTATTCCAAGTTTCACTGTTATTTATATTATAGCACTGTGTCTTGTAAAACGGCATGAGTTCATCAACCAGTTTCCCCAATTGGGCAAGAGCTAAGTCCTTTTGCGTGGCGATGATGGGGGGGACGATGTTTGGAGGTAAGGACTGGATGAACTTGTGTCTCACCAAGTCCTCCCCCACTCCAACTTGCAGAGCCATCTTCCGTAGCTCTTCGAGATTCACCGAAGGTCGTCCGGTCAACGGAGAAGACGCGATTAACTTCTTGGGGAGCTCAGATTTCGTCCTCTCAAAAAGTACCACGATTTCTGTTCGTAGGAGCGAGTAATTCTGCAATGAGAGGACTGCAGCTGGGAGACGATCGACCGTCTCGGAAGACAACGCAGCCAGAATATGGTAAAGTTTCGTTTCTTCTCGTTGTATTCTTGAGATGTGAAATTGCGCCTCCACAATTCTGAACCATCCTGAGACCGATGCTTCATTAAAAACAGGAGGTCTGATGGAGATCGCGTTCGCGAGTTTCACTTCTTGGTGTGGAAGAAAATGAGCAGCTTGTTGATGTCTTGAAGCGTCGCCTAGCGAATCCATTTTGTTGTATGATCACGTTATTCGTTCGACGAAGAGGGGTCACCAGTTAAAGCGACTGAGTAAGGTATTCTCTCTTGTAGATTCGTAGGCTGAGATAGGTGATCAGCGAACTTCCTTAGGATAAAGAAATATATATATATACATATATATATATATATATATATATATATATATATATATATATATATATATATATATATATATATATATATGTATATATATATATATATATATATATATATATATATATATATATATATATATATATATATATATATATATATATATATATAGAGAGAGAGAGAGAGAGAGAGAGAGAGAGAGAGACAGACAGAGAGAGCTCGGCCGTGAAGCCTGCCTTTAATATTGAGGATAAATCGCAGAACCACCAAAAATGGATGCATCTTTTAATTTCTTACTACGTTTCGAAAACTACAAGTTTTCATCTTGAGGCTAGAATAAGTTTACTCAAGTTAATACATATGAAGGAAACTTGAAAAGGCTAACAAGACATTATTTTAAAAGGTGACCAATTATAAAATATCAGTAAAATGTACTATAAGTTAAAAAAAATTAAATATGACTTGACAACAGTTAAATTTGCTTTAAAACTGACTCAAAAAATTAGTTAATAAATTTAAAGTTTATTTCAGAAATTAATTAAAAACTATAAGAGAAATTGACCTGGCAATAGTTAAAGATAATAAATTTAAACTTTGTTTTTAATTTTGTAAAGACTGTAAGAGTTAAAAACATTTAATATAAAAAGGTTAATTTTGGTACTTACTAAAGTGGATCCATCCTAGAGAGCGAATGGTGGGTTTAACAAGGGGCTAGTATTTATCTAAAAATCAGTTCTCCATACAAAACTCCTATAAGTTTAAAGAAGAATTACTCAGCAAAGTTAACGATGGATATATAGTGAGTTATGATGTTGAATCTTTATTTACTAACATTCCCCTCAACTATACAATCAATTTAGTATTAAATAAGGTATTCCATTCCAAAAATACTTTTCATGGATTTTGACGAAGCTAATTAAAAAAGGCGCTGGAATTAAGTCTTTCTGAATCTTGGTTCACCTTTAATAATAAAGTTTACTGCCAGATTGATGGTGTTGCAATGGGTTCTCCAATGGGACCACTTGCAGCTGACTTTTTTATGACACAATCTCGAAGATGAAATGTTTTCTACTAATTTAGAATACAAACCCTCCTTCTACCGCCGTTTTGTTGATGATTCCTTTGCAATTTTCAATAATCTTGCACATAGCCAACTTTTCTTGAATTTGTTGAACACTTTACACCCCAACATCAAATTCACCATGGAAGTAGAGTCAAATGATAAGATACCCTCTCTTGACCTTTTAATCACCCCGAGATAATGACCGACGAAAAATTCAAACAACCATTTGCCGAAAAAAAACTTTCACAGGACTAGGTTTGAACTACTTTAGTTTTTGTGATTTCAGATACAAAATATCCACAGTAAAAACTTTAATACATGAAGTTTCTCGCTATCATCCACTTCTCCAATCAATCCATAATGAATTTATTTTTCTTAGAAAATATTTTCTAAAAAAATTATTTCCTTCTGACCTATATGATAGAGTTTTAAAAATGCTACTTGATAATCTCATTGACCCCCCTCAACCCTGCATAGAAGTTCCTAAAATGCCCATATATTTACTAATTTCAGGGATGGGTTTTTTAAACGATACTTTTAAAAGAAAAATCCTATTTATTTTTAAAAGATATTTTCCCCAAATCAACCCACAAATAGTTTTTATAAACAAACTATCGATAGAAAGTTTTTTTAGCAGTAAAGATCCTATCTCTTTGGAGTTCCGCAGTGATAATGTTTATTTATTTAAATGTCCCAGTTGTACTGGAGCCTCTTACATTGGCAGCACTGTTAGGTCTCTTGGAGCTAGGTTCTCTGCTCATATGGGGATTAGTTGGCGCACAAGCAAAATCTTATATAAAAATGAGAAGTTTTCTATTATATTAGGGAACACGCCATAAGCTGTAAAACTGACATATCTATTATAATTTTCAAGTATTAGCCTTTTAACAACAACCAACATTGCCTAAGAACCCTCGAATCTTTATATATCAAACACTACAACCTACGCTCATTGAAGATTTAAGTACAATATCTTTATTAATTAACTAATTTTAACTAGAGTTGTTAGTTAATTTGTTTTTTTAACTACTGTTTGTTTAGTTGATGTTCCTCTCTCCCAAACGTCACTGTAACCTATAAATACTAGTCCCTTGTTAAACACACCATTCACCCTCTAGGATAGATCCACTTTAGTAAGTACCAAAATTAACCGTTTTTATACAGTCTTTACAAAATTAAAAACAAAGTTGAAATTCATTACCTTTAACTAATGCCCTGTCAATTTCTCTTATAGTTTTTAATTAATTTCTGAAATAAACTTTAAATTTATTAACTACTTTTTTGAGTCAGTTTTAAAACAAATTTAACTATTGTCAAGTCATATTTAAAATTTTAAATTATAGTACATTTTATTGATATTTTATAATTGGTCACCTTTTAAAATTATTCAATGTCTTGTTGGCCTTTTCATGGTTTCTTCAAATGTATTAACTTTAGTAAACTTATTTTAGCCTGAAGATGAACACTTGTAGTTTTCGAAACGTAGTAAGAAATTAAAAGATGCATCCGTTTCTGGTGGCTCTGCGATTTATCCTCAATATTAAAGGAAGGCTTCACGGCCGAGCTCTCTCTCTCTCTCTCTCTCTCTCTCTCTATATATATATATATATATATATATATATATATATATATATATATATATATATATATATATATATATATATATATATATATATATATATATATATATATATATATATATATATATATATATATATAAATAGCTGCAATAAGCTTCGAAATGGCGGACAGTAATGACAACTTTTCTTCTTGAATAATAATGATAACTTTTTCTGGCTGCCTTTTCCACAAAAGTACACCTAAATAAATAGCCATTTCATCTACTCATAATACTACACAAATTTGTGATCCAAAAAGGTCCATCGCATTTCTCTTTACCTCTACTCGGCACAGGAGGCAACGGTTTCGGAGGCTCCTTCCCTGACCGAGTACACTGGGATTTTCGTTGATTTATTTTCACGAGAAAATACTGGGGAGTTTAAGTTTCCATTTACAAAAGAGAGAATACTAAGCGGGAAGTCCATCTTCCTATTGACGAAAGAGATTAATACAAACCGGGAAGTTTATCTTCCCATTTATAAGGTTCAATGTGTGAACCGTTAAAATTATTCAAACGAATGTTTATTTGGTTCGACCCACACACATCCACTCATGGGCGCCTGCAGGGGAGAAGAGCACCCCCCTCCCCCTGGAATTCCTGAATAAGTGAAATATAGGAATATGTGAGAAATATAGGAGGCTAGCATTTGATAGTAGTCGTTTTTTTACATTTGATAGCAGTCGTTCTTTCCGTTTTTTTGTTCTTACATTTAATACTATTAAATTATTAAGTATAAATTATTAAACTATTAAATTATTATACTATTAAATTATTATACTATTATTACTATTAAATTAATAGTACTGTATTTTTGTTTTTACATGTAATAGTTACTGTATGTTTGGGTATCTTAATGATAAGACATCTAAGATACTTAAAAATAATTTTATATGGATAATTTAATATATAATATTATATATTTCATTTTTTTTTTTAGGATTGTGAAATGGATATGAGAAGGTTCTTCAAAAAACGTAAATCTGATTACTCGGACGACAATTAAGATACCCCAGGCACATCGGAGACGCATGCTGAACCAGCAGAGCAGCGTAGAGGAGGATATGATGAGCAATTATTCACAGCAACCAATCAGATGCCACCCCAAAGACCACTTGCTACAGTGGCCAATGACTTGCCTCATCCTCTGGATAACGGATTATATGTCAACACCGAAGAACATTTGACCAATGATAGAAGATATGATCTGATGAACACATATGTTCCCTCACCAACAGATTACAACTATCAGAGAGATTCGCAGGGCTTCCGTTGTTTCCGTCACCCGTGGATAAACCAATATTCTCCATGGTTGTCTTACTCAAGTCACTTGAAAGGTGCTCTGTGCAAATACTGTCTGCTGTTCCCTCAACCAGTGCACCGAGGTCTAATGGGTGCTTTCATCGTGACTCCTTTTGTCAAATACAAAGACTTCAATGAGCACGCGAGGAAGCAGATGCTTTCATCCTGGCACAAAGGCGCACTACAAGATGCCAACAATTTCCTCACCACTGTGAAAACCCCAAAGTTGACCATCCTAAGCCAGACGAACCGAGCAGTCAACCAAGCAGTCACTCAAAACCGTGAGAAACTCTTCCCTATCCTATCTAGTATTCTGTTCTGTTGTAGTCATGACATTGCTTTGAGGGGAAAGGAAAGTACATCGGGAAACCTCTGTGACCTACTACGATTCAGGATAGAAGCAGGGAACACGGTCTTGAAGGATCACATGGAGAGCGTGAGTAAAAATGCGAGGTACACATCAGTTCGTGTACAGAACGAGCTGATACTTCTCTCCGAAGAAGAGATAAGAGAAGATATTGTGAAGACAGCAAATAAATCAAATGGATTCTCGATCATTGCTGATGAAACTGCTGATATATCAGGCGTCACACATGTACACAAAGTGACTGCAATTGTAGTTTCTGCTCGAGTCCCAACTCCCACATTGATGTTAACGTCTGAACGCCAGAAATTGTCTCAGTGCATTAAAGCCGGGTACCTTCCTGTCTCGGTACGGCCCTACGTAGAACTACCCTACTTTGCTTCAACTGCAACCAATTTGGACATGTTGGTCGTGCCTGTTGGCACCCCTGTTACTGTGTGAATTGTAGCTCTGATTATCATGACCCTGAATGTGCCAAAACACCACGTTCTGAAAATTGCGGTGATGCCCATAGCGCTGTGTCAAAAAAACAGCCCAATCTTCTTATACGAAAAGGAGTTACTCACTTTCTGCGACTTTCTGAGTCTTAGTGTGAGAGAAGCTTGCTAACGTGCTCAAGTACAACCTTGACCTTTTGGCCTTCTCTTTTCAGATGTTTTGTGTAACTGGACGAAAGCGACCATCATGTTCGAGTTTGATACACCTGTAGAATCTCATCTTCATCATCCATCTACCGCTAATATCAGAAGTATTCCCGATATACATACCTCTGAAGCATCGCTCTCACACCGAGGTACCTAATGTTGCTTCCTTCTCCCTGGCGACATTAGCCGAGACCGCCGTTCAGGGTGAGACCCTTGACGATATTAGACGTTATTTGAAAGAATCCTATGTATTGACCAGTGATCGTTCTTTTACCCAGCCCCGTGATCCAAGGCCTCGTGTTAATAGGAAGGATTCCTCACCTCGGTCGTCAGCCACTAATAAGCAGACTGTCCCTGGAAAGAGAGCCCACAAAACTACATGAAAATACGGCGTCTTAAGGCAGCTACACGTTTGGGTTATGAGAGGTCTTTTACCGTCTTTTATTCAAAGTTTCTTAGCATCTCGATCCTTTACGGTGCGTGTTGGAGACACCTACTCTGATCACCCCAAGAGGAGGAAGTTCCTCAAGGCAGCATTTTCAGTGTTTTATGTTTTGTAATTGCGATCAATGATATCATCTTTTCTCCCACGGAAGGTGTATCGTCGGCTCTGTTAGTAGATGACTTGGCATTCTTCTGTTCTTCGCCTCGCCTTTTCCCTGCGGCGTGTCGTCTGCAGCTGATAGTCAATGTGGTTTCGAAACGTGCACAACTTAGGGGATTCCGATTTTCTAAGATCAAAACGAAGGATTTTAGTTCTACTGGGGTGGAGTAGCTCTTGTTCTGCCACTTATCTCCCTACAGGGTGTAGATATTGAGTTCGTCCGTGAGTTTCTGTGCCTGGGAGTCTCTTGATTTCAAGCGGTCCTGGTTACTACATATACGCCATCTTCAAAAGGGCTGTCTGTGGGCTCTAGATATTTTGAAGGCCGTCTCCCACACGCCGTGGGGCAGTGATCTTCGAACATTGTGGTCACTCAACACTGCCCTTATATAATCCAAATTTGACTATTGGTGACAAATTTAGTCCTCCTCTTGACCCTCAGCCTTTAAATGCTGATCCCGATTCTTAACCTCGGAGTTCGTGTTTTTGCAGTGGTGCCTTCCGCACTTCCACCGTGAAGTCTTTACTGTGAAAGAGGGCTGTTCCCCTTGCCTTATCATCGACTCCAGATCTGTATGCAATATATCTGCCGTGTACGATAGGCCCCTACGTCAGAGATTCACAGATGCCTTTGTGCTGCTGAATCAACAGCGGCATTCGATAGGAGAACCTTCGGATAGGAGATCCTCTCTCCAACCTTGGTGCTCTAAGGGTCCTTGCCTTTCCGTCGTAGCCGCCCCCTACTTGACGTGCTCCACCTTCCATAGTTTTCACCAGCATTTGGAGTTTGGTAAGTCCTCCGTGGACCCTTGGTCCCTTAAGTGCCTGTTCCTCGAGCATGCAATCTCTGCGATCTCACTTACACAACATTCTGCCAAATACACAGATAGTTCCAAGTCAGACCGAAGAATATATAAGCTCACCGGACAAAATATTAGTCACTTGTAACCATAGTAAGGGCCTCTTGAATGCCACTTTGTTCCATATGTTCATGCCATGGAATTTCCTGAGTAATGGGCGGTAAAGGAACAGAATTGACATTTTGTAGCAATTCCTGACTGGAGGCAAATCGATTTGCAATTCCAAGCCTGGAGATTCTACGACGGTCCCTGTCTGTCAACACTTTCTTCCGTCCGCAATTCTGGCGAGAGTTTTTCGCATTTTGGGAGTTCTGCCATTTCTTGTAAATCCGGATGACCTTACTCGTTGAAACACTGCGAAATTCCGCCACCTCTTTCACATGAAGACCTTTAGCGCGGCCAAATGCATTCACACCTTTTTGACATTCCATGACGTTGCTTTTCTAGCCCATTTTAAGTAGAGCTGGTTTGCTATCTACAGATCTTCACGCCGTCTGCAACACAAATAAAGCCTAACTAACGGTTAGACGTGAACCAAGCTATGCCTCTCGGCTGCCTAAAGTTCCTACACACTTGAAATGTTAAATTATGTTTTTTCACCCTAGGTGACTAACTTTTTGTCCAGTAGCTTATATATATATATATATATATATATATATATATATATATATATATATATATATATATATATATATATCGTGGTATGACCAGGTGTACGCTGTTATACACACACTAGCCTACTGGCCGACAGAAATTAAGGCTCCACCTGGGGATGGCTCTAAGAGTGCTTTAAAAACAAAGTTGCTAGGCCAAGGAATATTCAAACACGGCTACAAAAATGTACTTTAATAAGACTAAAGATTACATACACATATAGGGAAAGTTAAATGGCTATGCAATTAAATATTGACGGTTCACGGCTAAGATAATTGACACTATCATTTAAGTTTGAACCGAGGGATAATTAATTAAGAAATGATCTTACAATTATGCAAGTTCTAGAGCAAAGGGGATCCTTGATGTTGACGCGGTAAAGGTGAGAGGAGCGTAACAAGCGAGGGTTAAATTCTTTTTACCTTGTCCTAACTATTCTTTGGGAACGTACATTGGATGTACGGAACGTCTTCTCAAGGTTCGCATTGATGCTCACCGTGGGTTCAGTTACAGAACAGGAATGGATCTCTCCGTAAAAGAAAACTCTCTTGTCCGATCTCGTTCCTATTCATGTAAAATACCTATAAATTATAATCAATTTAAAATATTATCTGCATCAAAATATAAATATGTCCTTCTCATAATTGAGTCCTTTTTAATTAAATACAATTAGCCTCAGTTAAATAAGGACGCTACTTCCACACTATTATATATTGCCTGATTAATTTCGGTTGATTTTTTTTAATTAGTTACCATTAATTAATTACCACTTAAACAACCAACTAGCTAACTTTTTTTTGTCGGCTTTCTCCGAATCAGGTGACAAATTTTAGTGTATTTATTGAGGTTTTCCTTTTCTTCCAATTGTAATCTTATTAATTTCGTTTGAATTTATTTATTTTTGTTTTACATCCTAGTACATTTTTAGCCTTAAGCCATTAATTATCATTGTTCTCATAATTATTAAGCAATTGTTCTTATATAAATCTTTGATATTCTAGCCTAGAAGATGGGTCCAGAGCCCGAAACGTTCGCAATATATGTTATATTCAGTACTTGCTCTCCTTTTCCTGCTGATATATATATATATATATATATATATATATATATATATATATATATATATATATATATATATATATATATATATATATATATATATATATAATAGAAATTATAATTTAAGTAAAGGTAGGAAAAAAATTATAAAAATTTCAAAATTTTCTGTATGAAAATGAATAATATTTCAGATGTGTCACTTCTAAATTTTTTACATTTGCTCCATTTGTAGGCAAAAACTACCTAACCAATAAAACTCACACTTCGACATTCCCATGGTTAGATTATCCATAACCCTATATTTTAAGAACAAGATTTTTTGAAGGTTTGAATAAGATTTTTTCATTTAGTTCGGTTGTCACCTAAGTATATTTAATTTTTTTATCAAAGTTATTTCTAATAATTCCTTTATAAGAAGAAGAAGAAGAAGAAGAAGAAGAAGAAGAAGAAGAAGAAGATGATGAGAAGATTAAGATGAAGAAGATGGTGAAGAAGATGGTGAAGAAGATGAAGAAGATGAAGAGGAAGATGAAGATTAAGACGAATATGAAGATGATGAAGAAGAAGATGATGAAGAAGAAGATGATGATGATGAAGAAGAAGATGAAGATAAAGATGAAGAAGATGATGAAGATGAATATGAAGATGAAGAAGATGAAGAAGAAGAAGATGATGAAGAAGAAGAAGAAGAAGAAGAAGAAGAAGATGAAGAAGAAGATGAAGAAGAACTACAGAACTACAGAACTACAGAATCTAGGACCAGCAAAGACCCTAAGGTCCGCTCGAGGCTAGTCCGCTACACTAAATCAAAAACTACGATACACCCTTATCTACGAGTGTATCTCTAACATGCTATTTTTTTTTTTTTTTTTTTTAATACTATCTACTGTACACACTTATCTACATGTGTACATTATCGTGCAATTTTAACTAATCAAACTAGGGGTCGGGGGAGATAGAAAGTTTTTCTTCTCATCTTCCGCAGTCACTCGACTGCTAGTGGTGAAAAGCTAATTTAGGGATAGAGACTACTTATAGGATAGGCGGAAAAGAAATGGGACATCTAAGCTACACATGCAGAGAATCGCCGGCATCATTTTTAGTCATCATAATTTCATATCCTTAAACCTCCGCTCCAAACTCTCTCTCTGCAAGGACGTTTAAATTCACAGTGCTCAACTACGTTATATTTAAACTATTCAAATGCACGTCGAGACGATTTTTGAACATATTAACCGAAGTGCTATCTACTACGTGGGTGGGCAGCCGATTCCAATTTTGAGTAACTTTAAATGTAAAATAGTTTTGGGCTATACTAGTGTTAAAACGCTTGTTCACTAATTTTAACCTGTGCTGACGAGTATTTCCCCTATGATCCAGTTCGAACAGATTGCGAAAGTCAACGTTTGAGAAACCCTTTAGTATTTTAAAAACTTCTATTAGCTGGCCACGTAATCTTCTGCTTTCTAGCGATGGCAAATCTAAAGCCCTGAGCCTTTCCTCGTATGATCTATTCCTCAGCTCTGGAATTAATTTCGTAGCCCTACGCTGCACTCTTTCTAATTGCGCGATATCTTTCATTAAATATGGAGCCCAAAATTGAACAGCGTATTCGAGAAGTGGCCGCACAAGGGATTTATATAAAGGTAAAATTACATCCTTAGATTTGAAGATGAAATTGCGCGCGATATAACCCAAAACGCGATTTGCTTTTTTACACGCATCCGCGCATTGCTTCGAGAATTTAAAATCGTCTGAGACTAATACTCCCAAGTCTTTTTCTAATTTAACCGCCTCGAGGACTTGGCCTTTCATGGTATATTCTACTCTTAAATTATGGCAACCCAAGTGCATTACCTTGCATTTGCTTAAATTAAATTCCATTTGCCACTTGTCCGCCCAATTGGCAATCGAGTTTAGGTCCCCCTGCAATTTATCGACATCCGATCTTACATAGGCACGATTACCCAGCTTCGTGTCGTCCGCAAATTTCGAAATCCGACTAAGTATGCCTTTATCTAAATCGTTAATATAAATTAAAAACAATAAAGGGCCTAAAACAGAGCCCTGCGGTACCCCACTACTAACGCTGGCCCAATCTGAACATTCCCCATTTATTACTACCCGCTGCGAGCGATCTTTCAGCCAATTTCTAATCCAGTTTAAAATCTTACCAGTCACCCCAATCGCTTTAACTTTCATTAATAACCTTTGGTGGGGGACGGTGTCGAACGCCTTTTTAAAGTCTAAATATATTACGTCTACAGCTTTGCTTTCATCGTACACGCAAATCATTTTGTGGAAGAATTCGAGCAAGTTAGTCAAGCACGATCTCGCACGCCTAAATCCATGCTGGGTATCGTTAATCAGCTTATTTGCCTCGAGGTGGCTCACTATTCTATCTTTAATTACAGATTCTAAAAGCTTCCCAACTACCGAAGTTAGACTAATAGGCCGAAAATTCGTTGCTTCAAATCTATTCCCCTTCTTAAATATAGGTGTAACGTTTGCTCGCTTGAAATCCAACGGAACTACGCCATCCTCTAATGAGCGATTGAAAATTTCACGCAATGGCTTAACGAGTTCATTTTGAAGCTCCTTTAAATGAATTGGATATACCCCATCGGGGCCCGGAGATTTCGACTTTTTCATTAGCTTAATAAATTTAAGAATTTCCTCGTCCTTTATACTTACATCGGATATGCATTTATCAGCACTACGAACTTCCCCAATTAACGATTCCAATTCGGAAGAAGAAGATGAAGGTGAAGATGAAGAAGAAGAAGATGATGAAGAAGATGAATAACAAGATGAAGATGAAGATGAAGAAGAAGATGAAGATGAAGATGAAGATGAAGAAGAAGAAGAAAAGTGTGTTCAGGGTGTTAAAATAAAGAGTATAAAGGGGATTAAAAAAGGCGGTTAAGATTAGCAAATAAGGCCGTAGGCCTTATTTAGACCGTAGCTTCATTATTGATAATGTGCCTTACTTAAATCTATACATTAGGTTGCCTAGAGCCCTTCGACAAAGAGTATACCAGGCTATTTATTGCAATAGCGAATAAAGTAACAATTAATGTATTACTTTGTGGAACACCTCCCTCCTCAACCTAGAGATCAGAATAAGTGTTACCAACCCTAACCCGGAAATTGCGAGTAGCTAAAAAACTCCAGATAAAAACTGGTAAACGTCCCCTCAATCCCCATTTATGCAACTGGCGGAAAACGCCATAGCGCGACGTGGTGTCATAGGTCTTCTAGATATCGAAGAAAATGCCATCACGTGGCAGCCACGAGCAAAGGCCTCACGGAGTGTACCTGTTATACGGACAAGATCTGTCGTACTCTGCTTCTTACTGAACTACACTGGCATGGAGTTAGACCATGGTATTCCAGAAACCACTACAAACGAGCATATACCATTTTCTCTAACCGACTTCACGTAGTTTAAGAAATGGTAGCACCAAACGCCGTACTCCACGTAGTAGGATAGAATCTCTTGATCCAAATCCAGTTAAAAATATCGAGTAGAAATGATGCTGTACTGGTGTGGAGATGCTCGAGGAAGTTGTATTGGATATTGTCTAGGCCAGGGGACGTGGGAGCGCACCGAAACAGCGCTGAAAGCATCTAGATAGTAATGAAAAGACAGTTGTAGATGTCCTTTCCACTGGCCGAGAAACGCAGGGCTTCGCCCTCAAATCTAGGTTTGATACGTCTAAACTCCGCAAGATAGCGCTCAACGCTGCTAAGATCGGTAAAAAGGAAGCCAATATATCGGCGACGGTGGCGGGATCACTTACGATAGAGCCATTCATCTCAATGCTAGGAGTGGAAGGACCACATCTGAGATGAAAAGGTAGTGGAAGATGAGGAAGACAAATATTAAAGTCACCTAGAACTAGAAATGGGGTAGGCAGCTGAGATAGATAAAAGATCTAAAAACGGAGTCCGTGAAGGGGGCTCGTCTGGGTGAATATAAATCAAACAAAAAGTATAAAATCTATCCGTAAAATGAACATAGGCTGCGACTACTTGAAGAGTAGTACGCAGAGCTGAAAACCTGCAAAAATGGCCACCAGGAGCGAAACCCCCACCGTGAGCCACTCCTCCAGGGGGGTGGTAGAGAGTTAAAAACGGTGAATTAACGAAACTTGGGAAGATGACAGTTCCCAAGTTGGGTTTCCTGTAAGCAACTAGCAGAAGGTGCTATTTCAGATACTAAAGAGGAATTTTTTTTCCATTTGGGAAGAATCCCTTAACAGTTCCATTGAAGAATTACTGCCATCAGTCAGACAGGTAGGAGACCACGGTCGAAATAGTACGGGGCCCGGAGGAGCCCGGCACGGGCGTCATGGAAGGAGCCTCGGAACGGCGAGGCAACTCTTTTGCAGTTGAATCAATATCAACCTTTTCTACTGAATGAGGCATTGTGCCCATGGATTCCGATAAGGTGGCTCCTATCACACTAAAGTTTCAGAATTTGGGAAATTTAGGGTGCTAGTGTGGATGAGATTTATCTAGATTTAAGTAAGGCACATTATCAATAATGAAGCTACGGTCTAAAACAAAAATGAATAGATTCAAATCTGGTTCAAACGTTAGCATGAAAATAAGTTAAAATGAGTTAATCTAAAACGGAATGGATTGGAAGCCACTAATGGGGAAGAATAGTGATCGCTGATAGACTTTAGTGCGTCCAGCCCAGCGAAGCATTAGTGTGAATAGATAGTTTTTTCTCTCCCATCTAGCGACTGCCTTCAAGCAGGGGTGGATCCAGGAGGGAGTCTGTGGGGGCTGAAGTCCCCTAAATTAGTTTGGTATTGCCCACATTTTGCTAATAATAATAATCCATCTGAAAGAGCAAATTCAATTCCATATTTATCTTCATATTTTGACTTATACGCGTTTGTGCGCGCGAAAATTTTTCGAAGAATATTGTGGAAATTTTTGCTGAGTCTAGACGTTTGCGGGCTTGGAATATCGTGCAAAGTTCTCAAATGCTGTCAGTGGTATAAAAAAGGAATCCAGACGACGGGGTAAGGGAAGTCTGAGTTTAATACGCTTCGTGTGCAGTCGTTTAATTAAGAAGTACATATACCTGTGTATTGTTAAGTAAATTTATATCAAGACGATAACGTGTTATTAAGTTAAAGTTTCTGTTTCAGCAGCTCACTGCTCTCACTTGTTTGTTTTAACGTGTTTTATTTTCATATGCCGTAATTTTTTTTAATTAATTTTGTTTCTCAGGTACAGTGAAATGAAGCGATCAAGTGAACCTCAAAAAATCACTGCATTATTTAATCCACGCATTCAACAGGATAATGCCAGCACAGAGGCAGATGCTCCAAAGAAGATTAAGACTCCTGATGTCCCTCACTCGTCACGGGGAGACGGTAGTTGCAGTGGCACCTCCTCAAGCACCTCGACTTGACATTGCTAATTTCGTTGGGAAGAAGGGAACAAATGATAAGAAGAGGGCCATCATCCGCCAGAAAGTTCCAGCTATCGAGGATCTTCCTTGAACTATGATGGTGGTCAAAAGAGGCGGTTCCAGCCTACCTGGTGCTCAACATACCTATGGCTCAAGTTTTCAATCTCGAAAAATGGAGGATATTGCGTTGCTTGTGTGCTTTTCGCCGGAGTCTCTGCCAGGACTGAGATCAGGTTAAACTTGGATGTCTCGTTTTGGAGCCTATGTCCAAGTACAAGAAGGCCCTTGGAGTTTTAGCAAACCACAACCAGCAAAGTTACCACACTGCAGCATAACCAAAATGGAAGCTTTCCTCGACATCATGCGTGACCCTTCAAAGGCCATCGACGCAATCATTACCACAAAGAAGTAAGGACAAGTTGAAAGAAATCCCACAGGAAAATGAAAGGCGGATTCCAAGTACTTTCGAACTTGTTCAGTTCATTCCCCTTAAGAATGAACTAAACAAGTTCGAAAGTACTTGGAATCCGCCTTTCATTTTCCTGTGGGATTTTTTTGCATTTATTGCTCTACTCATGGGCTACTTTGTGAGTTTCTCATATTTATATATATATATATATATATATATATATATATATATATATATATATATATATATATATATATATATATATATATATATATAGTAGACAACTATTGAAATTGGATCATAGACTAAAGTAATCGGGAATAAAGAAACAAAACGTCCTATTAATCCCATCCTCTTCCCTTCCTTATTTGTTTCCTCAGTTTCTAATCTTCTCTACTTTCTTCTCTTTTTATTATTTTCTCCATCCCTTCCTAACTTTGTTCTATCCATTTAGCTTCAAAAATACACTGACATACACACATACATACCCAAGGATTATTAGATTGTGAGGAAGGAAGTTTAAATTATTACATCTTGGTTTGCAGGGCAGCTGGTGCTAGAGGTGGTTTCATCCGTTTCTGGAGTTTTTGCTATCATGATGGACGAGACGACTGTCATTTCAATGAACGAGCAAGCCTCCCTTTGTGTCCGTAACTTCAGTATACGCCACGATTAATGAAGTCGTGGCGTATCTCAAAAAGAGCCGGGAAGCTGTTCTGATCAGATTCCATGATGTCTTCAAGAAGGCAGAGGAGCTTCTTCAGAAGATCGGCTCGTCACATGACACTATTCCAGTGCCTCGAATGTGTAAACAACAAACGCAGCGAGCAAATGTACCATTCCAGACAGCTGAATAATACCATCGCCGATCTGTCTATGTTCCTTTCCTTGACCAGGTATTGACTGAGCTGTTGAACCGATTGGGGAGTGATACTTTTCCAGTCGCATTCAACATCAAACATCTGTTCAGCGGCACCAACGGAGATCTTGCTGGTTTAATGAGTGCGGCAAAAGTATAGGAGGATGACATAGAGGCCTTGAACCTTGTCAGGTCAGAAATGGAGCGCTGGTTATTGTCAACAGTCAAGTTTGACTCCATTAGAGATGCCCTGACTCACGCCCAGGATCGAATGTATCCTGACCTGGCCAAGCTCCTCCAAGTTCTGATGACCGTCCCAATCTCGAACGCGGAAGCTGAACGCTCATTTTCAACCTTGAATCGTCTGAAAACATATTTAAGGAATACCAGAAGTCAAGAACGCCTGAACAGCCTGGCACGATTCGCTGTTCACAACGAAAGTGAAATTAAAATAGACAATGTAATCAACCTATTTACCCCCCCAAAAAGGAGGTTGATGCTCGTGTGAAATAATAAATAGTAAATATCATATTTGCTATTGTTATATTTGTTTTTTTTCATATTGCTATTGTTATACAGGTATATTTATATTTCTTTATTTTACAATACAAAACAATGAGAAAAATCTTTTATTTAGTTGAGTGTTATACCCCCCCCCCCTAAATTTTGATCCTGGATCCGCCCCTGCCTTCAAGGTTATAAGTCATTATGAATAAAATTCCAGCCTAATGCTAAGCTATTCTAAAATTCCAAAACAAAAACAAAATTCAAAACAAAACAAAAAGGAGTATGCGGCCAACAACAGAGTCAAATAAAATGGAAAGACAGTTTACAAGTGTGTGCACACGAACCAGTCCCGAGTACAAGGGACCAGCGGTAGCAACCACGCTCATCTCGGTACCGGAGCAGGCAATGTGCGCGAAGATCACCGAGACTGGAGCATCCAACAAGAATGAGCCGAACAGTCTGGGGGACAACGCAGTCGTCGCAATAATGTGCAAGAGAGCATTCCATCAAATAGAGATGCGTCTCGCGAGTGTCCCCAATTCGAATACGACACCAAGCGCACTAAAATCTTCGCGGCATTAGGGGGAGGGGGTCCGTGGCAACAGTCGCGGTGCAATGGCAGGCAACTTTAAATTAGCCTGAACCGTCTGCCATCTTTTTTGCCAAGCTGCCCTAATTCATGACATGTAGTCGGAGTGAAGAAGAGTGAAACGCTGGTCTGGTTGCTCAGTCCTCGCGGACTCTTTGGCATCCTGATTCTCCGCAATTTCTACATGTCCAGGAACTCAGCAGAAGATAATTTGAGACATCCTACCGGCTTGCAGCAACCGTGACGTCACGGATAACGCCGATCAAGGTGTGTGGTTGATTCCAATAGCCGAAAGCAATCAGGGAGCATTGTGAGTGGCGAAGACGGATTCGGAACCGGGCGCGAGGCATTATATCTCGTTCCTAGCGGTGAAGTGCAACCAGCTCAGCACTGATTATAGAATCAGCGCCTGGTAGAGCCCTGCTAATTTCAAACAGAGGGGATACGGCCTGGAAACTGACCCCCTCTTGGGACTCAGAGCCATCCATATACACTGGCCTGGATCCAACATGACACTAATACCAAAAAGACCGAACGCAATACTGCCGGTGTTGTGGAAGCTTGGGAGCAAAGGTGTGGCGGAAAATAGTCAAAGGTGATACCTTCCAGGGTGGCGTCTTGGGCAGACTTAGAGGTGTCACCGGCCCGAGAGCTACACCGAATTCTTGAAGGAGTTTCCTAGCCTTAAAACCAAAGGGTTTAGGGCATGACTGGCGACTCTAGGCGGCATAAACACTGTCGAGATTAGCTGCAGATGAAGTGATAACCGTTGGCGACTGAGGGGAAGGGGGGCCGGGCTCGCGCGTCCAGGCGCATAATGCACTGTGTACAGCCAAGAACAAGTGGCATGCCCCCAGCATCGCTAAGCAGACTTTCGATGAGAGACGTGCCGAAGGCGTCGGTCGCCGGGCGGAGACCGGTGCGGTGGATCGAGTCTAGCTTCCGCAATACACGCCCGGTTGTGGATACATAAAACTCGCATCGTTAGTAAAGCTTCGAACGAACAAAGGATTGGTAGGAAATTAAAGCAGTAACTCTATCACACCCCGAAGTACTCAACGTCACGAAACAAAGAATGTCCATGGCGCGGGTACAATAAGAGCCTCCCTAGTTATCAGGAGGCAGACCAGTTCTAACTCAACTACGGCGGTGAAGAAAGAGAATATTAGTAAGCGACCTGCGCGCGATGCGTCATTTAGTGTAGAATCGGTCTACTAGGATGTTGAGGGTGGACTGGGCTTCGGCCATGGAGTAGACCACCTCAGGTTTCCAAGAAGGAAGGCAAGACGATTTCTAACTATATTTTGGATACGTTTATAAACAGTGTAAAAAAACCGACATATTTTAAAGATTGTTTCCGTATTGTTGGATCTTTGGTACAGATCACATGTGCTCATCTGACTTTAAGGTTGAACCACAATAAAGAAATTCAAATGGGGCGATGGGAGGGTACTTGCTTCGCAAATGGGAGTGCCGCTTTCGAGTTGAGAAGTCACACCGTGTAGGGTTAATGGCCGAATTAAACAAAAATAATAAAAAAAGCAGTAGTTCTGCCGTATAAGGCGAAAAATGTAATTAAAACAAAAATACTCACATTATTTAGTGTGTTTTTTATAGAATTATACAAATATTGTTGACGTGAAAGATTATATTTAGCAAATACATATTTTGACTAGTAGCAGTCAACGAAACAAGAATTTCCATTTGTGTATAAAGTATAAATGTTCTGTAAACTGTTTTATACTAAAATCTGAATGATAATGTGATTATACAAAAAATATTACTGCTCCAAATATATAAATAAAAATGAAAACTTTACTTGAACTTATCAAATAATCAAAGAATTTCGTAAGCAATTTAGAAAAAATAAATCGAAAAATAATTAAATAATTATCAGGAAATTGAATTGCTTTGGAAATATTCCGATCCATGCAATGAATGTGAGGAAAATTAAACGGAGTTAGCAGAGAAAAGGAAGTATGGAGATTATAAAAAGGACAACCTTAAAAAAGGTTTGAGGGCATTTTGTAGTGAATTTGCCACTGGCCTCCAAGAAATCAGAAGCATTTGATTCCTGAAGCGATGCATTTTCCACACATACCAGATGGATGGGCTGGTCTCTCATTTCCTCTATATCTTCCATCAGAATGATCCAATTTTTCCTGAAAAGGAAAATAATTTCAAGATGGTAAGAAATTAAGGATCGCTTCGGTGCCATCTGCACAAGATGAAAATATAAATAATCAAAAGAGAACACTTAACCGAGACGACGCGCTACGACGCCCTCGGAAGCTACGGAGTTAATAAAGGAAGTTGTATGTTTGTACACCGCATCGACAATTTTAGGTGTAATCAAGGGATATTGGTAGAAATTTTACCACCGGTGTATAGTCATCCTAAATATTTCGCTTTTCTCCTATCTATAAACTCATTTTCTTTTTCTCTCAGCAAATTCACCATGGCAAAATTATTTCACTCAGTCACTGGCAGGATGGGCAAATAAAAACAAAAACCAACCCTAAAAAACCCGGGGTTTTTTTTCAAGAAATGAATGCTACTTATCATTATTTTATTCAAAATTCATATTTGTTTATAATTTCAAGAAATATGTATCAATTTAAGGTTATTTCTCTGATACTGACTCAATAATTCATCTCTCCTTCTACAGGTTATGGCTATCATGGGTACCCCAAATTCTCGATCAGTGATCTGTTACTCTGATCTATTCTTACTATAATATAATTATTAAACTAAGTAATTATTAATATTATATAAAAATCGCTATTCTTTTTCTATGCTTGTAGCATTTGTTTTTTGAAAAAACACAGAATAAAACCCGGGTTTTATTGGGGGTTTTCAAAATTTGGGTTTTTTGCCAGCATCATAAAAAATTGACCATTTTCACTTTCCTCAATTTCACACTTTCGAGTTTTGTTTTTGTTTTTTGCTTTATTCTCAGCGAGATATATGGTTAGAAGTTTTGGCAGAGCCAGAAAACTTATGGTTTCTTATGGTCGTAAGCAGTAATTCGACGAGGGCGAGCAAGGTGAAGCAAATGAAAGAGATCGGTAGATGGATTGAACAAGTCCCTTGGCGCTCATTGTGAGGTGATTGCACCGTAATAGTTTTTTTTTTTAAACTGTTACATGGGAGTGGTGAGGTGATTGAAGCGATGAATGGATTACCGTTATGGTGATTATGCGGTAATAAATATAATTTGTTAAAATGCAGATCCGAATATTGGAGATTCATATCTCCAACTTGTGTGGAAGAGTTGTGTCTCCTCTAGGTATTAGAAGATTCCGAGGCCGGGGAGGATATTCTCTTCCGTTAAGGTTGATCGTAGTGTCGAGGGCCACCATCGCTCATTCTGAGATTAGATGTGTAATTGTGAGATGAAAAGCCTTGGAACTTCCATGTCTATAAGCTTAGGAAGATGTGTAGCATCTAATCCAGTACATCGAGGTCTGCCCATCTAGTTGTTCAGACCTCTCGGGTGGCGGGTCGTATTGGGACGAAGTAGTCTTCGCAGGTTATTGAGATGTCAACGGCCCTAATCGGACGAAGGGCGGCGGTCGTTGTCGCTGTATCGACCCTGTCATTTCCATTGACCTCCATGTGTGCTGGAATCCAGTAGGAGATTTTGCTTCCATCGCAAACTGCTCCTTATACATAGATTCTTATTTCTAGCAGGACCGGATGGATGTCCGGCATCCTTTTTAATGATTAAAGGATGGTCCAGAAGTCGGTGAAGATCATACATATATTCATCTGAACGGTGGGTATCGTATGTCCAATGTACATACAGGGTGTTTCAGGGCATAACACAAAGGTGGAGATTGATTGCAGCTTTTGGTGGAGTTTCAGTGAACGTAAATTACCCGTCATTACCGATGATCCGGTTCCATCTGTGCAGATGTGGATTCCCCGGTACGTTGCATTGTGGGTAAGGAATTGTGTTTTTCCTTTCAACGGGGAGTGTTGGGGGACGTTCCGCTGTGGCCATGGGAGATCTTTATTGTTGTTTTCCAGAATCGTATGACCGGGTAGGTGAAGTTTATCCTTACCCCGATCTCTTCTTCCATCTGTAGCCGTCATCTAACTCCAAATGGTAGCGAGATGGCTCGAAGCGCCGCAAAGAGGTGGTCCATAGCAGCGGTCGTGGTCGGGGAGGCTGGAAGTCGCCGGATGCGCGCGTAATTTCTTTTTTAAGCGCCAATCTGGCGACTGCCTTCAAGGGCACAAGTCGCCGTAATTAAAATTTCGGCTTAGTACTAAACTACTCTAAAAAATCCAAAACCAAACTAAAAAAAAATAAAAAAACAAGAAAGAAGCACGTTCCCCTCTCACCGGCACCGGAGATGCGACCTACAACAAATAGTCAAATAAAAAAACGGATCCTCCAAAAAGTCAGATTCCAACTCGTCCCGGTACCGGTACAGGTAACGTGCGCGAAGATTACCCAAGAATATGCCGAAAGGTTTTGTTTTTGTTTTTTTTACTCAAATTTAAACGAGGTGTATCACCGATAAAGTATATGAGGAGAGATATGTAAAGTGATGAAGCTAGAAGTGAAAATATGTGGAACTAAAAAGAAGGAACCGACAAAAGCATTGAAATCACTTGACTATTACTCGTTTGCAAGTATAATATATAGTAAAATTTTCATTTCAGAATAACCACAATTAAAGGTTAATTAATACTACGTGAAATGACCCTAGATTAAATCGAACGGAACACAATAAATATGGTGAATAAGTGGTTATAATAAACTACAAATATACATTTCCTGGATATATCCGGATAACGAGGTAAGAGCAGCAGCTTACAATCAGGATTCACGCAAGTGAGCAGTACCAGAATCAAAACAGCAAACGAAAATAGGCTCGTGACAGCAACAAAGCCTCGGTTGCTTGAAGACAATAGATATGGCGGAAAGGTTGCCCTGGACTTCAGCTGACCATCATGCGTCCAGAAGCACTCAGACTCGTAAGTTCGAAAAGGAATGCGAGACGATGGAGGAGGACAGACGGAAATAAAAATCGTTCTGTAAATGTGGAAGGTCTTCCTGACTGTCGAGAAAACCAAAGATACCCAAAAATGAGCGGAGAATGATGTTTGAGGATAGGGAGCGGAAATATACGATATCCGTCGTGCAGTGGTAAAGAGCTTCGGTTGAGAAGTAGGGATTGTGTAGTCACGATGTCCTTGCTTCTCCTTTTTGTTTTGGAGTTGGGTTTGTGCCCCACTAGGCGATTGTGTAGGCAGTTAGCTCAGGTAGCCTTGCAGTGTCCGGTGAAATCGATAGGAGTATGTTCATTTGAGACAGAATCGCGCGTTAATTCATAAGAAGCCGAGAACGGAAGATGGTTGGCACCATGGAAGAAATGGTACCAATGTGCCGAGTAAGAAGACACTCCAGATCTCAAGGGATATGAGAGCCCCTGATTCGTAGACAAACATGAAATAACCACCCACCCACTTGTTGGGGGAGATGAAAATATACCAGGCTGCATAGCTATTTCTGCCAAGTTTCTTAACAGTTTTTAATCCAAGTGGGGCCGTTTCTGAATTCCAGCGCCTGGCAGGGGTGGGGGGGGGGAATGATTGAATGACGTAGTCCAAGCTTTCGAAGCCACGTGAGCCGTTCTCGCCTTCGCACTCTCTTTGACTTTTCCATCATCACTAGACCAAAAACCTTTCCAACCACCCTGAAAACTAATCAGGACTAGATAGCGAGGGTAACCTCATGAAATTTTGAAACAATGTACTTATTAATCTACTGGAATTGTGGTATCAAAGAAAAAAGTTTGAGGCTTGCTTTTGATTAAATAATTTGAGGAAATAGGCTATGGTCACTCGTGTGACTTATAGCTGAAGTGCGGCTGTTAAAGTCTCAAGAAAGAGTGGGCTGGGACTGGACGTGGCAAAGGAGGAGAAGTTAAGTGAAAAAAGTGAAAACGCCCTTGCCAGACATTCTCTTTCGGAAGGAAAAGGAGAAAACTATCCAGAAGAATAGTACACTAATACCAGGAATAAAGAGGTGCAACGTTACGAGATGGGGGTCATGGGGCCACCCGCCATGGACGTCAAACGGATCCCCCTCCGTACCATCAGTGGAGCAACAAAACCAAGCCAGGAAACGGTCGTGGAGACTATCTTTGGCCCGCTCAACGTAGCACTTCTAAGACTAATTGAGATGCCCAACGGATGGGCAGCATTATGCTGGACTCCCGAGGACGTCGAAAAAATCGTGTCAGACGAAGCTAAAGAGCCCCTTCGGAAGATTGGACTCGAAGCTACTATCCCCCCCCCCAAAAAAAAATCATGGTGCGTCGATCAGTCATCCTCAGAAAGCTCGACCCCTTCTTCACGGACAACAGCTGTTAAGAAATCAAGGCTGAGTTTTCTAGGCAACAAAAATGGGCCAGAATTGCGAAGGTGGATAAGTTTGGCAAAAATATAGTCAAAGTTATTTTCTCAACCACGTAAATGGCACAAAGGGCTATGAAGGAGGGACTCACGGGGTTCTACCTCCGTGTTGCCCCTGAACAAATAGAAGCGGAGGAATTCGGTCAGCTGGAAACCTGTTTCAAATGTATGGCGTTGGAAAAACACCCAACAAGTGAGTGTCGAGCTACCGAGGTTACATGCTCCATCTGTTCTAAACAAGGACACGGATGAAAGGAGTGTACCTCTGAAAAAACACGCTGTACAAACTGTGGAGGGGACCACAGGGCCTTGGCCATGAGGTGTCCCGTCCGCAAAGAGGCGATCCGGGCCAAACGAGAAAAGTCCAAAAAGGAAAAGGAGGCAAAACCAAAGAACTTCCAAGAAGCAGCAGCGGCAACAAAAACAACATCCACAGAAATAACGGCACCAAAGCTGGTGATGCCAAGTGAATGCAAAGAAATAATGACCATGGTCATCTAAGCACACTTCGCCAACCTGGCCAACCCCGGCACTTTTTCCGAAGAATTAAACCAGCTATTACAGAAGAACGGTATAAGGAAAATACTTTGGTTTCCTCCCAATCCTCCTTCACAAGAAGTGCTAAAAATACAATTTGTGGACGACCCACAGCAAAACGAAACAACCCAAGAAAAATTAAAAGAACCTGCCGACATTCAACAACAACTGAAAACCACAGAAGAAGAAATAACTACAGAAGGAGAAGAAACAAGAGGCGAAAGCCCTCGAAAAAGACCAAAAAAGAAACAGCAAAAGAAAAAGAAGAAGACAAAACCCCGAAAGGAAGAAGAGACAGAAGAACAAGAATATACACTTCACGGGGAAGAAGATGAGGACGATGATATTCTGGACTATCCCGGAGTACCCCTCACGGAAGAAAGAAAGCATAAGGACTTCGTGAAATAATAAAAGCAGTAAATAAACAGTTATCAATATAGAATAATTAACAATTAAGAATAATAGTTCAGTGTTTAATAATGAACACAATATTGAGTGGCCAATAACAAAGTTTAGTGATTTAGAATATTAATAATAGAAACAATTAATAAACCGTGATAAAAGTAAACATATTTTTTGGTCGTAAGAATAAGGTCTTTGTGAAATTTGTACAAAAGATAACAATATATTAAAATTGAATGTAATTTCTGAGATATAATTCTCTGTCATGAAAATATTTCCTGATTTTAAAATGTAAAATATTTGTCCTCCAGTATGTCCTGGAGAACTAAACTCATTTAATACAAAAGATTAAAATAACTGAGTAAATATACAAAAATATGACCTCCGGTAGTACCTGGAGAACCCATTTCTTTTCTTACTAGTACTTGTGTAACTTTCTCTTCTCCGCTCAACTTTTTCCCCCACTATTAACTATTTTTTTGTAACGCTAATTTGTATATGTATTTTTTCTCTCAAATAAATATACCAGTCTCAAAAAGGCAGAAGAATTCATTTGAAAAACGACGCGGAAACTATATCTCTTACTCGATAAAGGAGGAAAAGGTTGAGGTAAGGAAGCTTCAAAACGCCAAGATTTACCTCGCCATCTCCACGGGGACTATACGGAAGACATTTTTAACCGGCTCCTAGGCAACTTAATGTCGACCTAACTCCCCCCCATCCTTCTCCTTCGACGGAGATGCAAAGCTGAAATGAACTGAACTGCCATTCAACTAGTCTCGCTCCAACTATGTCGGTCCACTTTGATAGACATAACTGGGGCGTAAAGGAAAGCAGGTTTGAGGATTACCCTTCTGTGAAACTCTACGGAAGATACCGCCCGGTTACGAGGCGATGCTGAAAGCTTTGGGGAAGAGTTCGCTCTAATCTCTAAGGGTAGCTTCCGGCCAAGACCACAGGGGAATATGCAACCGTCCAAGTGTAAGTTGGAAACAGCATCGATATCCAAACCCTAGATGGGGCGGCACCCCGGATGGTGGTAGTTAATTCTATCACCACCCATCATTAAGTCCGCCACACTTCGCCCATCTGAGGGGCCTCCCCGGGTCCACCCACCATCATTCATCCCCCCATTTGACAGTTCACGTTCACAAAAGCTTAGCGACGAAGTAGAGGGAGTCATCAAGAAATCTAAAAACAGAAGCATAAGAAGAAAAGGAATGAGAAATTGACTAAAGTCAAGTCGCCCATAATAAGAGTTTTGGGAGGTAAATTAAACCCAGGGCTGAGGGGTCACTCTCTTGAAGAGATGGCCCAAGACCACACAAGTAGAATACCTCTGCGGGTTGTCGACGGGCAGCCCAAGCCTAGCAGAGAGAGTGTATTCGAGACTGTGTATGGCAAGTTGGGCATTGCCATGGTGAGGCTGCTAGACATAGCCTCAGGTTACATCACAATCTGCGAGAAGGAGAAAGACATTGAGGATATTACTAAGGAGAAGGCAGTTGGGGTCCTACGAGGTATTGGGCTGCAGCCAGCAGTACCCCTACAGATCCTGGTCCACAGGAGCGTGGTATGCCGACGAATCGACCCGTGGATTGGTCAACACTCCGCGGACGAAATCAGTGATGAAATCCAGCTTCGGTAAACCTGGGCCAAGGTAGCTGAGGTAATAAAATTTAAAAACAGAAGGGATGGAAGCGAGTACACCCATGTGTTTAAGGTGGTCTTCGCGGAAACGATCATGGCTCAAAAGGCAAAGGAACAAGGCCTTCTTATGTTCAATGCCAAAATTAGCGGGGAGCAAATTGAGAAGGGAGAATATACTCCTGTCCAATTCTGCTTCAGATGCTACAAGATGGAGTCACACGCCACCAAGGACTGCAAAGAGCCTCAAGAAACGTGCTCTAAATGCAGCGAGAAGGGGCACAATTGGCGGACATGCAACAGCAACACCGAGAAGTGCGTGAACTTCGGCCAGGGACATAGAACTATGGCCATGCCATGTCCCACAAAAAAAGGAAATAATGAGGAACAAGCAATAAGCCAAGAAAAGTGAGGAAACGCGTAGAGCAAACACGACCTACGCCTAAGTGGCAAAGGCAGCCCTATCGGAGGTAGATAACAAAAAGACATACCTCAAACTAAAAAACGAAAACTAGACAAAGATCATGAAGTGCATCCTTCACGAGTACGTCATGAACTTAACTCGCCCGGAAGCTTTCGCGACAGAGCTAAATCAGATGCAGGCCAAAAATGGGATGGAACAAATATGGTTTCCGGACAGCCCCCCTTCCGAGGATGTACTGCATCTATAGATGGTTCCAAACCAACAACCAACAGGGCAAGACAACACCAATAAAATGGCTAATAAAAAAAGAAAAGAAACAAGCAGTCGAGGCAAAAACTCCTGCACCTACACAGAGCCAGGCAACCACGTCGGAGAAAAATAATATCGTCACCAACAGTTCCTCGGCTCCGAAGCACTACAAACACAGAAAACCAAGGAAAAGAAAAAGAAAAATAAAAGATTGCGGGCAAATAACATCAATCTGAAAATTTACGCCTGCAATCAATTCCCCTTTCCCAAGGAAATGGAAGCCAGGAATATTTTACAAGGAATAAAATCAAAAATCTACAAGTGGGAATACGACTACGAAGTCAAACATGAATCAGTGGAAGAAGCTCTGCTCGCACAGAATGTGGCCCTTCATCACAGCACCTGCGAGCAGATCTCGAGCACTGAGTTCAGAAAAAAGAAAAGTGGGAGAAAGAATTTCACCCAGAAACACTAGACAAACGAAGATGGAGAGAGTAAGCGACAGAATGAGGATTCTGACACTCAACGTGAATGGATGGAAGGGCAAGGCCACGGCATATGGAAACATATTCTGAGTGCTTGACCCCGACATCATTCTTATAATGAAGCACGGAATCTACACCACAGCTGGTCGAAATAAAATACCAGGCTACAGAGTAGTCATGAAGAATCATTCCCAGGAAAGGTTCGATGGTACTGCAATAGCTGTCAGGAGGAACATCTCGTTTAAACGACTACCAGAACTCGATGAGTCCTTTGTCGCGATCAAGCTGCACACACTGGTAGGAGACCTCGTGATAGCCGCAGCCTATCAGCCCCCTCACCGAGCCTATCTCCCGCTAAGTAACTTCTACACACTGTTCGGGCACTGCAGAAGGGCAATCTTGGGGGGATACCTCAATGCCAGATGCCATGCGGCTGGCTATGGTAGTACCAACGATAGAGGCCGAAACTTGGAACTGATTATGGAAAGAAAAAACATCCAAAGGATAGGGCCGGATTTTCCGACCTATATCACTCCCAGATCAGCAACTAAGCCTGACATAATCTTAACAAGTGAAGCCTTTCCATTCAACTACCATAGTGAGCCAGGCCCAACAGTCCCAAGTGATCACATAGCGATACTCACCACAGTATCTCTCGCACCGATCCAGCTCCCAGTCCCTCTCTGGAAAAAACTACGCCCTGGCCAACTGGGATCGTTACAAGAGACGACTCAGTCAATATGTGCCAGCTGACCTAAGCGCGGCGTCATTAGAGGAGATAGACAGGTAACTGGAAAGGATAACAACCTCCATACTAGATGCTAGATGCGGACCGCAAAGCATACCCAAAACCGGGTATAAAACACCTCCTCAGCTCAGATGGACAGTGGAGATGAGAGATATCGTTTGCGTTTTCAGGGAAGTGTACGAGGGAATAAGACGGAAGGGTCCCAACCGGGAAAGAAGCTGACCTAAGCGCGGCGTCATTAGAGGAGATAGACAGGGAACTGGAGAGGATAACAACGTCCATATTAGATGCGGACCGCGAGAACATACCCAAAACCGGGTATAAAAGACCTCATCAGCTCAGATGGACAGAGGGGATGAGATATCGTTCGCGTTTAAAGGGAAGTGTACGAGGGAATAAGACGGAAGGGTCCCAACCGGGAAAGAAGCTCGCTCCTTCGACGCCTAAGCACAGAGCTTAGAGAGGCTATCAACCTCCAACAAGAGGAAATCTGGAATAACTTGAGAGCCAAAGTCGACAGCAAACTTAGCCCGGCTAAGTTCTGGCGTCAAGTCAAGAACTTAAAGGGACTTACAGCAAGACCGAAGGCTCGGATAAAAGAGAACGGAAACTATATAGAGGACCCGGCGGTTCTGGAAGACAGGTTCAGGAACTTCTGGAAAAACGTTTTCAGGATCACCCCTGAAGAAAACGACGAGTTCGACCAGGAATTCGAAGGCCAACTGATCGAAGAACTGAAACAGGTAATGCACCGCACGCAGCCCCAACATCGAGTCAACGAAGGCAGGTAGATGGCGGACCACGGCCGTGCCATAACACCAGAGGAGGTCATGGCCACTGTAAGAGCCTTCCAACAAAAGGCACCTGGCTGGACGGGCATCACCAGGAACAACTTAGTTAATGCTCCACAGCAGATCATTCAGAAAATTGTAAACATCTATAACGCTTCCCTGAATACGGGCTACCTGCCCGAAGGTTTCAAGATTGCTAAGGTAATCTTCATACCCAAGGGAGGTAAACCCCCTGATCAACTGGTAAATTACAGGCCGATCGCCCTGCTGGAGATCGTTGCGAAAGTCTACGAGAAGCTCCTAGCTGACAGGCTTCAAGAACAACTAACCGAGCTGAGAGCTCACAACCCTCAGCAGCACGGGTTCCGCAAGGGACGAGGAACGGAAACAGTCTTCGCCCTCCTAGCGGAAAAACTTCCTTGCATTAAATTTGAGAAGAGGTACGTAGACGTGGTGCTGCGGGATGTGAAGAAGGCCTTCGGTAAGTTATGGCTGAGAGGGCTACAATTCAAGATCCTCAATCTCCAGCTTAACCCACTCCTGGAAAGGGTCCTTTGCAACTATGTCTCAGATAGGAGAGCCCAAATCGCGATCGAGGGCTGCAAGGGACACGAATTCGAACTCGAGGTGGGAGTTCCACAAGGCAGCTGTCTCAGCCCTTTGCTGTACCTAGTGTACACAATTGGCCTGCCTGGTCCAATGAGGTATGATTCGATGTATCTGCAATACGCAGATGACATCACCCAAATCGTCCTGAGTCCATTCAGGAACTCTGGAAGTCAGGCGAGGGCGACAGCTGCCTAAATTGACAATATCAACCGTTATGAGAAGAAGTGGAAAATTAAGACCAACCGCCAGAAGTTCACTATAATTCCAATGAACCGCCGGAAATTTGACGACGTCATCGTCCACACAAGAACTCTATCCGTACTCCAACGAGGGAAAAGTCCTGGGCTTACAACTCTATAAATCTGGATATAAGGCTCACATAAATACCAGAGTCTCCCTAGCCAAAAGAGAGCTGAGGAAACTTTACCGTTTCCGAAGCCTCAGCGTGTCAAAAAAGAAAAAGCTGTACATGGCCTCGGTACGCTCAGTCCTAGTGTACCCAGCCGTGATCATTCAGATGGCAAGCTGTACATCTCTCAGAATGATGCAGAGGGTACAGAATAAAGCTACTCTGCTGATTACTGGCATGCAAAGGATCGACCGTATTCGGCAATCGGTTCTACACCAAAGAATCGGACTAAAGCCGATCAATATGGACATCCAAAGGCTCGGGAGAAAGACATGGGATAAAATAGACCAAGTGATACTCCCGACTATAAACTTTAGCTTGAATATACGTAGAAATAGAAGACGTGCAATTGGTAGAACGGCTCTGTTCCCAAGCAGTAGAACCTGCGCAAGAGATGAAGTACTACCAATGTATACTTAGTAGTACACAAAAACAAATTACTATGACCGTATTGAACCCGACTCATAACAAGGAAACAAACATAAGAGAAAAATTATTCTCAGAAAAATAGGCGAAGTGCCCAAATTAACGTTAAAACTTAATAAATTTTAAATAAAAAAGAGGCGAAGTGCCCATATTAAGGAATTCCCGAAATTATAAAATAAAACTTAATTAACTTTAAATAAAAAAGAGGTGAAGTGCCCATATTAAAAAAATTAAAACTTTAGAATAAAAAGAGGCGAAGTGCCCAAATCTCAATCAAATCAAAATTAATCAACATAATTCAAATCAACAAAAAGAGGCGAAGTGCCCAAATGAAAATAATAAATTTAAAGTTTAACAAAATTCAAATAGAGACATTCAGCATAATTAGAAAACTTTGAAAGGCTCGAATGCTACGACGGTAGAATATATTGAAATTAATAAAGAGAAAAATGTATATAACAATGGAGGAAACTGGCTGTCAACGACAGTCAGCACCATTAATGACGGAGGAACATTTTATTATTAAAAAGAAAAAATGAGAAGAATGCTAGTGATGCCCTAACACCAGGGCAACTAGAATCCATTTTCACACCTTTATAAACCTACCACACAATTCATCACTTTCACTAATTAATTAAAAATTTAAAAAGTCTCAATTGGTCATCTCTTGTAACGAGATCATTGAAAAGGGACAAGGAGAGAAGGGTAAATGTAAAAGCTGGTAAAGGACGCAAGGTCAGGGTAGGGAGGAGGGGGTAGAAACCGCTTAAGTTTAAGCAAGAAACCGATAGATCGAATAAAGAGGTTTAGAGGCTAGCGTAGTGGGACCAACGCTTCAGATTTGAGGGAAGTTAAGCCACAACCCTCGTCGCAAGTCACCCGATGGGCTCTCGATTCGGGTAGACTTCATGGCGGCTGCCATAATGTGTAAATATACGTGGTTCGGATCCCGCATTAAAATGCCTGTCCATACTGAAAAAAAGAGAGCAGATCGGCGGTCAAATGAGTACTACCAAATTATTTGTTTCCACTGTGGAAAGGAATTGTGCCGTTACAAATATGAGCACCAAATGGTCAAAGAAGTCCCTCTTCTTATTTAAGGCAATAAATAAGACCGAATTCTTGAAACCTGGTCCATTACAGAAGACAATGACAGGATAAGATTTTATTTCAAGGTAAGACCACCAAAAAGTGCTTAAAAATATAATAATGGTACCCTTCTTGATCTTAAATGAGAAAAAAGACCACTTGAATTTCAAGTAAACTTCGCGACGCGAACTACAGACATTTGTCCGAGATTTTTTTTTTCATTGGTTCGACTGACCACTGTTTAAGAATAGCCGGGGGAAATTTCTTATCTCTAGGCTCTATTTTGTGCTAATCGATAAATAATCCTCACCTGTCTAAATGGATAGACCTTTATCAGGCATCTTTGGCACTTCTGATAAGTATTGGCCCATGAGGCAGCCGAAGTCCAACTTGTTTTGCAATCTTTGCAGTAGAACCATCCAAAACTTCTTCGCTCCCCTTGATATGGGGTCAAGTTCTTCGCATCCGATTTAGCTTCCTTTTTCCCTTTTTTAGCACGAGTCTTTTTAGTAGGAGTCTTTGTAGTAGGAGTCTCTTCAGCAGGAGTCTTTTTAGTAGGAGTCTTTTTAGCAGGAGTCTTTTCAGCAGGAGTCTTTTTAGCAAGAGTCTTTTTAGCAGGAGTCTTTTCAGCAGGAGTCTTTTTAGTAGGAGTTTTTTCAGAAGGAGTCTTTTTAGTAGGAGTTTTTTCAGCAGGAGTCTTTATAGTAAGAGTTTTTTCAGCAGGAGCCTTTTTAGCACGAGTCCTTTTCCTTTTATTCTTAGGAGTAATGGCAAGTTCGGACAAGGCCTTCTGCAGGTTCTCGATCTTCGCTTCAGGCATTTCTCTATAAATTACAAAAAGGTCATTAAAATCGAGGATTAATGGTTGGTAAAAGCACAAAAGCTCAACTGAATATTAATATTATTTTATGCTTTGGGCGATATTTTTATGAGACTGAAAAAGGTCGACAGAATCCATTCGAATGGGGACCAGCCCCTACTGAGAGTTCAAAATCACGGATCTCAAGAATTATATATAAAAACCCGAGTGAAAATTGCATAAAAACACAACCACCCAAAACATTCACTCGGTGTGAAAAGTACTATGGATACAGTTATGTAGTAAGTGTTGGTATATATGTCAAGTAAAATCGGTCGTTGGATGTATGGTGAGAAGAGAGGACGATAGAAACTACGGGTTAGCTTTCCTTATCTAGCTATAAAATTAGAGCAGAAAATAGGAACAGCAATTAACAATAACGAAGGTGAAGGGGTAATTATGAACGAAAAAATCAATATTCTACTTGAGTTGGATGTGTAGCAGAGATTTAAGCTCCCGAAACCTGGTTGAATGGCAAGTGTGGGGCCGAGAAAGGGTGTTTATTCTGATACCCGGACGAGTCCGGGCACCTTCCCCAAACTCACAGCCGCAAGTGTTGACTCAAGATCAAGTTATTGTGAGCGCATGTACGTTTCTATTTACATACATACATGGTTTTACCTAAACCATATATATATATATATATATATATATATATATATATATATATATATATATATATATATATATATATATATATATATATATATATATATATATATATATATATATATATATATATATATATATATATATATATATATATATATATGTTAGCATCTGTTTGAGTTGGCCCAATTGTGTTTATAGGGGTAAATGTATACAAAATACATATTCAATACTACACCAGCATGTGGATGTGTGCGTAATTGTATCTGGGGAATTGCGTAAATGAAATATTATACATTATTATTATATTAAATACTCGATTTAAATATTAGTATTATAATTATTGACTCGAATAAATCCATGATCAGGAAGACATAAAGTATTATTATTATTAATATCAACGATTGCATTTATATGACTCCATTCTGGCTCTTACGAGGGGCGGTCAATAAGTTTTGCGAATCGGTAGGGCAAAACAGAGGAAAGGGGATGGCTGTTTGTGGGGGTGTTAGCACAAGTTATGACAAGTCAGGACCTGCAGCCGCACGCTCCTGCCTCGTCTATTTAAGAAGCAGTAGCTGATCGCAGATCGTCAGTCACAAATATTCCAACAATGGAGAAGGTTGAGCACCGCGCAATAATCAAATTTTTGACCAAGGAAAGCAAGAATGCAAAAGAGATCCATGAACGCATGGTTGCAGTGTACACCGATACCGCCCCTTCCTATTCAACCATTGCTCGCTGGAATAGGGAGTTCCGCCATGGTCGTGAGTCCCTTGAAGATGACCCCCGTCCAGGATGCCCGTCAGACGTGACCAACGAGGACAATGTGGCCCGTGTGGAGAGGATAATCCTCGAAAATCGACGGGTGAAGGTCGAAGCAATCGAGCGAGAACTTGGAATATCACATGGAAGTGTTATCAACATCATCCACAACAATTTGGCCATGACCAAGGTCTGTGCCCGTTGGGTCCCTAGAAACCTCACGCCCCATGATCGACTTCAACGTCGTCAAAGTCCACAAGGCCAGAGTTGCACAAGCTGCCCTGCGCGAGTGCGGATTCGAGGAACTCAACCATCCCCCCCTACAGTCCAGATCTGGCCCCTAGCGACTACTTTTTATTCCGCCAGCTCAAGGCTGCACTGCGTGGACGCCGGCTTGGGGACGATGAAGATGTCCAGCTCGCCATCCAGGAGTGAATTGAACAGCAGTCGGGAGATTTCTGGTTGTCGGGAATTCGAAGCCTCAGGGACAAGTGGCGCAAGTGCATTGAAGTCGAGGGTAGTTATATTGAAAAATAATTAAACACTTTTCCTCTTATCTCGTTTCCTTATATCCGAATTGCAAAACTTATTGACCGCCCCTCGTAAAGAACACCTCGCATAACGAGCAAAATTAAAATTGACCATGCGCATTTTAACGGTGATTTGAATGCAGAACATGAAGGCTCCTTTCTACCTAGTGAGCCACGATTCACGAGGAGACAACACGAGGTCCTATGTATTCTACTCCTGAATCGCTCCCACCTGCTTCTCGGCTATCATTCTGTGTTTAGCGCTCATTCCGGCTTGTGATCGTACATTTTTCAAAGTTGTGTTCAGACGCATTAATTTGTGATTTTTTTTTTTTTTTTTGGGGGGGGGGGGGTTGCAAGAAAACAGCGATAAGAGATGAAGAATCACCGTAGAAGTGAAACGCGAAACCATTGAGAAGCCAGAAAAAGGGGTGAGCGTGGTTGACCTAATACGCCATACAATCGGACTATATCAACAATTTGCACAATCCTAAAGAACAAGGACAATATTAAGGAGATCTGTGCTTCAAAGGGAGTGACAAGAATATATATGCGAACGGCCACGTAATCTTGACGATGTTGAAAGGTTACTTCTCTTATGGATGAACAAGAAGCAAATGTAAGGCGACAGTATTTGAGAGCATCATTCTTGTTAAATGGCCAATCTGGCGACTGCCTTCAAGGGCACAAGTCGCCGAACGTTTGTCGAACACAGCACTGATTTTGATTTGCACACGTTGTTCAACGCTATAAACTTCCATCATGACTTGCCAAGTACTACTGAACAGTTCACAGTAAGGTTGCCAGATGTCGCTTTAACAACATGGCCACTATCGCCTAACAAAGCTCGAACGTCCTTATTGAAAGACCCTTTATATATATATATATGTATATATATATATATATATATATATATATATATATATATATATATATATATATATATATATATAATATCCAAGAAGTCTTTTATATAAGCTAACGTTTAACTTTAACAGAAAACGGGGAATGCGAATTTCTCCGCTGATCTTCGTCCGTTCTCATTTTTTGCCTAGTCGTATATGTAATGCTCCTAAAGAGGGTTGAGGAATTCTGGGAGAATTTTCTAGCGGATTAAGGAATTATTACCCTTACCTGATCGCATATATATATATATATATGAAATAATTTATTTAATTCAATTACGGATTGAATATGTATTATATTTCCGAGACTAGTTTCTGCATGGAGTTTAGCATGCCATCTTAATATTTGTGAGTATGAAGTTGTTCTTTTTCGTGCATTGGGTCTAATTCAGGTAAAATTGGGGGCATTTCGCCTCTTTTATTGTTATTAATTTTCTCGTTAGTTTTCTTCTGTCTTGTATTAGAGCTTTGTTTCTATTCGGTTAGGTATAAATAGGGTTCATTTGTTCCCTTGAGCATATTCTTCCGCTTGAAAACAAAGATCATCTTGCAACGACGTGTCTTCTTTGCCGCGGAATGGTCAAGTGTAGGAGGGATTCCTCCTACACCAGCTATTAGCAGGGTGGCTTTCTTCTGTACTCCCTGCATCGTTCTGAGAGAGGTACAGCTAGCCGTCTGTGTTACCACTGGTGGATACTCTAGGACGGAGCGTACCAGGGTAGTGTATAGCTTCTTCTTGTTCTGCGCGTTGAGGCCTCGGAACCTGTAAAGTTTACTCAGCTTGGGAGGGGGGGGGGCTAGGGATTCTCTGGTGTTAATGTGGGTCTTATATCCAGTCTTGGTGATTCGTAAAGCCAGGACCTTTCTCTTGTCTGAGTACGGGTAGAGGTAGTCGTCGACGATGAAGTCCTCTAGTTTCGGGTGGTTTATTGGGGAGATCTGGAATTTCTGGCAGTTGATCTTTGTTTTCCACTTTTTCTCGTATTTGTTGATATTATCAATCTAGGCAACTATCTCACTTGCTTAAACTCCAGTGGTCGTATAGGCACTGGGAACGATTTGTGTGATGTCATCTGCAAAATGCAGATACATAACATAATCCCATATTGGAGCAGGAAAGTGCAGTGTGTACATGAGTTATAGAAGCGACTCAGACAACTAGCTTGTGTAACTCTCGCCTCGAGTTAAAGTTCGGGCCATCTATAGCCCTCCATCATGATTCGGTTTTCAGCTGCAGGTTCAAGATATTGTAGTGATGGCACCTCAGCCAAACCTTATCGAATGCCTTTTGTACATCTCGCAGTACCACATGCGAGTTTTTCCATTAGGAAGGTGAGGGTGGTTTCCGTACCTCGTCTACTATGGAGCCCGTGCTGTTGAGGGTTATCAACTTCCTGCTGAACTAGTTGGTCTTGGAGCTGTTGAGCCAGGAGCTATTCGTACACTTTGCCCACGAACTCAAATAGAGAGATTGACCTGTATTTCATCAGTTGATCGTGGGATTTATTTTCCTTGGGTATAATGATGATTTTTTGCCATCTTTAGACAGTCAGGAAAGTAACCCGTATTCAGAGAAGTATTGGTGCTGTTGGTGATTCCCTGATGATCTGCTGGAGAGCCTGAACCAGGTTGTTTTTGGTTTTGCCCGTCCAGCATGGTTGAGACACCGTAGGGCGATCACGATGGTGTCCTCTCTGTACCTAAGCCATTTGATGTGCGGCCAAAGGACTTCTTTTATCGGTCAAGCCTCCATTTTCTCAATAAGTAGGCAGGGTAAGAGAGCGGAAATAGATACCATGGCCATCCTTTACACTAAAAGCGAAAGTGTTGAACCTTACGCAGAGCTCAACTAGCTTTAGGAAGTACGCGGAGGGAGGGGTAGAGACTCGTATCTGCGTACCTGTATCTGGTGATGATCAGGACAGCTTCCATCCCCTGTTGAATACGGACATTAGTGCATAGGGAGACATCGAAACTAAGGAGTGTCTTGTTCTTGAAGTTTACTCCATTTAGAATCTCCATAAGAACTGATGAGTTGTTGAAATGGGTCCTGCTAATGCTACTCATTATACCTGCCGGCGGACGGGCAAGGACTTTGGCCAGTCTGTGTGGAGCGCTGCCTATTTTGGATGTTATGGGTCACATTGGGGCGTTTAGCTTATGCGTCTTAGGCGATCACAGCATGATCGGAGTTCTAGGCCTCTTTTCTAGCAGATGAAGGAGCTACTTTCCACTCTCCGTGCATTTAAGGACATTGCTCATTTCCTTTTTGAAAGTCGTTGATTTTTGGAATGCTGTGCTTCCATTTACTTCCAGATAGGTGTTTTCGTCCCCAAGTAGGTTCGCCATTTCTTTCTTCCTAATCCCGAGAGTTTTTTCTGACTATTCTGGTGCCCTTGTCAGCTGGTATGATGCAGATGTCTTTGTTGCGGGCAAGGCCTTAGAGAGCGTTCGTGTATCCTCGCAGAATTGCCAATGGTTGTAACTCCGCCGCGGTATGGAGTGCAAAAGTCAATCCCTGTGTGAACTTAATGTCAACAGGATCTTCCTTGCGGTGGTTCCGTATGACGTCCTCAATTAGGTCGGATCCTTCCATGGTTATGACAAATTTGTGGCCCAGCGATAGGTCTTGCCTCTCCAGGAGGCCGAAGCACGTGATCAAGAGGTTTCAGATGACCCTGTCCAGGCCAACTATGTCCCAGGCACCCCGAAGGCATAGCTTAATCAGTTTCCTGTTGAGCAGTGAGTCATGGAGGGTCCCATGTCTTGACACCTCGTCTAGTATCTCCGGTGGTAATTGCACCCTTTCTCCTGATGAACCGCGAAGTTGTAGCTCCTCCCTCCTCAAGGCTTGTGCTGACTCTAGTAGGTAAGCTGTCACACTGATGTGGAATGGGTGCAAGCTCATGTGTGTTGGCCTTGGCGTCAAATTAGGTACGACTTGCTCCTATCCTCCATGTAGACAAGTATTGATGGATGTCTTTGACAACAAATGGAGAAGGAGGACGTTACTAAAGCTAGTTGAGCTCTGCGTAAGATTCAACACCTTCGCTTTTCGTGAGCCGGAGTACCAACTGGTGTACGGTACGGCAATGTGATCGCCTCTGTCCATCGCCTTAGCCTGCTTGTTTATGGATAAAATGGAGGCGGAGCAAATAAGGGAAGTGCCTGGGTCACACATCAAATGCCTCAGGTACGTAGACGACACGATCGTAATCGTCCCACGACGCCGCAACCATGAGAGGTTGCTCCGTAGGATCAATGAAATTCACCTAACTATCAAATTTACAGCGGAAGAAGAGGGAGACGAAGCCACGCTTCCATTCCTAGACGTAAGATTACATAGGGATGAGGAAGTCCTATGTACAGGAAGCCAACGAACAAAAATGACTGTCCACTACTTGTCTGCCCACGACTTGCGGACCAAAATGGGCATCGATATCGAGTTCTTTCTGAGCGCACGGAAGATTTGCAGGAGAGAGTTAATTCATCAACAGGAGAAGAAGTACAAACAAGACTCCTTTCAAAACCTGGGGTACCCTGTTGCGTTCATCAGGAGGGCAAGGAGCAGGACCATTAACATCGGCCAGCGTACTGCAGCAGCAGCAGGTGAGACCTAACACAATGTTTATCTTTATCTCAGGCCCTACTAGGCCTCTCTCCATCGCAGTGAGCATAAGGCAGGCACCATCCACCAGAGTCGCTTTTCAAGATGGTATCAAAGACGGAGACACATGCCATTCCATTCTAAAGTACTAAAAGGAAAAATGGTATGAGTTTCAGTGCAGATCTACACTATTTTTGTGGCCCTGCAGTTTCACGTGATATTCAAACCACGGCTATCTACAGCGTATGGCAGCCGCCTTAAAGACAACCAAAATCGGTTGTTCATTCGGCGACTAGCCACAACTGATGTAGTTAACTTCGCTGTGATCTTTTCCATGCGAGATTTTTAGGAAAATCTTTTTCTCAAATTAAATAGACTAATAAAACAATGATGATTAATAGTTAAATTGTACTGATTTAGGTTGAGAGCTTGGCATGGATTCAAGGTAGGATGCAAATGGATCATGAACGAGACAGGGGTTAAAAGAGCTTGGCGTGGATTCAAGGCAGGATCCAAATGGATCATACATGAGACAGGAGTTAAAAGAGCTTGCTGTGGATTCAAGGCAGGATCCAAATGTGTCATGAATGCGACAGGGGTTAGAAGAGCTTGGCGTGGATTCAAGGCACTATCCAAATGAATCATGAATGAGAGAGGAGTTAGAAGAGATTGGCGTGAATTCAAGGCAGGATCCAAATGGGTCATGAATGAGACACGGGTTAAGAGAGCTCGGCGTGGATTCAAGGCAGGATCCAAATGGGTCATGCATCAAACAGGAGTTAAAAGAGCTTTTGTGTGGATTCAAGGCAGGATCCAAATGTGTCATGAATGAGAGAGGGGTTAAAAGAGCTTGGCGTGAATTGAAGGCAGGATCCAAATGGGTCATGAATGAGACACGGGTTAAGAGAGCTCGGCGTGGATTCAAGGCAGGATCTAAATGTGTCATGAATGAGACACGGGTTAAGAGAGCTCGGCGTGGATTCAAGGCAGGATCCAAATGAGTCATGCATCAAACAGGAGTTAAAAGAGCTTTTGTGTGGATTCAAGGCAGGATCCAAATGTGTCATGAATGAGAGAGGGGTTAAAAGAGCTTGGCGTGAATTGAAGGCAGGATCCAAATGAATCATGAATGAGACAGGAGTGAAAAGAGCTTGCTGTGGATTCAAGGCAGGATCGAAATGCGTCATGAATGAGAGAGGGGTTAAAAGAGCTTGGCGTGGATTCAAGGCAGGATTCAAATGGGTCATGAATGAGACAGGGGTTAAAAGAGCTCAGCGTGGATTCAAGGCAGGATCCAAATGGTGTATTCCAGAGGTAAGCAAACTTTCTACTCTAGAGGGCCATAAAAATTGTCGTCGTCGAGATAACATATATAAACTAATAGAATAAATAGATTTTACAAATATAAAAATTTCTTACCTATATTTATTTACTTGCAGCGTTTAATTTTGATGTAGAGAAGACTGATTTTAGCCCTTAGTGAGATGGGGGAGGCTTTTGCTTGAGGGCTGGTAAAGATTGTAAATCGGGATCTTTTATGAAGTATAAATTCTTACAAAAGTTTTAAAATTTAAATTCGTCAGTCAGCTTCTTAATTTGGATTTAACATTCTTCATAATGAAAAAAGTTTGCTTGCAAATGTACGTCGACCCAAAATGAACAAGTAATTTTTTTAGCAAACTGCTTTAAATTAACATAAAATGTAATGATATGAGGATTATTAGAAGCATTTGAATTATCCAACTTATTTGTAAGATCGATTAGTTCAAGCTGAAAATGAGGGAAAGCTTCATTAACATCAAAATGAAATTGGTCAGCTATCATGCGAAATTCACCTTCCAATGACGAATATTAAGCGACGATAATTAAATCTTTTAGAAAATTTCATGTATAAATTTTCCAACTGGGCACAATATTTTCCAAAATTTTCAACAAGAACTTCAACCATTTGCAATGTTTTAAAAAGAAAACGTTGATTTTATTTAATTTGCTCAATAAAAAAGCAAAACTTTGTCATAAATGATTTTACTTCGAAATGCATTTCTTACCCAAATTTTCCATTTCCTTGCAACTTCGGATTGAGATCACATAGATAAGATACAATATCATCACCAAAAGATAAGGCTGTTATCCATTTCTTATCTTTAAACTGCGGGTAATACAATTTTTGTTTCATTTCTAAAAATAGATCAATCTCTCCTCTTAGCCCTATACTCTTTTCGAAACGTTGCCTCAACTAAGCCATCTTATCTTAGTATGAAAAATAACATCGGTATTTTCCGATTCAAGTTATTAGAAAATATATCAATTCTCTATGGTTCAATCCTCTTGATGTGATAAAGTTTAGTATTTCTATGACCGGCTTAATAACATGATCCAGTTAGAAAATATTTTCGCAAAGAAATTGCTGGAAATAATACAATGAGAAAATTTAACGATTTGACCTGGATTTATTTCATACACCTCATCTTAAATTCTTCGCAGTAAGCTCTTATTTTATATGTAAGACTTGGACACACATAGGTAGTAATGTTCACGATGTTTTTTTTCAATCTAAATTCAAGTTTGCAAAACATTCCTCAACTCCAAATAAATTTTCTACTGTTGTTGTTCCTTCTATAGGTTACGAAGATGTTAATTCTTCTGTCAATTCAAAATTACTTGTAATTACTCTAATAAAGATCAGAAGCTGCGCAGTATTTGATGTCATAACTTTCATCGAGAGGAAAGAAAAGAAATCAAAATTACTTGCTTCATTTTTTAGTTGTGCTTGAAAATTCTCTGCGATTTTTGTGATTCGCCTTACAAAACAATACGACGAGAGACATAATTTTTCAAACTGATCTTTTCTTTCTGAACAAATTAGGGCTAAATTGTCAATTAGATATTGCTTAATAAATTAACCATCATGAAATGGCTTGCGATGTTTGGCAGTATTATAAATAATCGTGTAACTTACTTTTTTTAATTTTAATATCTATTTTGAAAATACTTAGAAAATTTAACTTTTGCTTTTCTAAAGAATTTTTGATTCCAGTATATTTATTTTGTCAATCTGACACTTTGTCATACATATTGGCATGTTTCGTTTCATAATGGCGCTTCAAGTTGTACTGTTTAAAAGAGGCAACAAATTCCGTACGTATGACAAACAGTGATTTAATCATTTTCGAGCTTGAAAAAATACTTATAATTCCACTCATTATTAAATTCACGATATTTACCTAATTTGTTTTTTTCCCTTTTCTCTCATGATTGTCTTCACTTTAAATGGGTTAATAAATTTCAAATAGAATCCTCTATGCCTAATTAATAATAAATTCGCAAAAGCGGCATTGCACTGCCACCAATCAAATCGGGAAAAATTGCCAAATTTATTTGCAATGGTGCCAAATCTATTTGCAATGGTGCCAAATCTATATACCTATCTAATGTAATAGAGCCAAAGTTTAGAAATATTAAGTTTATGGACTAAGTCCAGGCATCCCCTGCGGTAGCAGGAAAGCTCCGCGGTTGAGGGGGCCACATGTTAAGAACAGAGTACGTCGATGAGTCATCTATTAACTTTTGTTAAGATGTTGGGGAAGAATTAAACTATGTTAAATGCAAAAGTTCTTGTAAAAAAATTACATTGTACCACGAACGTCCCTACCTAAATAGGCTTCGTATACTCTATGGTCTTTATTACTCACAATAATTGAAGAAGGAAAATCGGATTTGATGTTTTGTTAATACGATCGAATTGTACGCGAACTTTGAATCTTTGATAAGATGTTTTTATTACCTTACCTTACCGCTGTGCCGTATCGTTCAGGACGTTGGGAACCAAGGACTTCCATCTTCCTTTGCCCCGCATCGTTCAGGACGTTGGGAACCAAGGACTTCCATCTTCCTTTGCCCCGCATCGTTCAGGACGTTGGGAACCAAGGACTTCCATCTTCCTTTGCCCCGCCTAGCTATGATGAACTGCTCGCGCGACGTTCCGCCTCCCATCAACTTCATTAGTCCATCCTTTCTCTTCCCCTCCACCATTCCAATTACAACCAAATTTTCCATCCATTCTCTTCTCATCACATGATCGAAGAATCTCAACTGTCTTCCTCTCACCATCTTCATCAATTGTCTTTTCTTTCCTACCATTTACAAAACTGCTTCGTTCGTTCTTCTTGCTGTCCACGGGATCTTCCTCTTTCTTCTCTAGCACCACATCTCTAACGCCTCCAGTCTTTTTCCCATTGCTGCTGACAATGTCCAACTCTCAACTCCACACAACAAAGTTAACCACACGAGCGTCTCTATTGAACTTTTCTTCCTCTTTATCGCTAACTTCCTGTTCGCTAATATATTTCTAATATTTCCGAATGCCATCTTTGCTATTTTTATCCTTCCTTGATTTCAGTGTCGCTTCTTACATCCTCCCTCACCACACTTCCTAGGTATTTGAACCACTCCACCTGCTACACTGTCTGGTCTCCACAACGTGATTTAAATCTTGGCACTGGTGTATTCTTCGATTTAGTCATACACTTCGTCTTTCCTACATTCATTTTTATCACTCTATTCTCACTTTCTTCTTCTACTTTATTGAATATTAGTTGTTGGCTTGAATGAGCTATTAGTAAGGTGTCGTCCACGTATCTTAAATTATTGATATTACATCCTCCTTTTCTTATCCCTTCGTATCTTTCAATATTCCTCATTATTACCTCACTATATAGTGAGAACAGGTCTGGTGACAACACACAGCCTCATCTTCTCCTCTTCTAATTGCCTGGAAGTCAGATTCTTCACCATCTATTCTTACACATGACTTCTGTTCCCACTATAAGGTCTTAATCACTTTCTATTCATTTCCATCGATGCCTAGACTTTTCAAAACTACAATTAAATCCACTTGTCTAACTTTATCAAAAGCTTTCTCATAATCAATAAAACAAACATATAGATCTCTCTGTTTCGCTATTATTCTTTCTGCCATTACTCTCAACATAAATATTGCATTGCTTCTGCCTTTTCCCTCAACAAAACCACATTGTTCCTCAGATACTTCTCGCCTTAAATTTCCTCTTATTCTTTTAAGTATTACTTTCAGTATTATTCTTGTTCTTTAGCTCATTCTGCCTATTAGAACCTCTAAAACAGGGTAAAAGGCGACTGTTTGGAAAATAAATCATTTTCCATTGAACATTGTCTTTATCTCTGCTTTTAATTTCCTGTACGCGGTACCGGATAATTAATAAATAAATACATGCAAGGACGCACCTAAGATTTTCTCTAGGTGGACCCGACAATCGTTTTGAAAGTCCAATCACAGAGATATTATTGTGTAAATGGTTAGCATTATAATACGCAATGCAGAGTGTGGTATATTATAGCACATAAAGAGTATATGTATCATGTTATGTATGTATTATACATTATAGTATGCACTGGAGTTGTGTATAATATAACTTAGTTGTCATAATTCTGTTTAGAAACGGCTCTCGCTGATCTGGTATAGGGCGTAAGCTATGGTGCATAGAGGGGCATCTCGATTTTCGGTGGGGGAAGGATGCAATCCCCCATTAGGTGCGCCTATGGATACATTTACTCGTAAATATTTATAGCCTATCTGCACATGTGGTTCGGGGGAGATAGAGCCCCAGGTCGAAATGGAGACGCTTTTTGTTTTGGCGTTAAGATCTTTCGACCCGTATCTGGGTTAAGATCACAAAGTAGGTTCTAAAGACCTTGACGTCAAAGGTCGTCTCCACTTCGACTTCGGCTTCTCCACCCCCCTTGTCCTCAGGATTTCCACAACATTGGCACGTGTAAAATTTCAATTACCGCTTTAAAGTAAGCCAAACAAATTTAACTTCTGAAAATTGAAGGTGCAAAGATAACATTTTGAGTAAATTTGTCTCATTATGAAATAGTATTTGAAAAAAACAAGGTCTCATGACCAAAAAGTCGCGTGCCCTAATTAATTCTGATCTTACGACCTCTAAAACTTTCAATAATTCAAAGACTAACCTTAGGAGGACCATGGGAGTTATATCATTCGAAAGGGAATGTAAAACAACATAAGGGTTTCAGATTTTGTCAGAATCGGCCGAATAGTTATGATGTTATTGCCGAAACAAAGTAATTCATGTGCTAACATTGGGATGACAAGGGAGATATACCATTTGAAAGGGAAAGTAAAACAACATAAGGGTTTCTAATTTCGTTAGAATCGGCCGATTAGATACAATGCTATTACAAAAGTAGAAAAAAACAAAATGGAGACCAACCGACCGACATAGTGAGATGTAGAATCGCACGCGACTAAAACTCCTCCATAAATGAACCGTCTCACTAAATGAAAAATGAGCAGAAATGGGTTCAATACATATAATACACATTTTAAATTATATTTTACGGCATGTTGTGTAGCTATAATTAGATCCCTTGGTATTGGTAGTCATTTCCTCGGCATACTGGTCGAGGTTTTGACTAAAAGGAAGCAGCATGTCTCGGTTGATGGTAGTTTTAGCTCTTATAGCTTTGTTGAATCTGGCGTTGCCCAGCGTAGTGTCCTGGGCCCGCTTCTCTTCATTATTTATACATCTGACATGTTTTCTGGAATTGAGTCGAATATGGTTGCTTATGCTGACGATACAACTTTCTATGCTGCAATTCCTTCCCCTTTGGACAGACAGAGTCGCTGAATTGCTTACTCTGGGTATCAAGAGAATTTTATCCTGGTGCGATGTTTGGGGTATGAAACTTAATCCAAGTAAATCCCATAGTCTTGGTAATGGTCAATCAATGACCTTACAACCGCATCAGCCAGACATCATCGCCAACTGCGTTGCGGTCCCTAATTGTTCTTCACTGAAATTGCTTGGTGTTACTTTTGATCCCAAGCTGACTTTTGAGCTGCACTTGCGCACTGTTGTGTCTTCAATTTATCAAAAACTTGATTTGTTGCGTAAGTGCCGCCAGATCTACTCTACAAACAGAGTGGTGAGGAATTGTTTTTATTCCTTCCTTCTGCTTCATTTTGGATATTGTCATTATGCCTTTCTTTCTGCATCGGAGACCAATTTGAGGCATTTAACCAGATTAGTTTTCTGCTACCTGATGTACAGTTGAACCTTAGGCATCGTCGACTCGTTGGAGTCTTGACTCATTTCTTTAAAATTGTCTCTGATCCTGACCATCCACTTCACTGTTTAATGTAACCTCCCTCACGGCGGGTTCGTGATAGCGCTACCCCTTAAAGCAGAATGACCGTGCTTTTTTGGTCGCTCGAGTGAATACGACGCTGTTCTCTCGATCTTTCTTTCCTCCGGCTTTCCGTCTGTGGAGCACTCTGCCTAATGAGATCGTTGATTCGGATAATTGTGATGTATTTGAAAGGCGAGTGAATGCTTTGCAAGTGAATGCTCTTGATTTTTATGTTTTCTACTTTTATCCATGTCGCGCCACTCGTTGGGATAATAATAATAATAATAATAATAAACTTGTATCTGTTCGTTATAACCAAATGCATGTAGATCAAGATTCATATTTATACTCGTTGATAAGGCCCTAAGTGTTACATGTACATGTAATATTTGCAAATCTTGCATTAATCTTATGCAATAAATTTCATGCGAATTTAATTGAGCACCCTGTATTTCAGATCTCAAATGATGCTCCGAAAGCATGAATCCGGCGCAAAAAAAAAACCAAACGAGAGAAGCTGGTAAACGACAGGAAATGTGTGGCTGGAATTATGGATCAATTTATGCTACCATTTACATCAGTAACATTACTATCATGGAATAGTTAATGCACGACTGCCCTGAGAACACAGGCAAGCAAATAACGACGGAACCGGCAATCAACAACAGATGCGTGGATGCGATTAAAATTTACAGCAATTACTACATTTTCAGCAGCGGAAGGAAATGCGAAGGACTTATATGAAGTATGCTGTCAATAAGCTTTACCTATTGCTGGAAATGTGCTAATGCAACAAGAAGTAGTCCCTAACACTACTGAATGGCCCTCAATCTTGGTCAGAAACTATATCCGATGGCATGCGTACTGACATTATGAAACTTGGAGATGTTCAAGTAAAAAAAAATACAAATTTCCTAAATCAAAAGAAAACCGCAGATTCAATCCCGACTTCTATTCTAAGACGCCGCCAAATGGCGGAACGATAGTTCGAACTTGGCTTGTATGCGGTATATTGTATCTGTTGAAAGCTGTTTGGTCGCAGTAAAATGAAACTAACGTCTGAAGGATTCAGCAGTTAGCAATATTTAAGCAAGACCTTAGAATATGAGAAATCAATGGACCACAAGCATCACATGGTGAAATGGAAGGAGCTCGAATTACGCCTTTAAGACAGCCTGAACTCTTGACAAACATACGATTGCTTTAGTGGAAAAGGAGATATCTCATTACCGCGCAGTGTTAGAACTTATCTTAGCGTTTTCGATAGGCTTTATGTCCATGGTAATGGAATTTTTTCAGGCGAAGTGCAATTGCTTGCAAAGTTCGATTTCATTTTGGCAGAGCACCTGCGACATATTCAAAATACAGAAACAATGGCTCATTATTCGGGACCTGAGAGTCAAAATGAATTGATATTACTCATTTATGAGGACATTTTGAAATAAATCACCAATCGGGCTAAGGTTGCTAAATATTACAGCATTATACTCGATTGCAGGCCAAAAGACAAAGCCGAAATCAGAGTTGGGTTTTTGAAAGTTGCTGACACAAGTGGAACTGGACTTTTTGAATCGCTTTTGGAGAAGCTTGCTTCGTTGAGGCTGGATCTGATGGATTGTAAAGACAAAGTTATGAGAATGGCAGTAATATGAAGGGAAAACAAACTGGCGTCCAAGCAAGTAAGTCTCCTAAAAAAGACTGCGCGAGCGTTTTATTTACTGTCGTGGTATTGTAAGGGCTGAGTGGTGGTATACATAGGTAGGTTTGTTACGTACTTGAATAACTCCTTAATTACGTTTTCTCTAAGAGTGCTATATTATTTTACGTTATTTAATCTTTGGGGTTTCTAGTGCCAAGTGCTGCGTTTCGAGGATTGAATTAAATACTTCTAAAAAATATATATCTTTAATTACAACATTAAAAAAAGAAATCTAAAAAACAAATTATACAGCTATGAATTAAACGAGTTTATGTGACACTTACTAATTTAAACCAAATGAATATAAAGTAATGGTTGACCCAAAGATCACTTTAATATTGGACGTTAATTAACACTCAAAAATAATGGAATTTCTTTACCTTTAAAACAACTACACGTGAATCCAGCTGGAGACTGACCTTGGCCTTGAATTTCTATGTAGACGAAAAAATGTTTTTTGAGGTAAGGTTTGTGGGCGTGTTTACAGACACCCAGCTGTTTGACTGACGCGGAGACGGGCTTGAACAACCGGTGATTTCCGTGAGGGCGACGGATGGCGTTAAGCACGTTGTCTTAGTCAGATGATTTAAACAACGGGACCATGAAGGTATGTTTTTTCCAATCTTCAGGTTAATCTTGGAATGGTTCGCACTGACGAGCGATGAGCAAACAAGTGAATCCTTTGATGACGGGGAGGAGAGGGGGGGGAGACTTCACTTTGGGTATTCCTCAATGGTGAGGACTATCTCTGGTTTTTGTTGCAAACCGGGATACGAAGTTTCTCTGACGAGAGATGATTGAGATTGATCCTCAATACAAAAGCTAATTTCGGTGTGACCACCAGGAACTGGCTCTTCGTGAGCTAGTTTCTAAAAGTAAAGTTAATTAAATCATTCCTGCGGTCCACGATGGCAGAGGAAATACTTTGTGAATTGTCTTTGAAAGTTTCCTGGATAAAAAAAAAAGCATTCTTTTGTTCTTGTCTGAAAGTTTTATTATTGAAATTTGTAATAGACCTAAATAAATTTAACTTGTACTTTTTAAGATATTATTTACGTGACGTACAATATTGAACTCTAGATAGAATAAAGTAATATGCAGGTATGAATAAAAGGTACGTAGATTATGAACTTTGATTGAAGGGAAGACGCCTCGGAACGAAAAGTTGCAGGGGGCTTCTAAAAGTCACGTGACGGCTTTGGGGACTAGGCTTGTAATAGATTAAGCCCTACGGCTAGGCTAATTTTCAGGAATTTACAAGGACTACCGTTTTATTATATTGTAAAAGAAATTAATCCACTTAACTAGTTTTAAATAGTTTTTGAACCTTTATTTTCTTCTTTTTATATATATTCTTTGGAATTTTGTTTCCAAATACTAATTAAATATACAAAATTACTGAAATGAATAGGTTATTAGATTGACTTGGATTACTTTAATCATTAAGGTAAGGAAAGATGCATTTCACGAAACATCAGAAATTTTATAATTTGTACTGTGCTTTACATTCGTTCTTTTACTTAATACTTTGAAATGTATTAAATATTTTAACATACCTTGTCGCGGGCCATATTTTGAGTATTGGCGGGTCACTCTTGGCACGCGGGCCATACTTTGCCCAGGCCTGCTCTATTTGGATAACGCAAAGCCGAAAACTAGTCAACTTTGACCACCAAGTCGACCTTGACTAAGTACATCTTACAGGTAAAATCGATTTAGTTCAATTAATCACTTTTACCAAATGAAAAATTAACCCGTAATTTGAATAATTTGCTAATGATAATATTTAGGAAATATGATGGTGATGGGCACAATTTAACATGGCTACCGCCAGGCTAGAGTAAACATCGCTTCCAATTACAGGGAAATTCAGCCACATAGGCTGTGTAGGTATCCGGATGGATACTTATTATTTTGACCACCCGATACTAAGATGTTTTGAATTTGTATTTTTACACAAATTCAAAGACCCCCCAAGAGCCATTCGTGGTGAGTCCAAGGAAGGCAAAGGATGAAGGCAAAGGATAGGAAATGGGATATCAAATATGGATGAGACAGGACGGTATATAAGTTATGAATCTTACCACGATATTCCTTTCAATGAGTCATTTGGGCGGTCGCTACTAGCTAAGGCTAATCCCCTTTTCCTTTCAATTAGTCATTTGGGCGGTCGCTACTAGCTAAGGCTAATCCACTTTTCCTTTCAATGAGTCATTTGGGCGGTCGCTACTAGCTAAGGCTTATCCCCTTTTCATTTCAATGAGTCATTTGGGCGGTCGCTACTAGCTAAGGCTAATCCCCTTTTCCTTTCAATGAGTCATTTGGGCGGTCGCTACTAGCTAAGGCTAATCCCCTTTTCCTTTCAATTAGTCATTTGGGCGGTCGCTACTAGCTAAGGCTAATCCCCTTTTCCTTTCAATGAGTCATTTGGGCGGTCGCTACTAGCTAAGGCTAATCCACTTTTCCTTTCAATGAGTCATTTGGGCGGTCGCTACTAGCTCAGGCTAATCCCCTTTTCCTTTCAATGAGTCATTTGAGCGGTCGCTACTAGCTAAGGCTAATCCACTTTTCCTTTCAATGAGTCATTTGGGCGGTCGCTACTAGCTAATGCTAATCCCCTTTTCCTTTCAATGAGTCATTTGGGCGGTCGCTACTAGCTAAGGCTAATCCACTTCCCCTTTCAATGAGTCATTTGGGCGGTCGCTACTAGCTAAGGCTAATCCACTTTTCCTTTCAATGAGTCATTTGGGCGGTCGCTACTAGCTAAGGCTAATCCACTTTTCCTTTCAATGAATCATTTGGGCGGTCGCTACTAGCTAAGGCTAATCCCCTTTTCCTTTCAATGAGTCATTTGGGCGGTCGCTACTAGCTAAGGCTAATCCACTTTTCCTTTCAATGAGTCATTTGGGCGGTCGCTACTAGCTAAGGCTAATCCACTTTTCCTTTCAATGAGTCATTTGGGCGGTCGCTACTAGCTCAGGCTAATCCCCTTTTCCTTTCAATGAGTCATTTGAGCGGTCGCTACTAGCTAAGGCTAATCCACTTTTCCTTTCAATGAGTCATTTGGGCGGTCGCTACTAGCTAAGGCTAATCCACTTTTCCTTTCAATGAGTCATTTGGGCGGTCGCTACTAGCTAAGGCTAATCCACTTCCCCTTTCAATGAGTCATTTGGGCGGTCGCTACTAGCTAAGGCTAATCCACTTTTCCTTTCAATGAGTCATTTGGGCGGTCGCTACTAGCTAAGTGTATCTTTATTTAGAGAGAAAGTTGGTGAAAAATTGAGGGACCCCCTTCAGGTTTCCCTGGATTGGGGCAGAAAGAAAAAAGAGGAAATGTGGTGAAACTTATATACAAGGAGAGGTAGAAAATTTGCCCGGAGATCGGGTCATCTCCATTTTTACATTAACTATTTAAATTGTTGTATAGATTAACATTTTAGAACTAAAATGGAAAATAATAATGAAAGTTACATACAAAAACATTATGGAACAGAGAAGTATAATAGTAATGATAATTATATAGACAAAGAACGAATACATCCAGAGTAATTAAAATAATAATGGTGTAGATTGATAATAATATAATGTAGTACAGCCAGAATTGTTACTAAGGAAAATGCCTACTAATTATAGTGTCCAGAATTCGATTCTGTTTCACTATTTTGATGTTCCTCTTAGCGATTTTTAATGGATATAAAAGAAATCACTTTCTAGTCCTGGTACCAGTTGGACGCAGGGTCCCCCGAGGATGGCCGGTGTGGCTACCATCTTGGCAAAGAACGAATACATCCAGAGTAATTAAAATAATAATGGTGTAGATTGATAATAATATAATGTAGTACAGCCAGAATTGTTACTAAAGAAAATGCCTACTAATTATAGTGTCCAGAGTTCGATTCTGTTTCACTATTTTGATGTTCCACTTAGCGATTTTTAATGGATATAAAAGAAATCACTTTCTAGTCCTGGTACCAGTTGGACGCAGGGTCCCCCGAGGATGGCCGGTGTGGCTACCATCTTGGCCGGAGGCACGTTTGACTTGTATCTCTCCCGCTTCTGTAGCCTGAACAAGTCGTCTACAGTACCTAGTGGGAGAGTAGCCTCCAGTCCGCCCAAGATGGCGGTGCTGGGTGAATGCAGGAAGATATTCACCGTCTCCAACTCGCTTCTACGATGTATCTCCCTCGATGCGACGAAATCTTCCCATTTCGCGTTAAGTACGAAGCGTAGGACCCGATTTTCTACCCTCTGCTTTTGAACCATCCTCGTTTTTGAAGCTGTGTTGAGTGGAACTGCTGGCTACAGCAGCTTCGTTCTCAATAGGGATGTACAGTAAGGTTGCGAAATCGGTGGAGTTTGCTGAGTTCAAGTTTCGCAACTTGAACCTTCGAGTGGATGTGGCTTCCTATGTCGTGCTTGGATATCTTGAAGCCTAGTCTACTCGCGCTAGAGGAATAGTCTACTCTTGAGTTCTCCAGTCGGATAGGCTCCGTCTTCCGTCTGCCAACCGCGACTGTAGATAATTTGGTCTTGTTCGTCTGGATCTTCCACTTCTGTTCGTACCTGGAGATTTTCTGGCCCTCGACATCACTCTTCCAGATCTGGTTTAGCCAAGGCTAAATATGCCTTGCGTGGTATAAGGCACGCTCGCAAATAGGTCCTACCATGTACATCACCACACACTAGCCAATCACAACACGCTTGTGCCTTCCATCCCTCTACTCCCTTGGAAGCCGATGAAGGGATTCACCATATATAGACATCTACTCTTGGGCCAGTAGAGTGCAGAAAGAGGGACAGAAGTTGCAACGGCGCCGGACATCAATATTGGAGTGGGGCGGGGGGGTGCATCAAATCAAAGAGCAAAAGGGGTAAAAAGTCCACTTTGGAGAGGGGGTGATTAGCCCTTTCTGTCCGAAGAAAATGGGATCCCACGCTGCACATACGGATGTGGGGCAGCAGTCAAACAAGCCAAGCTCTTGGCCGGACGTTCTTGCTTTTCCTAGAGCCATAATCGTCTTATCTCCAGTTTTTGTTGATTCCAAGTTAGTTCTTTTACTTAATCATCTCAGTGCATAGCAGCAGAATGGATGCAACTACGTTTACTGAGTTCTTTGGTGAATTTAGTGAAATATTTACGTGGGGCGGAATATGATATTAAAGCCTCTTTTTTTTTAACCTGAGTTTGGCCTTACCAGGACCGTGTTGTGCCCTTACTCAATCCATAACCCCCTCCCAGGCTAACTAATCTCAACATACCTAAAAACTTAATTTGCATGTACTTGATTTAAAGTTACTTTAAATTTAACTTAAATTAATGTAAACACTAACTTTACATTATTTAAATACTATTACTTTATATCTTAAATTTAAATTATTCTATGTTCATAAATTCATCTTTGAATTGAAATTTGTAATCACTTTGCACATAGAGTTCGACTCCAATCAAAATGACAATGCAGCGTAAATAGGCTGCCTTCCTCACTAAACTTTATCTTTTCACTTTTCCATCTTCCACAATAAACCCTCTTCTAAACCTTGCTCCGGACTTCCCACTAAGCACTTCTCCATCGGTTCACTTGAACTGAAGGTCAGAAGTGTGGGAACTTTTTCCGAGAGCAAGTCGGCAGCGGCACTCTTCTTCTTCTGTCCTCCCCCGATCGTGGGTGGGGGACAGAAGGGGAGCCGTATTTCGCCCCCTCCCCCCGTCTTAAAAAAAAAACAACGATAAAACAAGTTTCTTATCCTTTCCGGCTAAGCATACGCTAATAAAAGTGAACGGTATGTTCGCTATGCGGTCGTGACATGGAAGCCAACGAAAGCCTCGCTTTCCGCTCCGACGAAACTATTATAACTCATGGGAACAAAGAGCTTTAAAAGAATCAATTGTCACCTTTTTAGTTCTGCGTTGCACGGATCATTTTTTGTGAAAACGCCAGAATAAAGACAGTTAAAATGATTTATTTTGTATACGGGTCCGTATTTAACAGAGCCACACATCAGGAAATCGGGAAACGAGTGGAGTTATCACATCAAACAGTTAACTGTTGTAGTTTTGCCTGGGAGATTGCCATGCACTATTGCGAAAAGAATTCGAAAAATTCTGGTGGGATATACAGTAAACCCTCTATATAACGAACTATATAGGGTGGGGGGGGTCGTTCGTTAAACCCGATGGGCGTTAAAAGCAATGGAAATAACGAACCGAGTTCGTTATGGATATGTAATATGTATGTAATTACTAATAAAGTTAAGTGGACTACACAAAATACTATTGATACGAACCTTGCACTGTAGGAGACATGTGATACACCAACACTCACTCAGGCTGGTCGTAGCGCTTGCCTGTTAAACCCGATGGAGTTCGGCTAGGAAATTTGGTTCGTTATATCCGAAATTCGTTATATTGAAGTTCGTTATATCGAGGGTTTACTGTAATTGCTTGAGCAATTTTTTGTCGCAAACCAATATAACCTAACGTATAACCGAAAATTGCTTATTTTTCGTGGTAGCTGCGATGACATAATTGGGAAGCTAACTCGAAAGTAAGCAATTTGCAGCAGCAATGAACATCATATTCGCGTTTCCGCCCCCCCCCCCCCTAAAAAAAAACGTAAGAAAAATAAATTTTTTGGCCAAAATTCACCACGAAAACCGTGTTTCCTACTGCAGCAATAATAAAAGGAACAATAGGACTCAATGATATAATCAATATACAGTGACATAAAAAATAATGTTCACTTAATCATTTATGCCCTGAATTCAGCATATGGGTAAAATAAATCACTAACTCTGTAATTTAAGAAGGGGATTTTTTTCAGTATTTGAATAATAATTTCATCTTAGTTTGGTTATGACTTATTTTTTTTTAATCAAAGTTATTTCTAATAATTCTTTTATAACATCAAAAAAACAAAATGGTGAAGTTCAGAAAATTTATTTTTATATATCTTCTTCTTCTATAACTATATTTTAGCAACGTGATATTTTGAAAGGGGGGAAATTTAGTTTAGTTCCTTTTTAAATTATTAGAATTGGCGAATTTCAGAAAATTTATAAAAATTTAACCATGGCTGCTTTTTTTTAGATTTTAAATTTTAATCTTAATATCGAAGCGTAAGCTCCCCCCGGAAGGTTTTTTTTTTAGTATTTGAATAATAATTTCACCTTAGTTTGGTTATGACTTATTTTTTTAATCATAGTTATTTAAAATAATTTTTTTTTAATATCAAAAAACAAAATGGTGAAGTTCAGAAATAAATATAAGTATCGAAATTTACAAATGGTGAAGTTCAGAAAATTTATAAAAACTTAACCATGGCTGTTTTTTTTCAATTTTAAATTTTAATCTTAGTAGCGAAGCGCAAGCTCCCCCCATAGGGGGGAGTGGCGAAGCCATTGCCTGGTCGTTTTATATGATTTTTATAATGCAAAGCATACTGAGATTGTTAGTAGGTAAGCAGATGCAAATATCATTATTTCTATTATATTTTATATGAGGAGGACGTTTTCGTCCTCATCGGCCTACTGTCATAAAAATGCTCAAATGGTTAAAATCAAAAAACTGTATAAACAAATGTTTATTCCTTTTTGTGTATCATCAGTGCTCTAAGAAATATTGTTATATTGTTCAGAACCATTTATAATTTTTTTTTAGGCTTAGAAAATATAAGAAAAAATGTTTTTCTTTTGAACTACTCTGTATTAAACTTCAAGAAGCAGTTTTCTTTTATTATCGCAGCAAAAACGGACATTGCATTTCACACAGTATAAACCAATCTTTCCTTTACATTCAGGTAGTTTACAGACCTGTCTCTTGTTGCTCGTGGCAGGAAAATGCCCAAAGCCATCATGTCTAATATCCTTTGGAGGTATTGGATGAGTAGAATTGCCCATTTTTATCTTTTTTTATAATCATTTTCAACGTCTGATCTCCTTCATCTTTTTTTATAGCAGTCCTTTCCACCAAACAGTAGGGATTGTGTTAGACTCAATTTGAAATTCAACAGTGAAAGTTGTTGTTTTCCAGGAATTGCAAGTTTAGTAGCATCCCTTCTGTAAAGTATCCAGCTGTTTATCACAATCCTGTCAGTCAAATGAAATATTATTTTGTGATAATATTTCCTCGTTCGGAAGGATATTCTGTATAAAGCAATGCATTGATCATGTAGATCAACTCCTCCCATGTGGTCAGTGTAACATTTGACAGTATTAGGACGAGGAATTTCGACTTGAACTTTGCTTTTTTGTATCATATCTCTGACATTTACCCATTGGCTTAGCTTGCAAAAAGGTAGAAAGCAAGCAGACAGATCGGGTTGTCTACCCATTTCACTGCTGTCAATGTTATGTCATCACTAGCATTCTTGTACTCCTCATGAGTACCACAACCATGCAGTAGCAACTGTTTGTCAGTCTTGAAAACAATTCTACGTAATCGGTTTGACTGGACAGTACCTGTGCACCAAATACCCCTTGTGGCAAGGTGTTTGAACAGTGGAACTGATGAAAACCAGTTGTCCATATACAGCTTATGGTTTTTAAACGGTGGTATACATTCAGCAAGATGGAGGACTGAATTGGAGCTTGGTCCAAGATTGGGAACTAAACTATTTTCCACTGGATTGATTTTACCGACATATGGAAAAAAAAATCATATATATAACCATTACTATCTGCCAAAGCAAATATTTTAAACCCCCATTTGTGTGGCTTCTTGGGGATGTATTGCTTGAAAGCAGATTTTCCTTTATATGGAACCATCTATTCATCAATGCACAATACTTGCTGCATGTCAGCCTCTTTGATTTTTTTCCTAAGGTAATCTACCAAAGGTGTTACCTTGAAGCGTCTATCATTTGCAATGGCAGTGGAATTATCCACCTAATGAAAATTCGACTCTCTTTGCTGGAATCGATCTCTTGTCATTGTTGAAGTTACTATCTCCTGAGCCATCCTGTGGCTTCCAGTGGAACTTTGAATTTGATATTTTACTAACAGAAAACTAAAGACAAACCTAACCACTGCTCTAACTCATTCTGATTCAAAGCTAAAGGCTTATTTGGGTTCTTTTGAATGCTATATAAGTTTGATTGGTCAACAATCAGTTTTATCATGCGATCATCCATAAAACTCCTAAAATACCATATGGGGAGCCGCACATCTCCTTCTTCTGTTGAATCAGTCGATTCAAAGCAGAATGTATGTCCATGAATCTCTTCATCACCGAGAGTCTGCTCCCAAAAGAGTCGCACAGGTTTATTTCTTCGAGGTGGCTTAGTGGAAGACGTTGAAGGGTGATTCCGTTCCAAAGGTTCATCTAGTTCCAATACCAGTGGAGTGTTCGAGTCATCGTCGAAAGAATCATCATCATCAGAGTTCATATCTTCCCCTACAAATAGATATTTTATATAAAAAAGGGGCGATAACAGGAAAAACATAATAGAAATAATTTTCAAAAAAAATTGATGTCATCCATTTCTTACCTGGAGCGTTATCAGTGACCATATTATCTTCAAAGATATCAGTATCATAACCATCCTCCTCTTCACTCGTGTCCAGTAAAGTGTCATCTAATGCCCTCAACAATCTACTTCTTCTTGGTGTTTTGCCGAACAAAGACCCTTTGTGGAATGCTCATTCTTGCTGAAATGGAAGCCAGGACTTAGTGTTATATATATATATATATATATATATATATATATATATATATATATATATATATATATATATATATATATATATATATATATTTCTCAGACATTAACAAAAGTTATACTAAATGGTAAGTAAACAGAATATATATGAAAACAAATAAAGTAATGCATATTGCCATGAAACTAAGATTGAACACACACACACACACACACACACGCACACATACACAGACATATATATATATATATATATATATATATATATATATATATATATATATGTGTGTGTGTATATGCTGAATACTTTTCATACATATATAATGAGTCAAAAAGCTAGTTATTTGTTCCAAGAATTCAAATACAGTGTATAGAATATAAATACAATTTATCTTAGTTCCCCCTAAATTGAAAGGAAAATCGACGCAGAAATATGGCAGCAGTCAGCATGCCAAATAGTCCCTTTTGAATAATATAATTTATTTACAATATAGTCTATAAATCCGAATTTCTTTCTATATATTTCTCTTGTATAGTATCAAAATTAAGACCTGTGAAAAAGATATCATAACTTACCTAGTATTTTATCAGTAATAACACATTTCAATCTTCCTGTTCATGAATGCCTTCAAAAGAATCAGCCGACACTGAAAAGTTTTCATTGAAGGGTTCATTGAAGAGTTGCCGATAAGTTCATTAAAGTGATTTTTAAACATGACTGATTTCTGTTCGGCCTCTGACACAAAACATAGAATATGCATTAATATAATTCAATGTTCATCAAAGAGGACGGAATAGTCCTCTTAGTCCCTAAAGGGTATTAATCTGTAATTCTGCGCAATTTTATGGGATAATTTTGTCGCCCAAATTATCGCTCGTATTTCAAGATGGTGGTACATATTGGCGTCAAATGAACATTGTAATTTTTTTCACCCGAAGTTACAGGAAATGATTTTTATTTTACTATGCGCCAATGTTTTTAATTATATCATTTATTTCTATTGTTTTTTTTTAATAATAACCAAATTTAGCTCTTCTAATGAATATGATTTATTCATGAGTTATGCAAAATCAGAATATTACAAATACAATTTAAGAATCAAGTATTCGAGCATTACATAGACAGGAAATATCTATCTACTAAGGGTTTTTTTCCTAGAAATACATTTTGAGTTTCCTAGCAAGGCAATCACACCTTCAAGGATCTAAAGTTCGCACATTTGCTTGCTCTTGTAATACGAACTAATCTAATTAATTTCACCAATATATGAAAATGCAACTAAATCCTTGCAAGATTTCCCGCCTGATCTACGAATCTTGGATCGAAAGGAGCCTGACTGTTGCAACCTTTCCAATCCCTGTTTCGTATTTTCATAGTTATTTTTTTCATGTTTGCAAAGAAGACCAGAATAGTATTAAAAAAAAAAATAATAAGTATTTACTTGCCTTGGTTCGGTTTAATTGGCAATAAGACTTGAAAACAATTATCCGCTCAACGGAGGAGAGTATTTTAGGTATTTAGGCGTCTCTCGAGGGTGTAAGTCATGGAGGACGAAACAACAAAGCACTTGGGAAAAACGCAACAAGCAAAGGCAGTGAATGCTTGCGGAAAACTAAAACAGGACAGTTCTTGGAACTATGACGCAACTGAAAGATTCGCTCCTGCAGTGCCTATCTACAATTGTAAAGTAGACGTGGCAACTCCAACAATTAGCCAATTTGAAAAATATCCATCGCAAACATGTATAAACCAATAACATATTTTCTTGCCCCCTACAATTGATGCAGGCATAACCTTTCACACTCTTCCTCAATCTCGGAAGTCAAAAATACCCATTACACCCTAAAGATATCTCATCAACAAAACTATTCCATTCTTCCCAAGTAAATACCATAGAATCTTCTACGGTTATTTCAGACTGATTTTCAAATGGCAATTTCTCTATGTCATTTTGCAGGGAGACACCGTGACATCTTTTCTCCCTGGCGAAGAATCTCCTTGGATTGGACTAAAACTTTCGTATTCCCGTCGAAATTCTTTTGAGCTCTATTCCAATCCCGACCCTTTTCCATCGACCCGATCACCACACAAGAAGTTAAAATATCCGTCGTTTCTTCCTTTATCTCTGTGCAATCCTTCGATAAAGGCTCGTTCATGACCACATACCACAGCGCAACTATTTTAGATACAGTATCCCCCAAATGATACCAACCTCTTGATCTAACAATGTAGCATACACACTAAAGGTATAATATCCAATTTCCAAAATAAGACTGCAAATATAATTTGGTTAATAGGTTTTGTTTTAATTTCATTAATCAAATCATAGTTTCCGGTAAGTATTCTATTATATATCAAAAGTGAACTTCTCGAAAACTAAACTAACTTAGCCCTTGTGTCTCTGAGGATCCTAACTTGCAAATGACTACCACTATTTCCCCTTTAAAAGAAGCGCATCTTTTTGCTCCAAACTGATTTAATGCCATATAAGATTTCTCTCGACCAACTGACTTAGAATTCACACTCCCCATTCCCTCTCGAATACTCGCCTTTTCCTTACCTAAGGGACAATACCCTTTTATATGACCCTTTTTATTACACAAGTAATACCTAAACTGGTTCCCTTGTTTGTGTACTGATCGTGAAATCCTTTGCCATTCTCTCTCACCATAGTAAACCTTGCTTTTCACTTAGGTTCTTGGAACTAATTTAAAAAAAAGTTCCATCTCCACCGCCTCGCCTACATAGGATCAGTGATCGTACTTATTTGGAAATACGTTCGTGTATCTAGTTACATCGTCCCCCCAAAGGTCTCTTTGACAACCTCTAAGGAAATAGTATTTGCAAACTTCAACCACCTTTTCGTTCTTCTTTCTCGACTAAGCTACGTAAATAACACCTGAATCGGTAACATTTGTCTATCGTATCAAACCTTCGCCTATATGTGTCTGCTATTTCTTGAAATTGACTCTAAACAACAGACTTAATTTTACTATCATTATGAGAGTCTTCTAAGGAGACATCATAAAGGCTTTTTCCGCTGTCCCCCATAATCCTTGAGCAGACAAATTAGGCTTTCTTTTCAAAGGCTCTGAAATACCACTGGTTCGGAAAGATCAACGACTGGCAACATTTTTGCATTTTCTATGATGCTTCATGACTCATGCCCCGAGATAAATGCCTCCCTAGAACTAATCTTACTTGAATTATCTTTAATCGCCCTGAATCGAATCTCTAACTCCAATATCCTAATTTGGGTTTCATTTCGGAGAAACAAGTCATCTGAGACGACTTCATTTGTATTGACATTTTCAAAATCAAAATTAAAGAAGCTAGAAGTAGTTTTCAATTTGACTCTGCTCATTAATTTCGGAACTTCGTTTGTCTTCGTCAAGTGGCAACTTGTATCAATTCATTTTTGCTCTACGTCCACAACAAGCTAACAAACGGGCTAACAATAAATAAATTGTTTTACGTCAGAGATATTAAAAAAAACAAGAGAAATGTAACAATACAAAAATATAAAAAAATACTGTACCTAGAGAATTTAAATATGAATTAATAAATATTATCTTTTCCGACAAACAAATTAATTGGTCCACAAAAATAACATCCGGGACAGGCCACATTGTAAGTTTTATTGGCCGCAGGTTTGCTTTGCAGGTGCAAACGAAATTCACTCGATGGCCTCTTGATTCCCGTACACCTAAAAATCTCACCCTCTCATAACCTCCAGGTGTAGTAAAGAAAATGTAACAAAAGAATATGAATTCATTGAAACGGCAAAACATTTGAACTTATGGGATATCCTTTCCTGACTGTGAGATGAGCTCCTAACGAGGGATTGATGAAAAGCTTAGTTTAGTTACAACATTTTCTTTTTAACCGCATATTTATAATGGCGCCATTGAAGATAATTCTCGATTTATAAGGCGGAACTAAAATGAATAAAATTAAAGTGAATTTTACATTCTCTTCGAAAACAGGGATAACAATTATAAAATGCTAATCGCTACGTGAAATTTTCTTCGCGTTAGAAAGGTTGGTTTATGCGATATCTTTTCGTGACTGTGAAAAGAGTTCTTTCAGAAGGCTTGATGAATAGCTTAGTTAGCTTCAACATTGCCTTTTTAACCGCATATATATATATATATATATATATATATATATATATATATATATATATATATATATATATATATATATATATATATATATATCAGACCAGTCTGATCTTCATTTTCACAGTGACGGTAAGGACAAACAGGAGGCTCAGGTACATGTGATTTATTTGGTATTAAGGAACAACGTTTCGGGCGTATCGCCCATCTTCAGGTTCTAAAATCATAAACCAATAAAATAAAGTAAGATATGATTAAATTGTTGTAGTCAGTTAACTTATTAAGAAGTCATAAAATCTGTTAAAACAATGAAAAGTTGAAATATTTTCCTAGGGGAGGGGTGTAAAAAAAAAATATAGTTAAATTAATGCAATTTCAATAAACGAGAAAAATTAAGACAGCAAAATAAATTAGGCAAGTAAAAATATAAAAACCAAAAATTATTAACAAAAAACAATATGAAGACATAAAAAGATCTTATTTAGATAAAAAATATACCAAAATAAAAGATCCATATGGTAAAAATAACGATATAGAAAAAGTAAAAAAAAAGGACTAGAACAAATTTAAACTTGCAATATTAAAAATAATCATGTTAAGACCACGTATATAAATAAAAAATAATAGATAACTCAGGGATTTAAAACACAAGAGTATCAAATAAAAAAGTGTTTTAAAGTATCTATCAAATGAAACCATTAATGGAACGGAAAAAACGAAACAAAATAAATGATTGAAGTATAAAGTTGCTTACCGATGAAGTTCAGTTGAAATCACGAAGTGAAGAAATTATGATGCGAATGACTTGAAGAAGGAAGGATAGGAGGATTTTGATTCGTTGGCAGGAGAAAGTTGGTTGGTTGTGACCGAGGTAATTATAATTAAGAAATGAGAAGAGGAACAGCAGTATTATCAATGATGAGTGAAGGAGATTTTGTCTTTATTAGTAGAGATTCCAAAATTCTTAGACTATATTCATTGTTATTGCGACCAATTATTTTAAAATTATCGATGGAACATTCTGTCTTGCATTGTATAATATGATTTCTAATTACAGAAGCTTCCTTCTTAGACAGTTTTTTTCCAGTGCGATCGCTTATTCCCATGTGAGAACAAAACGTCTCTTTCAATGAGCGAACCGTACTACCAACTATAGGTTCCTTGCAAACAACAAGGACAAGTAAAAGTGTAAACAACACGGCTGCTCATTTCTAGAGGAAGTTTGTCTTTTGACGAGAAGAAACTTCCTATGGAAAGTGGGTTAACAAAAGTGATTTTGAAGTTGGTATGAAAGAAATATTTTTTTGATTAATGAAATGAAATGAAATGAAATGAAATGAAAAGAGAGGTGGGAGATAAAGAACAGCTCTTCCAACCCTTCCCCCTTCCCCTTGGTGCTCATGGAGCGGCCAAGGAGGGAGGGGGAAGGCCTGGTACTCCTTTATAGACCCCATAGTTACATTGTATAGAGCCAAAGTAGGCTCCAAGCACTGTGAGTATGGCAGTTAGGCGTGAGGGGGAGAGGAAGAAGAAGGTTTTAGGATAGGACAGCGAGGAGAATAGTAGGAGACAAAAGTGGACTTATTTAGCCATGGGACCTACAGCTTAACGTGGAATCCGAACCACAATGTGTCGCTTGTCTCTAACTATAACCTTGCAGTTTATCGTGACCCCTGTCCCACGTATCACTGTGGGTCCCTTTTAATTCCTCAGATGTAATGATTGCGTCTATTCCGGCTTTGTTGTTTCTCCTTTCCTCGACAAAGTGAAGGGGTATGTCCTTTCGATTTCTCCATTGAGTTCGTCCACGATCTGATGTTTGAAATCAATGTCATAGTCCTCATTCTCTTCTTCGCTAATTGTGAATACTTTTCCCTAGTGCTCTCTAAATAATGCCTCTATTTCTTCCTCATCTTCTAAAATGTTGTTCCCTGCATCCTTAATTTTCATTTTATCCCTTGTTGCCCGAGTCTTTAATCTGTTGATATGTTTCCAAAATTCCCTTGGTGATGTTCCCACATCTATTTTCTTATTGTGCTTATCCAATTTCTCTTTCTGTTTTTCATAAATTAGTGCTATTAGTTCTCTTTTCTGTCTCCTGAGGGCGTTGTATGCTTCCCTCGATGTTCCGAATCTTCTTTATATGTTCTGCCGCCCGGCCGATCTCCTCGCTCAAAGCCCCCATTTCTGTTGTCCACCTAAATTGTTTAATGGTTTGGAACGAGTTAAGGGGGACGACCCCCTCCTCAGCCCTTTTAATTTCTTCTCTGATCCATTCCAACTCCCCGTCGAATTCCTCTAGAGTGGCTTCCCCGAGTGGGCTGGGCACGTACGTCTGAAGTAACTCCTTGTACTTATCCCCAATCCACTCTAGGGTATGCCTTCCATTTCTTCGGAGGGATTCTTGTTTATGTGCATTCGAGTAGCAGTGTGGTCACTGCAAGGAACATCTACTGGTTCCATAAAATAGTTAAAGGGAAGATTGAAGTTAGTGAGGCAGATGTCCGGTTTTGTTGCGTGTTATCTTCGTAAGTCTGTAGGGAAATTGGGTCCCGGTCTTTGCAGTATACGTCTATTGATAAGCGTTTTAAGTTGTCTTCCGACTCTGTTTGTATTTCTGCATCCAGAAGCCCCACAATGGGCATTTAACTCGCCCATCAAAATGACCGGTATCCTATAGTTGAAGAGTTTAGTAAAGTTTTGCACCGGTAATTGGGGGCGCCTGGGTGGCTGAAATCCAGTTGCGACAATGATGTCCCTTTAATCGGCGGCGGTGAGTTTGTAACCGGCCGCGAACCACATCGGTGTCATCTCGTCATTCGAAGTCATAACGCCAAGCATCGTCACTGGTCCGGGTGCTTGGTCGTAGATACGTAGCGGACCTCGGAGACGTCCTGACAGAAACTTACGTCACGGTAGTTCTGCTTGTTGATGATTGGAATGACTGAGAAGGGGTTTTTTTATCAGAAAATATGAGAATTCGATTTTCATGACTCTTCAAGTTGTTGAGAAGACGACGACAGCTTTCCCAACGTTGTTCTCGCATACGTTCGGTGAACAGAGGTCTTTCCACGCACCTCAAGTTCGTTCCACTTTTCTCTTTGACGGTCTTGGACACCCTTGTCACTGAGATTTTCTTCTTCTTTGCGAGCGCTGTCATTTTGAGCATCGGGGCACTTTGGAAGGTCTTCCCACAGCTAAACGGTTGATAACTTGAGGGCTGCCTTAACGAGATCTAATTTTGAGGTGTTCCCATTCCTTGAGCCTCTACACCACTCTGTGGACGGTAATCCGCCTGTCGTTGAGCCGCTTGGCCATTTCGGGATTGTTGTGGCCCACGCGCAGGAGAGCAGAGACCTCGATTCTTTCGACTTCCATCTTGACACACAATGGAAAAGACGTTTTGATGAAACAGTCTGGAATATGAGAGATTTAGATTTTTTGAAAGAAGGTTTTATATCTCACATGTAAACCTCTCGAAGATAAAAAAGACCAGTGTAACAGAACTTTCTATTTTATTGTACGCATTTTCTTCTTTGTTTTTTATTTTTATGATTTACTTTCCTTTTGGGCAAGCTATCACCCTCCTTCTATGAGGCCTCCACAATTTAGACCCCTCCTCTGGGTTTCGATGCATTTTCTGCAATAATGGCCATTATGGCCACATTCAGAACAGGTTGGTTCTTTCTGTGAGCATTATCTTTTGTTGAAGCATAATTGAATATTAATACGCCTCTGTCCCTGCATGTGTTCAAGGGGTTGCTGCACAAGCTATCTTAAAGGCAATTGTGTGATTGCTGAATTTGATGACATCAGTTATTTTTGTGCCGCGGTTTTTTTCCCGATTTCGGTCTTTTTTTCTTCATTTAGGTAGGCTCCTGCTCATAGATCGATCTTCTTGCATATTTTACTCCAGTTGGCCACGATTTGTGGTGGATTCTTGCTGCTAGTCCAATTTTCTGCACGGTTTCGATGCCCTTAATTAAGACTAGTTTCTCTACGTCGCTTTCTCTGCTGCAGTTAACCACGTAGCCATTAGGAACATCAATAATTCTGATTAAGGCTCCTTTGAATAGTCCATATATAGATTTACATAGTCCTCCTTTACCAGGTCTTATCCTCTGCGCGATTATCCTCAATGGTACTCAGTGTCATTCGAACCTAACTCGCCTTCTTGTTCCGCGGGGGAGAGGGAAAATCCCAGTACGAGTGCCTAAGACGCTGTTTTCTTTTTTTCTTCTCTTGAATATTTGGTTTGTTCACACACACACAAAAAAAACAGGTATAATCTAAAAGGAAGAAGAGAGTTAGACGGGTGGTATTCTGTTATTTGCCCTATGGGTGCTTAAATACCTTCTTATTTGAGAAACACTTCCCGACAACCCTACCCATATATTCCTCTTGCTTTTAGGCGCCTTCACTAAATTTTGAGTTCGTTCTCCTAAGAACTCTTCTTCTTCGTGCCCACAATTGGGGCTTCCTTCCGGGGATCACTGCGCCATAATTTAGAGTGGTTCTGAGCGTTGTGGTGGTAGAGCTATGTTGCTTTTAGTATTTTGAAAAGGTGTGGAAGATTAGTGGGAAAGTCGGCGGAATTAATGATAGGGACCCCTGAAGGGTATCTAATCCGCCTCTCTCGCTTCCAGGAATTGCCTCCATGACCAGGAGCTGAGCTGTGTGGTATGGGTGCATATGTGAATAATGGTCTCACTAGTGATTTGTTTAGGTGTAACTGCATTTTGCGGATAGTTGGGTAAAATCTCACTAGTTTATTGTTTATGTGTTTGTCTTTTGCTTGGTAGTGTATTGGTGCATTTGAAAGTGTAGGCCTTTGTCAAACGTGACACCGAGTATCTTGGTGTTTGGTGAGTATGTGAGTCTTGCTAGATCAGTGAAATTGTGGTTTGGCCTATGTCTATACATGGTAAATTTGAGTATGTTGTGAACACGCGCGCCGTAAAGTGTCGTTAATGACTTAAGGGGTACGTGGCTATGAAACCCTTGCCTGTATTCTGTCTTTTGACCGAGTAACAAATTTTTTACTCTTTTTTTGTTCCTTGTTTAAATGCGTTTTTTTTCCGGTTTTTCGTAACTAAAGTAAATGAAAAAAAGCTCTAATTTGTTTTCAAACTTTGCCTTTGTATGTAAGTAGGGCACTGAATTTCTAAATTTGCCCATTTGAAAAATAACACTAGGAAGAAAAGAAAATTTGAAAATATATAAAAGGTTGTAGACTTTAATTTTTTCAAAGCCTCGTAAATCTTATTTTTGAAAAAAAAATCATTGGAATGTTATAGAATATAATTTATTTTAAGGAAATCTTCCAAAACATTCTAGATTTAATGAGAAATTTGTAGAATCTAGTAGAATTTTATGAAGTTTCAAGAATGTTTTAGAACTTGCCAGAACACAATCCTGTAAACTTCGAGAACCTTCTGGAATATTACTTCAAAAATATCTATACAGGAATTCATAGATCTGCTATCATTTCGATCTCTAGATAGAAATGGCATCAAGCGGGTGCCATCATTCACCAGATGCATTCTGTTATATCTGCCGAAAGTTCATCACACCCAGAGCAAAATTATTCGGCGTGACACCATCTATAAGAATGTGTGATGCTTACAAAGCAACCTTTGGCATCGCAGTTGGGAACCAAGACAAACCCTTGACACCTCATTTTGTCTCTGAACACTGCAGGAAAATTTTATAAGGTAAAAAATGTGTTTGTTGTAGAGAAAAATATTAAATGTCACAAGTATTTAAGCTATTATGTTTGTTTGTAAGCCAAAAAGTAATAAAGTATATTTTTTTCTTTTATAAGATGGTATAGAGGGGAAAGAAGAGCCATAAAGTTTAACATTCTCAGGATTTGGCGTGAACCAACTGACCCATCTTCCTAACATCGAAGTGACGAAAATGCACCTGCTATTACCTATATCGATCTTCCATTCTCACTTGCACCAACCTAAGAATAAAAGAACAATTCAGAACTTACAAAAATCAGTGAAGATGTCGACTACAACGACAGAGATATGGCTGTTGAGGAATCCGTACTGTCCAAACCAAAGAGGCCTCAATGACCTTGTCAGAGATCTTGGCTTATCAAAGTCAAATGATGAGCTTTTGATTTCCAGCCTCAAAGCGTAGGATCTGCTGGATGGAAATGTGCAAGCGATAAACCAAAGAAAACGCCATAAACATTTCTCAAGATTCTTTACTTATAGGCTGGGCTATGCTACTGCAATGATGGTCTGTTTAATGTAATTGGAATTACATGTAATCCAGAGGAGTGGAGGAGCTTTAATGACAGTTCCTCAAAAAGCATTAAAACTGTAGTTCTCCACAGTTGGAATGAGCATCCATACCTTAGGACATAAAAGAGGAAGAACCCACTTAGATCCGCTCCATCGTCAGGTCGTTGGGGGAGGGGGTCTCCTCGTGGCGTTGGTAAAACGGTCTGGGTAATGGTTGTCCATAACCAGTGGCTTAAGACTCTTCTCTTCTTCCAAACGAAGTTAAGCATCGCTGCAGTGAGTTAGGCCTCTTGAAACGCCTCCTGCTCTTGCTCAAGATAGAGCGTGGTGGCGGGAGTTCATTGAGGCCCTGTGCAACCCCGTGGGTGCCGCACGAAATGATTGATTGATTGATGGAGGCAACAAGTTTTCTCTCAACCTTTTATAGGATTTATCGTTTCATCACCTTCAGGTGCATTACTAGTTTCCGTTTTCTTAAGTGCGTGTATCATCTGGTACTTCTATACTGGTAGGACTTACGTTGTTGTGCGTTGCCCATCCCGTTCAGAAACTTTCCAGTAGAATTCTTCGACTCTTTCCTTTTAACCGTCTATAATTTTATTTAGTATCGACATTTTCTTTATGGCAATTATAATTATCAGGTTTTTTACTGTTTCAGGAGTTTTCATATTTTAAAACATTTTTTCATTGTTTCCTTTTCTTGTTAATCGACTTGAATGCTCACGATTATTTCTGCCATCGTAGCATCGCGCCTCATTATTTGCCTCTGATGACGAGACGACTGGAGGCAGCCGAGCTGCGACCAAATACGAGGCAATCATGTTGCAGCTGACATCTGGAGGCGTGACCTCCCGTACCCAAATCCGCAGGTGGACCTGTGGCGATATATCTACCCCCTCCATTTTAACTTTCCCCAACTTTACCATTTCTATTACAGATTTCTCCTTAAAAACCCCGGCGTCGATTCCCTCGTTGGTTCTCGCTTATTACTTTTAAGTAATCAACGAAATTCACGAGAAAAGTAAAGAAATAAAGTGAAAACGAACGAGGCGACCTCCACAAGCGTTGCTAAAGAAAATGAAAGAGAGGATTCCTGGTCCCAGCAGGTAAATAGCCTACTTATGGTGTTAAGCACCGCGCAATTCTCCTGGATCATTCTACCTTCTACAGCTGGATGCTCCTGTGGCGACCATCCAGAGGACAGCCCCGCAAACCCCCCGTAGTTTTATGTGCGTGTGTCGGTTTGTGTGGTCGCGTCATGTGTAACTGAACCCTTCTCCCTGCCCGGCTGCTCGGCGAAACACACTTCGCCCACTCTATATGCAACCCCCCCCCTCTCTACGAAGAATGACCCTTGGAGACCGGGCTTGCCAGCGATTGTCATTCTAATCTTTATGTAATTTAATTATCCGTTTGGGAGATCTCGTTCCCGATTGGAAGGGGAGTGTGGGAGGCGAAATTAATTGGGGAAAATTCTTGATTTGGGGGTTGTGGGCATTCAGTTGTGCCAAGTTGAGTCACTTCCAGTGTGGTTAGTGGCTGGATGGAGGGTGCCACGTTAAACAATAGGGATCTGTTAGGTGGGGGGAGGGGAGAGGCGCTCTCCGATCTTTTTGTAAATTCCACCACCAATGCAGCCTCTTACACTGATTCCAAATTTGTATTTTTTTACATTACTAGTTGAAAAAAAAGATCGGAGAAGGTCCACAAAACCGAAAGATCCCAAAACTCCAAAAGAATGGAGAACGTCCACCAAACCCAAAAGATCCCCAAACCCCAAAAGATTGGAGAACGTCCCAATGCCGAGGAATGTGTTCGAAATTGCTTTGTGACCTCAATCTGAGTTGAGTCAATAATTTAGGAGGATCAAGTAATATAATCCCCCTCCCCCTTTCTGTTGGGAGCGATTGACTTAACTTGGTTATTTGGGGGGAGAATTATCTTTACTAGCGTGACCTTAGAGGGATTATCTTTACTTGATTCGGTAATTGTATTTACACGTCAAATGTAAATGTAACAAGGCTGCGCAATACGATCTAAAAACATTACTAGAGCAACGAACCAACCAGGGTTTTTAAGCCCCAAATTCAAAGTGATGAGGTTCTTAAATTTTCGTTAGAATTCACCGTTATCATTTCTTGTAAATGCTAAAAAGCGAGAGTTTGGCGCCATTACTTCAAATGAAGACGACACCCTTATGTAGAACCGTATGGACCACGATGAAGGAGAAGAGACACGGTGGCGCTTCGTGTGAAGCGCCATGTGACCTTGAATGAATTACTTCCTAAAGCCACGTCCACAGGGTTGGTGGTTCATCAGACTTTTAAAGTATGTGAGGAAGTATGAGTGTTTTCGTAAGCATTTGACGGGCGATGGTAAATAATTTGTGAGGCGAACATTATTTAGGTAATGGAAAGAAAGCGAAAATTACGTTTATTTTTCTTAGACTTAAAGGGGTGTAGAATTAATTTTTGAAGAGGAAAAGTTGATTGTGACAAATAAAAGTACTATGAATAACCATTATATTATAATTCCTTAATAATTAAAATTATTTTATAAATGAATGGTAATTTAAAAAAACTAGCAGAGCATGGTTTCGATCCACGGACCTCTGGGTTATGGGCCCAGCACGCTTCCACTGCGCCACTCTGCTCACACAGGGAAAGTTCAAAATAATAGTTTAAAAAGAATAAAGGTGTGGAAAAACTTGTTAAAATTAAGAATTTGTGGAGAATGGCTGCTATTTATGTACACTTACCATATCCGTTGAAACTTACCAGGATAGACTGCATCTATTGGACCCTATTTGCTCGCGTCTTAATTAAGTTATCATAATATACTTTAAATTCACTTATATTCTTATTTTTTAATAACATTTTCCGCTAGTTTATTTCAATTCGCTTTTTCTCTATTGGAAAAATACTTCTTTCTCAACTCAGTCGTCGAATGATCCACCTGTAGTTTAGGAGAATGACCTCTTAAATTATTCGTAACACACAATCTAAAAAAAGGCCTCTTTGTCTATTTTTGTAATACCATTTATTATTTTAAACACCTCAATACGATCGCCTACTTCTCCCTTATACTCCATAGTTAACAATCCTAACTTCTCCAATCTCTTCTCATATCAAAGATGCCTTATATCATTCATCAACTTTGTGGCTACCTCTTTAGTCTTTTCAATCGCCTTATCATCATCTTCATCATCCTCATCACTAACTCTATAATATAGGAAGGGGATTTTTTGAGTATTTGAATAATAATTTCATCTTAGTTTGGTTATGACTTATGTTTTTTATCAAAGTTATTTCTAATAATGCTTTTATAATATAAAAAAAACAAAATGGAGAAGTTCAGAAATAAATATAGGTATCGAAATTTTGTGAATTTTCAAAAGTATAATTTTAAATTATACAGGATCGCAAGCCTAAAGGGATTGGCTCCTTATGGAGTAAAAAGGAATTTAACGATACAGGGTTGGAATTTATACAAATGAATTGGCATTGAGGGAAATGGTTGTTGAGGGTAGAGAGAAGGAGTTTGTTAAACTCGGATGTCAAATGCTCGAGATAGGGTAGCTTAATGAAAACCTTCTGTTTAGAAACAGTAGTAAGTAAGGGTCGAGGATAGTATATTTTGGAGAGAAATTTGGATACTAACTGGTCGAAGATGAAATCGGGGTAATAATTAAATTTGAAGAAATCCTTTAAATAAGCCAGTTCTTCATGAAACGATATCCAGTTAGAGCATATATGGTAGGCTCTAAAAATTCGGCTTTTAATACTGGATAATTTAAACTGACTGGGAGAGCTACTAAAACATGTGTACCTAATCTAGAGGTGGAAGGTTTTCTGTAAATGGATGTATTGTAAGACGAACCTGTTCGGACAACGTTGACATCCAAGAGCCTACCATATATGCTCTAAAAAAATACATATTAAAGTTTGTTTTATTAATTTTAGTTGTTTTGTATTCTTCATTTAGGCAAGAATGAGGTCCGTAATCTACATAAGGCCAAAGTTGGGGTCCGTAATCTACATATGATCCCATAATTCTTCCTGAATAGCAGAATATAATTAAAAGAAAAATAAAGATAAACGGGTCTGAAATTTGAGGGGGAGGGGCTTCAGGCCCCTCCTGAATCCGCGGTTGGGAGGGGGAGGTTATTAGGTAAAGTTTGTGCCATGTTTTAAGAAACCTGAGTGAGTCCTGAATCAGATCAGACACCGATAACAAAGTCGGTAATTGTCTATATTAGCTCCGGGAAGGTGTCGGCTTCCACGCCGTATTTATTCCCTCTGTTTGAAGCCTTCTCGGCCAAATAGGTGGCAATACATCGCTTGGCTCCTTCGGGAGATAACGCGCCGTGCCCATTTCTGAGACCAGATTGTGACCATTAGCGACTCACAAAGCACCCTGAGTGCTCTCGCGGCATTGAAATCTCCGTACCCCTGGTTCATTCGTAATTTCACCGATGACAAAAGCCACAAAGGCCTATCAAAGGTCATCCGAATCTGTCAAAACCCACCCCCAATTTGCATCCATAGGATTGTGTCAGATCATGTATCTATTATATACAATTTGAACCATCCATAGGAAAGCGTCATAAACAAAAAGTATCCTCATCAAGGCTCGTCAAAATCCAAATCAACATTATATACAATAATAAAAAAAGGCATCCACAGGAATGAGTCCAGAATACCTGCCCCCCCTCCAAAAAAAGTTAATCCTCCCTCCCCATCAACCCATCTAATCTGCGTTTGAAAACATTCAAGTTTGGCCTGTCTACCGTCTCAGATGGCAAACTATTCCAATAATCTACCATTCTATTGGTGAAAATATATTTTTAAGTGGTAACCCCTAATCCTATTATTACCTTCCAACTCAAATAACTTGCTAAAATCCATCTTATCCATCCCAGAAGAGGATTTTAAATAGCTCGTCATATCTCCCCTGAGACATCCTCTTTCAAATGAGAACATATTTAATACCCTCAATCTATCTTCATATTCAAGGTGCTTCAGGAAAGGTATTATTTTTGTTGCCCTTCTTTGTACTGACTCTAGCAGGTTGATGTCATGTCTAAAATGTGGCGACCATGCTTGTATACAGTACTCTAAATGTGTCCTAACATACAAGTTGTAGAGTTTAAGGATAATCTCTTTACACTTGTAGCTAACATTCCTGTTAATGTATCCTAGCACGCTATTTGCTCTATTTTTGCCTCAATACACTGCTTTGAAAACTTCAGTGACCTATCGACTAGTACGTCTAAGTCCTTCTCATCCTCAACTGAATTCAGCCAATGCCCATCCATTTCATAGCTAATTTCTCTATTATCCCTTCCCACGTTAAGAACTTTGCATTTTTTAAGGTTAAAAGTCATCTGCCATTTATGAGCCCAAGTTAATAACTTATTTAAGTCACTCTGCACTTTAAAGCCCCCCTCAACTTCTTTGACTACAGCTGCCAATTTAGTGTCATCAGCAAAAATTGACACCTTGCTATTTACTGCCTCCTCAAGATCATTCATATAAATTATGATTAATAAAGGGCCTAGAACTGATCCCTGCGGTACGCCACTGATAACGTCCCTTATCTGTGACCTCACCCCATTCAGTGCATCTCTCTGTTACCTGTCTTTCAGCCATTCAGCTATCCAATTCAAACCTCTCCCACATATCCCATGCATTTTTAATCTGTGAACTAGTCTCCTATGTGGAACCTTAAATTGCTAAAATCTAAGTAAATTACATCAACATTCTCTCCCTTATCTAAGTGTTTAGTTACATAATCCATAAAATCCAGTAAATTTGTTAAACACGATCTACCTCTTCTAAAACCATGATGAGAATCATTTATTAACTTATCACTCTCTAGATAGTCAGAAATTCCATTCTTAACTATCTTCTCAAGAATTTTACAAACTATAGAAGTTAAGCTTACCGGTCTAAAGTGAGTCGGGTCCTCTTTACTTCCCCTTTTAAAAATGGGCACTATGTCGAAGTATACCCTAGTATTTATACACAGCGATTCAACTTCTACTTGTTTCATAGAATTATTTAGATTTGAAGAAATGCAATTTCTGATATATGTGAGGGAATCCCCACGTGGAAGATCTTTAGCAGAAAGGAACTTCCATGTGCAACAGAAGGCCCGGCTAGGCCTAAAGCGGTAAGCCTACCCCCCCCCCCTTCCACAAGCGGTAGCCTCGAATCGAGTCCCCCACGATTCACCTTTATGCGGGCTAAAATAGCTCTGCAAGAAGATTCGAGGCCCTTCGAGAGTAGAGCTGTTTTCCGCTAACCCCCCTCAGGGCGAGCCTCGGACATAAATAGTGTTCAACTCCCATGAGGAGACACAGAGTTGAGAAGTCTCGCGCAGAACCCAGAAGATTTCCCCATGGTCCCAAGTCAAGTGCTAGCAACAAAGCAAAGTGCCAGCTGGACTATTTTGTGTATTTGGAATTAGCCCCAACCAGCAGGTAATTCCACTGAACGATCGCCCCGAGTGATTTTTCCCGACTTCGTTCATCAACTCCTGTCGAAGCCCTCCTCATTTCGGGTAGCCGAAATACTCTCCCCTGGACCGGAAGTTACCGCCCTCCCCCTTGCTTTGAGAACCGTCATCACTCCAACCTCCCGCTCTGAAGTCCGAGCAGCATCACCTCAAGTGCAGAAGACATCCGTAAGCCAACCCCTCTCCCCCTTTTAGTAACCCAACTGGGTTAATCCCCCACCCCCTATTTGAATAGATTCATCTGGGAATACCTTAAGTTCTAACTTCATAGCCTGATTTATAACGTCAATTTCCCCTTTCATTTACTGATGTGATTTTGCCCGTTAATTCTCTGAGGTAATTTTACCCATCAATTCTCTCATTATTTTTGTGTAAATAAAATTATATTTTTGTACATGTCTCTTTAAATAACCTTGAGCTTTGCCATTGTCCATAATTTACCTGACCTCGTTGCACTCTCTCGCTACTCAGCCCGTCTGAACTCGTGGTTTTCCGTCCCTTTTGTCGGTTCGCTTTCAAGTTATTGGTCCCTCCCTGATAGATATAATATGGTATTGATATGATGTAATGTCATACCACGACAATATACATAATCAACCCACCACCCGTCCTATCTCTCCTTTGATTAATATAGATATCATAACTCTGTAGTTCAAATTCACTCACGTTGTCATTAAATTTATTTTCATTAATCCATGATTCTATTACACATATTATATCTATATCTTCACCAATAATATAACTCATCTTTCTCATTTCTAAGACTACGAACATTGGTATAAAGACAACTCAGGCCTCCTATTCCTGAAGCACCTCTTTTAGAATGTATAACTTCCACTCTATCTCCTGTGCACCTCTTTCCTTTCCCTGCCCCACCCTGTACTCTTATATTTCCCTGACCACTATCAGGAACTAGTTTGCCGCCTGCAAAGACCCAAAGACACTATCTAACTCCTGCCACAACACGTCAACCCCACCCGGTTTAGATGGAGTCCACCCAATGCATACAATGCCTTATTCCCCCCAAAGCCATTTCATACATCTACAAACACTAATCTCAACTCCCTCCTCAGATGGACCTTTCACATACTCATTCAGTCCAATTGCACGAGACAACCATTCCATCCCCACATCCAATCTCGGAAGCACACCTGAAACAACGCCTTTCACTCATCCTTTCCACTAACCTTTTGTATCTCTCTCGTAACTCACATGAACCCATCTTCTTTACATCATTTACTCCCACATGCGTAATCACAACTACATCCCTCTCACACCCAGACTATCATACATCTCAGACACATCATTTACACCAGCATCGGGCAAACAAACTCTCACTCCCTACCATTTGCTCGCACTCAGCTTCCTATCTAATCTGACAGTCACCCATCACAAGCACTCGGTCATCCCCCTAGTCCCCTAGTCCCCTCCTAGGGTACAAAAGTTCCAAAAATGCTAAAATGCAGGACGTATTGGAGGCCTATTCACTACTCACGCTGGTTACTTAAGACATGCCACTAACTCTACCTAATAACCCCTCCCCCTTTCCCCTAACCACCCACTTACTGTCATGAAAAACAACAACAAAAAAACAAAACCAACCGACTGAATAACCATGGGGCTAATCATTATTATTACTATCTAAATTGGTCTCTCAATCTTATCTGAATCAAAATATTTGGAAGCTAATGGTTCATGCATTATTTGCCTTCTCCCGGATAAGGAATATTTTGTGTTTATAATAATTAATTGTCTTACGCATACTGGGTGGATGGATCGCTTGCATCAACATTATCGTGAATCCCTTCCTATCACATTCAGCCACTAAGCATAGGTTAGTTAATATTAATAGCAGTCATTCTCCATAAATTCTTAATTTTCACAAATTTTTCCACAACTTTATTGTTTTTAAACTATTATTTGGGGCCTCCTCCTCCGTAAGCAGAGTGGCGCAGTGGAAGCGTGCTGGGCCCATAACCCAGAGGTCCGTGGATCGAAACCATGCTCTGCTAGTTTTTTTAAATTACCATTCATTTATAAAATAATTTCAATTATTAAGGAATTATAATATAATGGTTATTCATAGTACTTTTATTTGTCACAATCAACTTTTCCTCTTCAAAAATTAATTCTACACCCCTTTAAGTCTAAGAAAAATAAACGTAATTTTCGCTTTCTTTCCATTACCTAAATAATGTTCGCCTCACAAATTATTTACCATCGCCCGTCAAATGCTTACGAAAACACTCATACTTCCTCACATACTTTAAAAGTCTGATGAACCACCAACCCTGTGGACGTGGCTTTAGGAAGTAATTCATTCAAGGTCACATGGCGCTTCACACGAAGCGCCACCGTGTCTCTTCTCCTTCATCGTGGTCCATACGGTTCTACATAAGGGTGTCGTCTTCATTTGAAGTAATGGCGCCAAACTCTCGCTTTTTAGCATTTACAAGAAATGATAACGGTGAATTCTTACGAAAATTTAAGAACCTCATCACTTTGAATTTGGGGCTTAAAAACCCTGGTTGGTTCGTTGCTCTAGTAATGTTTTTAGATCGTATTGCGCAGCCTTGTTACATTTACATTTGACGTGTAAATACAATTACCGAATCAAGTAAAGATAATCCCTCTAAGGTCACGCTAGTAAAGATAATTCTCCCCCAAATAACCAAGTTAAGTCAATCGCTCCCAACAGAAAGGGGGAGGGGGATTATATTACTTGATCCTCCTAAATTATTGACTCAACTCAGATTGAGGTCACAAAGCAATTTCGAACACATTCCTCGGCATTGGGACGTTCTCCAATCTTTTGGGGTTTGGGGATCTTTTGGGTTTGGTGGACGTTCTCCATTCTTTTGGAGTTTTGGGATCTTTCGGTTTTGTGGACCTTCTCCGATCTTTTTTTTCAACTAGTAATGTAAAAAAATACAAATTTGGAATCAGTGTAAGAGGCTGCATTGGTGGTGGAATTTACAAAAAGATCGGAGAGCGCCTCTCCCCTCCCCCCACCTAACAGATCCCTATTGTTTAACGTGGCACCCTCCATCCAGCCACTAACCACACTGGAAGTGACTCAACTTGGCACAACTGAATGCCCACAACCCCCAAATCAAGAATTTTCCCCAATTAATTTCGCCTCCCACACTCCCCTTCCAATCGGGAACGAGATCTCCCAAACGGATAATTAAATTACATAAAGATTAGAATGACAATCGCTGGCAAGCCCGGTCTCCAAGGGTCATTCTTCGTAGAGAGGGGGGGGGGTTGCATATAGAGTGGGCGAAGTGTGTTTCGCCGAGCAGCCGGGCAGGGAGAAGGGTTCAGTTACACATGACGCGACCACACAAACCGACACACGCACATAAAACTACGGGGGGTTTGCGGGGCTGTCCTCTGGATGGTCGCCACAGGAGCATCCAGCTGTAGAAGGTAGAATGATCCAGGAGAATTGCGCGGTGCTTAACACCATAAGTAGGCTATTTACCTGCTGGGACCAGGAATCCTCTCTTTCATTTTCTTTAGCAACGCTTGTGGAGGTCGCCTCGTTCGTTTTCACTTTATTTCTTTACTTTTCTCGTGAATTTCGTTGATTACTTAAAAGTAATAAGCGAGAACCAACGAGGGAATCGACGCCGGGGTTTTTAAGGAGAAATCTGTAATAGAAATGGTAAAGTTGGGGAAAGTTAAAATGGAGGGGGTAGATATATCGCCACAGGTCCACCTGCGGATTTGGGTACGGGAGGTCACGCCTCCAGATGTCAGCTGCAACATGATTGCCTCGTATTTGGTCGCAGCTCGGCTGCCTCCAGTCGTCTCGTCATCAGAGGCAAATAATGAGGCGCGATGCTACGATGGCAGAAATAATCGTGAGCATTCAAGTCGATTAACAAGAAAAGGAAACAATGAAAAAATGTTTTAAAATATGAAAACTCCTGAAACAGTAAAAAACCTGATAATTATAATTGCCATAAAGAAAATGTCGATACTAAATAAAATTATAAACGGTTAAAAGGAAAGAGTCGAAGAATTCAACTGCAAACTTTATTATTGTGATGGACAGCGCACTGAAGCGATCCCTTTAACCAACCTCCGCCTGGAAGAAGAGAAGAGTCTCGAGCCAATGGTTATGGACAACCATAACCCAGACCATTTTGCCAACGCTATGAGGAAATCCGCACCCCTCCCTCCCAACGACCTGACGATGGAGCGGATCTAAGTGGTTCCTCCTCCTATATCTGACCAAGATCTCTGAAATCACGCCACGACTTCTTCGCCTTTTCCGAATAGAGGTTGCGCCCAAGCTCCTGAGCACTTTGCGAAACGAGTTCACAAGCAGTGCCCGTTTAATAACATGGCAGCACATGCTACGACTCCCGCGCTTCCTTCAGGGGGAACTGCGGGGATGTAATTATTGATTTTCCTGATTTTTTTAATAATATATATATATTAAAAAAATCTCACAGGAAAATGAAAGGCAGATTCCAAGTACTTTCGAACTTGTTCAGTTCATTATCAAGGAATAACGAAATTTTGTTTACAAAGGTGTTATATATATATATATATATATATATATATATATATATATATATATATATATATATATATATATATATATATATTAAGAAAATTATTGCAGTAACGCAATTAATTATGCGGTTAAAAGGCTATTTTTGGCAAACCAGTCTTCCTCAAAGCCTTCGAAAGGAGCTCTTCTCACATACACGAAAAGGTGGCATTTTTCGTGTATGTGAGAAGAGCTCCTTCCGAAGGCTTTAAAGAAGACTGGTTTGCCAAAAATAGCCTTTTAACCGCATATATATACGAAGGGTGGTCAATAGGTTATGCGAATCGGTAGGGCAAAACAGAAGAAGGGGGATGGCTGTTTGTGGGGATGTTAGGACAAGTTATGACAAATCAGGACCTGCAGCCGCACGCTCCTGCCTCGCCTATTTAAGAAGCAGTAGCTGTTCGAAGATTGTCAGTCACAAATATTTCAACCATGGAGAAGGTTGAGCACCGCGCACTGATCAAATTTGTGACCAAGGAAGGCGAGAATGCAAAAGAGATCCATGAACGCATGGTTGCAGTGCACACTGACACCGCCCCTTACTATGCAACCATTGCTCGCTGGAATAGGGAGTTCCGCCATGGTCGTGAGTCCCTTGAAGATGACCCCCGTCCAGGACGCTCGTCAGACGTGACCAATGAGGACAATGTGGACCGTGTGGACAGGATGATCCTTGAAAATCGACGGGTGAAGGTTGAAGAAATCGAGCGACAACTTGGAATATCACATAGAAGTGTTATCAACATCATCCACGACAATTTGGCCATGATTAAGGTCTCTGCCCGTTGGGTGCCTAGAAACCTCACGCCCCAAGATCGACTTCAACGTCGTCAAAGTTCGGAGGAGCTGCTGCTCCTGTATAACCAAGACCTGGCCGGATTCGAGACACGCATAGTGACAGGTGATGAAACGTGGGTCCATCACTGGGATCCCCTAGCGACTACTTTTTATTCCGCCAGCTCAAGGCTGCACTGCGTGGACGCCGGTTTGGGGACGATGAAGATGTCCAGCTCGCCGTCCAGGAGTGGATTGAAGAGCAGTCGGCAGATTTCTGGTTGTCGGGAATTCGAAGCCTCAGGGACAAGTGGCGCAAGTGCATTGAAGTCGAGGGTAGTTATATTGAAAAATAATAAAACACTTTTCCTCATATCTCGTTTCCTTATATCCGAATCGCAAAACCTATTGACCGCCCCTCGTATATGTGTGTGTGTGTGTGAAACAGAAGAGCAATACTATGCCCATATACGACCTTTGTAAAATTTTTCGTTATTCCTTGATGATAAACTGAGCAAGTTCGGAAGTATTTGGAATCCACCTTTCATTTACCTGTGTGTTTTTTTGCATTTAGTGCTCTACTCAAGCGCTACTTTATGAGTTTCTCATATATATATATATATATATATATATATATATATATATAAAATTAAGTAAAAAGGACAAAACGGAGAAAGCGAGTTTAAGTTATAGAACTGGTAAAACATTGAGTAGAAGATATGTAATATATTGTAAGAGAGATGTATCCTTAAATATTAAACTCAAGCTTTGTCGACGAAATCATGGCTAATATATATGTATATATTTACGAGGAGCGGTGAATAAGTTTTGCAATTCGGATATAAGGAAACGAGATATGAGGAAAAGTGTTTTATTATTTTTCAATATAACTACCCTCGACTTGAATGCACTTGCGCCACTTGTCCCTGAGGCTTCGAATTCCCGACAACCAGAAATCTCCCGACTGCTGTTCAATCCACTCCTGGACGGCGAGCTGGACATCTTCATCGTCCCCAAACCGGCGTCCACGCAGTGCAGCCTTGAGCTGGCGGAATAAAAAGTAGTCGCTAGGGGATCCCAGTGATGGACCCACGTTTCATCACCTGTCACTATGCGTGTCTCGAATCCGGCCAGGTCTTGGTTGTACAGGAGCAGCAGCTCCTCCGAACTTTGACGACGTTGAAGTCGATCATGGGGCGTGACGTTTCGTGAGGCTTCTAGGGACCCAACGGGCAGAGACCTTGATCGTGGCCAAATTGTCGTGGATGATGTTGATAACACTTCTATGTGATATTCCAAGTTGTCGCTCGATTTCTTCAACCTTCACCCGTCGATTTTCAAGGATCATCCTGTCCACATGGGCCACATTGTGCTCGTTGGTCACGTCTGAAGGGCGTCCTGGACGATGGTCATCTTCAAGGGACTCACGACCATGGCGGAAATCCCTATTCCAGCGAGCAAGGGTTGCATAGGAAGGGGCGGTGTCGGTGTACACTGCAAACATGCGTTCATGGATCTCTTTTTGCATTCTTGCCTTCCTTCGTCACAAATTTGATCAGTGCGCGGTGCTCAACCTCCTCCATTGTTGAAAAATTTGTGACTGACGATCTGCGATCAGCTACTGCTTCTTAAATAGACGAGGCAGGAGCGTGCGGCTGCAGGTCCTGATTTGTCATAACTTGTCCTAACACTCCCACAAACAGCCATCCCCCTTCTTCTGTTTTGCCCTACCGATTCGCAAAACTTATTGACCACCCCTCATGTACATATATATATATATATATATATATATATATATATATATATATATATATATATATATATATATATATATATATATATATATATATATATATATATATATATATATATATATATATATATATATATATATGCAACAAAGCCCACAGGGAAAATTAATACGAGGATTCCAAGTACTTTCGAACTTTATTTCGAGTTCTTTATCATTCCTTGATAAAGAACTCGAAATAAAGTTCGAAAGTACTTGGAATCCTCGTATTAATTTTCCCTGTGGGCTTTGTTGCATATATATATATATATATATATATATATATATATATATATATATATATATATAAAGGAAAAATATAGAAAACTTCACTAGATCATACTGTATAGTATAACAAGCCGCTGTTCTCTTCCTTAAGAGGTTGAGCTTGGTTACACAGGCACCCCTGTGGGGGTGTAGCCTACGGCCTTATTTGCTAATCTTAACCGCTTTTTTTAATCCCTTTTATAGACTTTATTTTAACACCCTGAACACCCTTTTCTTCTTCTTCTTCTTCTTCATCTTCATCTCCTTCTTCAACTTCATCTTCATCTTCTTCATCTTCACCTTCTTCTTCTTCTTCTTCTTCCGCCCGCCGAGTCCCATTCCACCCGCCGAGTCCTGACTGAAAAGACGTTATTTCTGTGCTCCTGCTTAATTCATCTGTGCCCCCAAATTTCCTTTTCTGAGTAACTTAATAATTCTAGATACTTCCTGCGCTCATATAATATTAGTCGCTGTTTTAAAAAGATTGGCCGTCTTATTCGCTGTGTAAATTTTATTTATCTTCATCCGTATTCTAGAAATCGACAATGCCCGTGATCAAGTTTGAATGTTCGAGTTGTGGGGCTTCCTTTAATAAGGAAATTTACGTTCCTTCTAACATCGAACAAACAAGAATTTGCCGTTTCTGTATTTTAAACGATGCATTAGAGCGTAAGTTTGCTAACGCTATTAGCGAAATTAAATTAGAACTAAATTCCGTCGCGAGGGACGTTATCTCGACCAACCGTAAAGTCGACGAATTGAATTCGAGTCTAAATTCTACCCTTCATGATATGCGTGGGAGGAAAAATAGAAATCACGACAACCGGCCTACTCGTATGAATCATCAGGCAATTGTTGACCAGCAACAAAGGATTTTAAACTCGTTTGGACACCAGGATTCACAATATAGACCCCAAGATTCGCAATTTAGGACCGTTAGAAATGGGGCTAGACCATCGAGTGAACAGCATTTCACATTACCGTGTTCGAACCCCTTCGCACTGCTAACTCCTAACATAACATAACATAACATAACATAATTTAACGGATGACAAAAGCCACAAGGGCCTATCAAAGGTCATCCGCATCCGTCAAAACCCACCCACAAAAAGCACCATCACCAGGGAAAGACAAAATCAAAGTCCCCCCACAATATAATATAACAGATGACAAAAGCCACAAGGGCTCATCATAGGTCATCCGAGTCAAATGGCCTCTTTTTTAGGGCACCCAAACTCCCAGGAAAACTACATCCAGAGGATTGCGTCCAGAAACAAGGGTATCGCCAATCAAGGCTTGTCAAGAAATAAATCATGCAGCTATAGATATATTCAAACAACATTAATATATACAAAACTTAGGAAGCATCACAACCTTCCCTCCCCATAAACTCATCCAACCTACTCTTAAATACATTTAGACTTGGACTACCTACTACCCTCGGCGGCAATTTGTTCCAGAAATCTACCACTCTATTGGTGAAAAAATATTTTCTTAAATCCAACCTACACCCTTGCTTTTTAATTTTCAAGTGGTGACCTCTAGTCCGATTTCCATCATCTAACTCAAAAACTTGCTAACATCCAATTTATCTATCCCGGAAAAAATTTTAAAGAGCTCAATCATATCCCCTCTCACACACCTCCTTTCGAACGAGAACATATTTAATACCCTCAGTCTATCTATATATTCAAGGTGCCTCAGGAAAGGAATAATCTTTGTTGCCCTCCGTTGCACTGACTCAAGAAGGTTAATATCGTGTCTAAAATGTGGGGACCATGCCTGTATACAGTACTCTAGATGTGGCCTAACATAAGAGTTATAGAGTTTAAGAATAACCTCCTTACTTTTGTAACTGACATTTCTCTTAATGAAACCCAGCACTCTATTTGCTCTATTTCTTGCTTCAATACACTGCTTAGAAAACCTTAATGACTTATCTATTACTACTCCTAGATCTTTCTCATCCTCTACTGAGCTCAGCCAATGCCCATCCATTTCATAGTTAAATTCTCTATTATCTTTTCCCATGTTAATAACTTTGCACTTATCAAGGTTGAAAGTCATTTGCCATTTATGTGCCCAGGATAACAATTTATTTAAATCCCCCTGCACTTCAAAATTATCATCAATATCTTTAACTACAGCTGCTAATTTGGTATCATCCGCAAAAATTGACACTTTATTATTAACTGCCTCCCCAAGATCGTTTATATAGATGACAAATAATAATGGACCGAGAACTGATCCCTGAGGAACCCCACTGATAACATCCCTCCACTCTGACTTTACACAATTTAGCACTACCCTTTGCTTCCTGTCTTTCAGCCACTCAGCTATCCAATTTGAACCCCCCCCCCACATATCCCAATCATTTTTAATTTATGAACTAGTCTCCTATGTGGTACCTTATCAAATGCTTTACTAAAATCCAAGTAAATTACATCCACATTCTCTCCCTTATCTACTTGATTTGTTACGAACTCCAGAAAGTCTAGTAAATTAGTCAAACATGATCTATCTGATCTAAACCCATGGTGAGCATCGCTGATTAACCCCTCCCTCTCTAGATGTTGGCAAATCCCTTTTTAACTATTTTCTCAAGAATTTTACAGACTACAGGAGTTAGGCTAAGTGGTCTATAGTTATTTGGATCCTCTTTACTACCCTTCTTGAAAATGGGGACTACATTCGCTCTCTTCCAATCATCGGGTATTTCTCCATATTCCAATGACCTAGTATATAACTTCTCCAGAGCTATTGAGATACTTTCTACCCCTTCTTTAAGTATCCTAGAATGAATATTATCAGGGCCGGAGGCCTTGGTAGTATCTAACTCACCTATTAGTCCTTTTATCGTCCTCGGATCCACACTAATGGTAGTAAACACCTCTTTCCCTGACCCACGAGTACTATACATAAGAGTATTTAGTTTCTCCTTTGTAAATACTGATGCAAAATGACCATTTAGTACCTCAACTATTTCCTCATCAGTTTCTCTCACAACCCCTTCATATTTGATAGGTCCTATTTTAACTCTGCCAGACTTGTTATTAATTTTATAGTAACTAAAGAACTTTCTAGGATCTTTGTTGCTATCCTGAGCTAATTTAATTTCTGACACCCTTTTGTTCTTCTTTATAATCTTATTTAACTCATTCCTAGCCATTCTATAATCACTTAAATTTTGAATATTATTTTCTACCTGTAATTTTTTATATACCCTTTTCTTCTCTGAAATTTTTCTAGCTATCTCCTGATTCCACCATAATGGTTTCCTACTTTTGTTCCTAATGGCCTTCATTGGGATACATTGTTCTTGGACTACATTTATTATATGCTTGAAAGTATCCCACATCCCATAAGCATTTTTACCTCTGAATTCTACATCCCAGTCTACAAAATTTAGCAAGCTTCGGAGTTTTACATAATCTCCCTTATGGGAATTTGGAACTTTTACAGCATTCTCGGTTATTTTACCCTTCTCAATTCCCAAGTTAAAACGAACTATCTGATGGTCACTATTTCCCAATGCTTCCCCAACAATCAATTCTTGAACTAAATGATCACTGTTAGAAAGTACTAAATCTAATATATTGTCCCCCCTCGTTGGCTCATTAACAAATTGATTCAAAAAATTATCCTCAAAGCATTCTATGAACCTGCCACTTGTTCTATCCCTACCTATCATATTTTCCCAGTCCACAGAGTTTAAGTTGAAGTCCCCAATAATAACTGCATCTGTTTCACATCCCTTACTTATTTCCCTTATCATTAGTTCATCCATATCATCAGTCTGCCCAGGGAAAGAAGAAACTGTACTAATTGGGGATTCTTTAATTAGAAACCAAGCGCCGGAATTCACAGCGCGTAACCCGTCAAAACGAAAACGATTTTGCCTTCCTGGTGGCCGCATAGATAAAGTAGTAAGTGAAATTGAAAAATTGGACCAAACACGTGGCGGGCGTACGATCCTCACGCTGGTAGGGAGAAATGATGTCCACAGGTACGACAGCACCCCACAGGGAATAGTAAACCGCGCCAAGACTATGATTGATACTGCGAAAGTTAAAGCGGATAACGTAGGAATAATTGGTATTTTCCCCCGACTAAAATCCACGTTGCGTCTGCAGTCCCGAGCTATATATACAAACGAGTGCCTTAAGCGCTTGTGTCGCGATACTGGAGTTAGCTTCTTTAACGTTTGGGATACATTTCAAGACCAACCTTCACTTTATCAAACGGACGGAATCCATTTAAGCGATGTGGGGAACAGTCGGCTGGGTAGGATTTTAGACCAGTCAGTACGTAGCATGTTAAGTAGGAGAGTTGCGGGGCCACGTGATGCCCATGCGCCGGACCGATCCTCGCTTGAAGGGGCAATGAGTATTGGGGAGCAGGGAAACGGAACCGATTCGCGTGTGATGGAGGAGTACACTTAAAGCGCAAATTGAAATGTATATATTCAAATATTCGTAGCTTAAAAAATAAACTTGCCGAAATAAAAGCCGTAGTTCTAGAGGGAGACTACGATCTCGTATTCTTAAGTGAGACTTGGATAGATACACATTCGGGGATCAGTGTTTGCGAATTTGATATAGCAGGTTATAAAATTCATTATACAAATAGACAAACTGGTAGAGGAGGGGGCGTATTAGGGTATATAAAAGATGACTTAAACGCTATAACGATCGACTCGTCTACGGCAGATATGAGAAGTGAGGCCTTATTAATCCAATTATGTTGTAATGCAAAAAATAAAATTAATTTAGCCGTCATATATCGTCCTCCATCGCAAATAGAAAGAGAAGATGCTGCATTCTTTGATATGCTTTCCTCTTGGGTTAGAAAAGGGACCACATTAGTCTGCGGCGATTTTAACCATCCAAACGTTAATTATAGTAACCTAACGTCAGATAAAGCTGGGGAGAGACTACTAAACTTTATTCTGGAGAATTTTCTCGTTCAAAAAGTGGAGGAACCAACTCGTGATAATAATATCCTCGATTTAATCATGGCGACTGACGAGTCATTGGTAGAAAATGTTTGTGTAGGAGAGCATTTAGCCTCGAGTGACCATAATGCGATTAGATTCGTTGTAAACACGTGTGTAGAAGTAAAAACGAGTACTCAGCTCATTCCACGTTTTAGTAGCTGTAATTTTGATACTTTTCGCGAAAGGATTAAGGATGTAGACTGGGGAATGCGCTTCGAGAATAGGTCAGTAGGAGAAATGTACACCGAGCTTCGGCGTACACTCCTTAGTGTAAATTTCGACTTAGTAAAGTATGTGCGCCGTAAGAGCGGGAAGTCGATGAGATCGCCGTGGGTTAGTTAGCCCACTAACATTAAGCTTAATTAAGGACCGAAATAGAAAATTTCAAATACATAAGAACAATGAGTCATTTATAAGTCGGCAAAATTACATAGATTCTCGAAGAGAAGTTAAACGGGCGGTTAGAGATGCGAAGCGGAAATAGGAAATAAAACTGGCGAAGGATTCGAAGAAGGAACCGAAACGGTTTTACGGCTATGTAAACAGTAGGAAACCCTTAAAAGGTTCAATAGGGCCGATTAAAGACAAAGATGGTCGTTTGACGGAATTTCCGGCGGAAATGTCTAAAATTTTAAATGAACATTTCACAAGCGTCTTTACTGTTGAAGATTCGTCCCAATTAGGATCGTTAGTTGAAGAAGTAGATAATAGTGATATTTGCATATCCGATATAACAGTTAATGAAGAGGAAATTCTTAAATATATTAACCTGATGAAAAAGTCGAAATCACCCGGGCCCGATGGCGTTTACCCCACTCATTTAAAGGAACTTAAGAATGAGCTTGCGAAGCCGTTGCGTGCAATTTTCAATCGCTCATTAGAAGATGGCGTAGTCCCTTTAGACTTCAAGCGTGCAAACGTTCCACCAATATTTAAGAATGGGAATAGATGCGAAGCAACGAATTTTCGTCCTATTAGTCTAACTTCGGTAGTTGGAAAGCTTTTAGAATCGGTTATTAGAGATAGAATAGTGAGCCACCTCGAGCTAAATAATCTGATTAAAGATTCCCAACATGGGTTTAGGCGGGCGAGATCGTGCTTGACAAATTTGCTGGAATTCTTCCATAAAATGATTTGCGTTTACGACGAAAGCAAAGCTGTAGATGTAATCTATCTAGACTTTAAAAAGGCGTTTGACACCGTTCCGCACGAGAGATTATTAATGAAAGTTAAAGCAATCGGTGTGAAGGGTAAGATATTAAATTGGATTAGAAATTGGCTGAAGGATCGTTCGCAGCGAGTAGTTATAAATGGTGAATATTCTGATTGGGTCAACGTCAGTAGTGGAGTGCCACAAGGCTCGGTTCTTGGCCCATTATTGTTTCTAATATATATAAACGATTTGGATAATGGCGTATTTAGTACGATTTCTAAATTTGCTGACGACACGAAGCTGGGCAACCGTGCCTATGTAAGATCGGATGTAGAAAAATTACAAAAGGACCTAAACTTGATTGTCAGATGGGCGGATAAGTGCAAATGCAGTTTAATTTAAGTAAATGCAAGGTGATGCATTTGGGTTGCCATAATTTGAGGGTAGAGTATTCCATGAAAGGCCAGGTCCTCGACGTGGTTAAATTGGAAAAAGACCTGGGAGTTTTAGTCTCGGATGACTTCAAAGTCACGAAACAATGCGCGGATGCATGTAAAAAAGCAAATCGTGTGCTGGGTTATATCGCGCGTAATTTCACGTTCAAATCCAAAGATATAATTTTACCGTTATATAAATCACTTGTGCGTCCACTGCTCGAATATGCGGTTCAATTTTGGGCTCCATACTTAAACAAAGATATCGCGCAATTAGAAAGAGTGCAGCGTAGGGCTACAAAATTAATTCCCGAGCTGAGAAACAGGCCGTACGAGGAAAGACTCAGGGCATTAGATTTGCCATCTCTCGAAGGCAGAAGATTACGTGGCCAGCTAATAGAAGTATTTAAAATACTGAAAGGATTTTCAAACGTTGATTATAGGAATTTGTTCGAATTGGATCATAGGGGAAACACTCGGCAACACGGATTAAAATTAGTGAACAAGCGATTTAACACTAGTATAGCCCAAAACTATTTTACGTTTAAAATTACTCAAATTTGGAATAGGCTGCCCACCCACGTAGTAGATAGTACGTCGGTAAATATGTTTAAAAACCGTCTCGACGCGCACTTAAATAGTATAAATATTACGTAGTCTGAGCACAGTAAATAAAAACGTCTTTGCAAAAGGAGTTTGGAGCGGAGGAACAACGAGTAAAAATGATGACTAAAAATGATGCCAGCGATTTCTCTTGCATGTGTAGTTTAGATATCCATTTTCTTTTCCGCCTATCCTATAAATAGTCTTACTATCCTAAAATTAGATTTTCACCACTAGCAGTCGAGGGCTGCGGAAGTTGACAATGTACACATGTAGATAAGTGTGTACAGTAGATTATATTTAAAAAAAAAATAAATAAATAAAAATAATAAAAAATAATAAAATAAAAAAATAAATAAATATATAGCATGTTAGAGATACTCGTAGATAAGTGTGTATCGTAGTTATGGATTTAGTGTAGCGGACAAGCCTCGAGCGGACCTTAGGGTCTTTGCTGGTCCTAGATTCTGTAGTTCTGTAGTTCTTCTTCTTCTTCTTCTGTCTGTGTCCTACGGCCTATCATGATTCTTTTTTCTTTTCTCCATCTAAATTTGCTATAATAATTTCCATGCCAAAATTTTAATAAATTTTCTGAACTTCACATTTGTAGTTCTTTTAGTTTTAAAAAGTCACAAAAATTCGATACTTATATTTATTTCTGAACTTTACCATTTTATTTTATTTTTATTATAAAGGAATTATTAGAAATAACTTTGATAAAAAATTAAATCTACTTAGGTGACAACCGAATTAAAAGAAAAAATCTTATTCAAACCTTCAAAAAATCTCGTTCTTAAAATATAGGCTTATGGATAAGTCTGGCCTTATGTCATAGTAGTACAGCGTATAGCCTAGGCCTACTCAACTGTCGGTCCGCTGGCCAAATCAGGACCTTCTTGGGTGAGCAGAAATAAACATATATAAATTGAATAGCATGAAGGTCGTGACGACGGATTCTTAAATGTGCATTTCCTTGACTGACTGGAGGGTAAGTTAGGGGTGTATTATACATTATGTATTTAACATATTTAATGCAGATAAAAGTTTAGTATAGTTGTATACTTTATATTAAATATCGACAACAAAAAATGTAACAAATCAGCTGGGTGGTGATACTGATGAGAAATTTTGAGGTCGTCGTTCAGTGATGACCCAGATTTACCGAAATACTGATGAGATTTACAAGTTGGATGAATCTCAGAAATAATTTATCAATCTCATGAATAATTTTGTTATTGTTTTTTCCAAATTTTCACCAAATATACAAAAATAGTGATATGATGCTTTTTAACTTAATTTTATCTACATAACATAAAACACAAGAACTACTACATGTATATTAAAGTGTGTCTGCCGAATTTTTACCTACCTACTGATTTTTCTCGCAATAATCTACTGAAATTTCCTCTGCACCATCTGGCAACACTGGCCTGAAGACGCGGTTTAATGGCGGTCGAGACACACCTGAATCATAGCGTGAGTTTGGTTATTTTTGATATGTCAAATGGTATTTTTAGGCCTCATCAATAGTATCGGTATTCATGAATAAGCCAGGAGTACGTTGGTAGGGTATTGAGTATAATAATATATATTTTAGCCAAAATAGTTTTCCATCTTCAGAAGCGATCACTCTACTCGTGTATATTCATTAGGTAACGTGTACGTCAAGTTGCGGCGTTGCCAAAACATTTACAGACCAACATTTGAGGGGATATCATAACATTAAATATAGATAAATCTGCAGCGAATGTTGGCCTGTGAATATACTGCTAACTTGACGTACCTTATAATGTTTGGGGCAATATTAGATCAATGCATTTGCGGTCTGGAGCCACATATTACCATTACTATCAATATTTATTTATCATTATTAATAACAAGGTAAAATATATTTTGTTTATCTTAATAATATTGTTACAATGTTCCTGTTTTACTGAGTAAACAGCCGCACTTTATTTAACGATGTATATGTTAACGAAGTATGTGTTAACATGAGAAAACTGTATTTTTGTTCATTCATAAAATCTTGAGTGAGAATCAAGTTAAAGAGTGGGTTAACACCCATCGCATGCGGAAAACACAATTGTCGTGGAATGGCCGGACTATATTTATATATATAGGTAGGTACTTTGGGGCTTTGGGCCGAAGTTGGTTGAAGACCTTTAGTGAAAGGGAAAATTGTTATGAGTCTAGTGGGGATGGTTTTATTATTATCTTTGCGGAGTCCTTTTAAAACAAATATTTCAGAGTATAAGTTAGCCAAAGATTAACAGGTAGCTGGTACGCGCTGGGGTTGCAAAAGAAAGACAATGACGAAAATATATCTTTACTAACAACAAAATTGATATTTATATTTACACAAATATTGGGTTTAAAGGGAATGGTCGAGCAGACGGGGTTAAAGGTCCACACGAGATACAGGTCGGTTAATTAAGGGATTAAAGAGGTCAGATTCAGTTTGGTGATTTAAAGGGGGATTTTAAACCGGGGCGTTCACACAAATAATGGAGCAATGGGGTAAGCCAGATTCAAGATCAATCTGCCGGCGGCAACTGTTGCGATTTGTTACGTGCTCTTTCGTGGCAGAAAAGGGGCTAGTTGGGGTACGATGAATGCGACGGAAGAAGCCAGGTTACCTCTTGCGTCAGCTGAGGGAGCACTTGTAGAGCTTTCGGAGTTGGGAATCCTCGTCAGGTACTTGCCGATTGACTATGGCAGAGTTCACGGACCGATTTAGCCTTCGACTCGAATCGAAATCGCCAAAGGGGCGTTGGGGGATGGAGACGAGCGTCCTTCAGCTCGTTCGCCGGAATAGGTGAGAAGTCTAACAGTGATACTTATTAAACTAAGTCGAAGGATTATATAGGCGCCTGGTAAGGTGGCTGTGACGGCCCTCCAGACGCGTGCGATTTTGGGGAAAAGTCGGCGACTCCTTCGGGGGAAGGGGGAATCGTGACAACGTTGGTTTTGAATGTCCAACGGACTTCAATCTTTGGGCGGAAGGCCAGAATGTTTGCGGAGAGGTGGCAGGGGAAGACTATGAAATCGGTCCCTAGGCAAATACAGCTGGGCGTGTGATAACCGCTTAGGCTGCCTCCTTACCCTGGATCAGCCATGCTTTCACAGCTCCATGCGGTGATCTCAGGATCCACGTGGGTACAGAAGGGCACGTGGTCGCCCTTTGACCTCATTCTGCTACATCAATATATACACATAAAATAACACCTTCAATATACAGTAAACATAATGCATTGGAAATGATATACAGTGTCAGTCGAAATTAGTAATTTTGCATGTTTTTTTTCTTCAGAAAAATCAATGGCGATTCGTGAGCGAGATTTTGGGCGAGGTTACCAGTCTGGTAGTGCTAAAAGGGAAGCTAAGGGGGAAAAATTGAAGAATTAGAGAGTGGCTGTGTCCAAATTCTAAAGTTGACTACTTTCTTTAAGATACAACCTTTTGACGCTGACACATCACAACCTCAAAGGAACCTTCCCATCCTTCAAGATAAGCTGTTTAAGGTTTAGTTGAACTTGAAGCTGAGGTCAACAAACTACCCAAACAGTCTCGAGGCTGATAATTTGGAAGAGACCGAAACAATGGTAAACAGAAGATCAGAAGAGGAAAAAAATACAATTTATACAACACCAGTGTCAAAAGATATGGATGTCGAGAACAAAAACAGCATTTTCACAGATCTAGGAAAGTGGTAACCAAAATTTGATGAGGTTTTGAAAGAATACTGGATTGCTAAAGGAAGCCAGGGCTGTCAAAATAAAGGCTTTGCGTTTACGTTCTCCAAAAGACACTACAAAAACAAAAGTAAAACAAGATTTTATCAGAAATCTTACTTTAAGAGGGTTCACAAACTTAAAAATTGTAAACAAGAAAGAAGTTGTCTCCCATTCCGTGGAAGAAGAAGGTCTCTCTTTGTGTGGAAGTGATGATACTGTTGGCTCTTCAAAGAATGGTATTACCTTGGACCGTTAGAACTGCTGGCCAAGTTCGACTCATTTCTATCTGAGCACATAAATGCTCATGACAAAGAATGTGTGTGAAGAGTTTATTCATCTGATCGGGGCCAGGATGCTTGACCAGATAATCATGCAATTAAAAAGTCCAAGTATTATTCACTTTCACTGGATTTAACACCAGATTTAGCACACATTGACCAACTTACTTTGATTGTGCAATATGTGTTGCCTTCTAGTCCTGTAGAAAGATTAATCATGTTTTTAGAGATGGGAGGGCATTGTCGAGGAACGACACAGTATGTCCCACGCTCTAATATGGGTACATCGTAATTAAGTCAGACCGGCAAATCTCGGCCCTGTATCAGGCAGGTATGCAGCGAAGGTAGGGCAATGGCCTCCCAGAGTAAGAATGCAACTTAATTACAGGTTAACTATTCGAAAGGGGAACTCGTTTGCCAGATTCAACTCAGGAATTATTTAAGGAAACACTTCTACAAAAATAAGCTTTAATACAAGATAAATGAGAACTATGCACCTAGTCTTAAAAAGGGAAGTTCCTCTGGAAGCAAGGGAGGGGGACGCGAGACAAGCGAAGTCCCAAGGGATAGCATGGCGTCAGATAATGCAAACAAGGGAGCTTGATAAGCGCCGTTTTGACGAGGAAGACACCAGCGCCAGACGGGCGGTCAACGTTATCAGAGTGGGGACGGTGGTCATAAATGAAAACAAACATAGCTGGCGCCAGTCTAGGCCTGATAAGAATTAACCCACAATGAGCGTTCGAATTCATACTTCCACATCTCCTCCTTTTCCAAGACAAAAAAAAATTCAAGAGCCTCGGGGATGGAATTTTTTTTGCCATTCCCCCCAGAAAGGGGAGAGATACTAAAGGGAGGAAATGGGCTACTTTCCGGGATACATGCTAATTGGTGAGTCCTTAGATTAGGCTACAACGACAATAAAATCGATACACATGAGATGTGCAACTTAACAGAGGTACATACATAAAAACAAACAGACAAAAGAAAAAACATAATGATTATCACAAGAAAAATAACGACAACAAAAAACAATTACAGGCAATTTATACAAAGGACAAAAAAAAACTTAGTTATTTACATATACAAATGAAGTGAGTAATCCTTATATCGGATTTTGGCTGAGGCAGTTAACCATACAATTTTCAGTACCTTGGTATTAAATATTCGAAATTGATATTCCATTAAAATTAGACTCCAGCGCATTAACCTGTCATTCTGGGTTTTACTATTCTTTAGGTAAGCTAACAGTTTGTAATCTGTTTCAATAATGAATTCTTTCCCTAGCAAAGACATCTTGAACTTTTGAACCCGCCAAACTATTGCGAGAGCGTCAAGTTCTATAGTCGCGTATTCTTTTTCACACGATGAGAGCTTCCGACTTGCAAATGCAACATGATGACTTGAATCGTCGTTGTATTGCAATAGGACGCAACCCAATCCTTCATGGGTACGTCAGTCCTGATCTCAAATAGTTTTGCAGGGTTGGGGAGCCAAAGAATGGGGGCAGAACTGAGTTTCTCTTTGAGTTGTTCAAAATGGGCAGAAGCCTTGGGGTTCCATACTAGGGGATCCTGGGATATTTTCCGTAGGAGGGCATTCAGAGGGAAAGCTATTGCGGCGAAATTAGAAACGAAGCACCAGTAGGACAAAGTGGATCCTAAGAAGGAGCGAAGTTGCTTCTTCGTACTGGAAAGGGGCATGTTTACATTGGCTTCCACTTTGTCTTTCTGCGGGGCTATTTTGTTATCCCAGATATGAAAGCCTAAATAACGTATAGAGCTATAGGCAAAGTGGCACTTAGAGGGTCCGATGATTAAGCCATGCTCCTGCAATCTCATGAGGAGCGAACGGAGGGAAATCATGCGTTCATCCCATGTACGTGTGCCAATGTACACATTGTCGAAATAGAACGAAATAGAACGGTAATCCATCAAGAATTCTTTTCATCATTCGATTGTAATTACTGCACGCAGTAACTAAACCAAAGGAAAGGCGCCTAAACTGCATTAAGCCCTTCTCGGTGGGAAACGCAGTGTACTTACGCACATTATCTTTACGATGAATCTGATAATACGCCTTACAGAGGTCGATCTCAGTGATGAATTTTGCTTCCTCGAACATGTGAAAATTCTGGTCTAGGAAAGGAAACGGTTCTGCGTCAAAGATCGTCACAGAGTTCAGCTTCCTAAAGTCGACGCACATTCTAAAGGTTTTGTCTGGCTTCCTGACCATTACAATGGGGGTACAGTTTTCAGAGATGGAAGGCTCGATTATTCCCATCTTTAGCAGATTATCCACTTCTGCATTAAATGCCGGGCGGAGATAGACGGGCAAGGGATAAGGCTTAGTTAGAACAGGTTCTTGGGCGGTCAGAGATATGTCATGTGTAAAATGACGCACACATCCGAGCTTCTCTGAAATTAAGTTCGCGACTTCGGCTAATAATGTAGCCAGTTGGACCTTTTGTGGGGGCTCCAAATGGGGGTTTAAATCCAACTCGGGAGAGACTTCTTCAAGGAAACCAAAGAGAACGGGTAGAGGAAATTTTTTGTCTGATTAAACACAGACTGTTCGTATTAAATTAAGGGGCTCCAGGGGATAAGAGGCACCGAATACCTCCTCTTATTTAAGAGCGACGATATTATTTATACATGCTCGTTGGTGGTACCGCTTGAGCATATTAATGTGATAAGGTTTATTACCGGAGGGGGGCTGAATTAAATAATCAACAGGCCCTCGGGCTTCCAAGACAGGGAAGAGACCTTTCCATTGGGAGAGGAGATTGTTAGAGTCGGTCGGGAAGAAGAGTAAAACCGCGTCACCTAGTCGGAGGCGCTGATCCTTCGCCTTCACATCGAAATACGTTCGGTACTTATCTAAATTGAGATATGTATTTTTATATGCGATCTCGGCGCATTCCTTGAGGCGATTCCTCAAATCTAGCACATGCAAATAGGAGTTTTTAACTTCCTCGTCGAGGCGGGGGTTTGAGAACAATTCATTAAGGATGTTCATAGGACCTCGGACATTTCGCCCATAAAGGAGTTCGAACGGTGCTAACCCAAGGTTTTTATGAGGGATCTCACGGCAAGCAAATAGAGTGACGGGAAGATAACGGTGCCACTCTTGAGGGTGAGCGTGACACAGCTTCTTTAGGACAGTTTTTAGAGTACCGTTTAACTTCTCACAGACCCCATTAGCAGCAGGGTGAAAGGGGGGTCGTAAAAGGGGTTTAATTAAGAGCAGTTTTCCTACATATTCCATCAATTCAGATGTAAATTGTCTAACCTCGATCAGACAAAATTTCTTTGGGGATGCCGACCCGTGAGAAGATGGCGAGTAATGCCTCAGCGCATGTTATACTATCTATCCTTTTAAGGGGAACTGCATTGATGAACTTCGTAGCGAAGTCCCCTAGGGTAAGGAAATAAGAATGACCGTCGCTTGGCAGAGGATGTATTGGGCCAATTAGATCGATGGCCACCCTAAAGAAGGGTTCAGACACAATGAGTGTCTTTTGCAGTGGAATAGAGTGACTCGTCCTTTGGCTGTTGTCTTCTGTCAAATGTCGCAGGATCTACAAAATTCGGCTATCTTCCTGGCAGCGCCGAGCCAGAAGAAATACTTGAAGATCCTTTGGGCCGTTTTATTGTGACTAAAATGCCAGCCATCAGCCCATCATGGGCAATTTTAAGGACATCGGGAATGCGAGCACGAGGGATAAATGGGGCATATGTGTTCGCACCATTCTAATGAACTCGCGCGAAAAAGACGGTCGTCCTTAATGAGGTACCTAACCTTCCTTGGGCCGCAATCAGACGCTGGATCGCTTTTATGGGCCTTTTCAAAAGAGGTTGGAGGAAGGACATTTTTTTTGCTCGTTCGCATTTTTTTTGTTCTGGAGGGGCACGAATTCAGGGGCATACGAGGTTTCCAGAGGTTCTGGAGTCTCAACCTCTTTTATTGCCTGATCCCTCGTAAGGACAGGCTGGGCAACCGGATTCGGGGGAATCTGGGGGTTCTGGCTGACTAATACGGTGCAGAACCCAATGGGGGAGGTAACGGCCTCCAACCATCCGGTGAACTATTGGCACTCTAAGAAGCAACGAACTACAGGGAACCGGTTAGCACGTTCCAAGTAATCATGGACAACCGCATACTTCTTATGATCGGGGCCTACTGGTGGGAGCAATTCTTCTGATACGACGCACAGGTACACCAAGTATCTCACCAGGGTCGATACACGGCACCCATCTACCGATCATTTTCGAACTCAAACACACCGGATGGGTTTTTGTTGAAGAGGAAGTTGACTTGGTGCCCCAGGGGGCTATTAGCTGGGGCAGAAGCTGGAGCTGAAGGATTAGCAAGGGGCTGAGAGAGCGAGGCATTTACTTGGCGTACTTGTTGTACTGAAGACGATCGGAACTGGGAATTGTGGAGGCAATTAGTCTTTACGTAAAGACAGGCGAGACAACCGGATTAGGGAAAATCTGGGGTTTCTGGCCGACTAATATGCCGCAGAACCTAATTGGGGCGCAACGGACTACACCCATCCGGTGATTCCAAAATTTAAAAAGTCTATACTTTTGAGACGCAATTCTATTAGTAGGGCTCAGGCAATGTGTGTCTATAAATGCCCCTCATTTACTGCTTCATCGAGGGCCGGATTTGAATGCGACTGTCATGAGATGATCGTCTTTCGTACCTGTGGCCGTTTTAACAATTATTATATATTTTCTTTATATAGGAACCCTTACCTGGATCATAGTATTTATGATTGCTTTTTAACCATTATGGTTATGGTCTTTGTTAATGATTTTAATGTTCATCACCAGCAATGGCTGAATTCCATTTCTGACACAGACCAGCATGGTTGGGTTGTCTTAGACTTCTATAATCTTGCTAGATGTGAGCAGCTGGTTTGTGACCCGACCCACATTTCTGGAAATTGCCTGGATCTCCTTTTTACCGATGTTCCCGACGCTGTTAATCTACAGATTATTCCGCCCCCTGGTAACAGCGATCACTCTGGACTCAATTTTACGATTCAGACCAAATTTTGACAACTGGATGAGTCCATTACTCAAGTGATTTATTTGAAATCGTGGGCCAACTGGCCTGGCATTGGTGTTGATTTTAACAATATCTGTTGGGGCGATGTGTATAGATCTGAATGTCCTGTAGTAGCTACCCTTAATTAAATTCTTTGCATAAGTGAGAGAAGGATTCCACCTAAAGCTATTCGGAGTCGTCGTATCGACAAAGCCTGGTTCAATGACGACTGCCGATTGGCCCAGCGGAATAGCAGGCTGCATTTTGCCAGTGGTCTCGTTTACGCTCCCAAGAATCTTGGAACTACTACGTGCAGATTAGGTCACACCACAGCGTACTTATAACAAGGCTCAAAGAGCCTATAATGATCATTTCAGGGAGATTTTAACTGATACCTCTCAGCTGTACTCTTGGTGGTCTGTTCTTAAACAATCCCTGTTTGGGTTGACTCTAGCTTTCCTCCCTTGTCGTGCGCTGACGGCTCTGTATGCTATAATTCTAAGGGAAATGCTGATCTACTTGCCTCAATCTTTAATATATAACGAAGCAGTGAGGTAGTGAACTTACCTCCGTCTTGCTTTCCTCCTATTAAACTGCACTCCTTGGCTTTTAAGTCATCAGAACTTCTTTAATATTTGAATGACCTTGATTCATTTATCCGATGTGATCCTTTATTGTTTTGCTCATATTTTATTAAAGAATTGCTCCATCATTGGCTCCAAATTGGCTGTTATTTTTAGATCACTTATTCGTCGGAGTACTTTTCCTGAATGCTGGTGTTTTGCAAATGTACTCCTATCCCCAAAGGCTCTTTATTATGAATTCGTCCGGAAGAATATAGACCCATTTCCATTACACCGGTTTTGTCTAAAATATTCAAGCGTTTGCTGGGCAAATGCATGATTCATTTTTTGAATGATAATAAATTACTGCAGGAAAAATAGTTTGTTTATCGGAAGGGTCTTAGTACTTATGATGCTCTTCTTTTTATCACCAATGACCTTCAGAGTTATCTTGATGCTGGTCATGTATCTCGTCTTGTATCTCTTGATTTTAGCTCAGCTTATGATCGTGTTAATCATAAGGCTTTTTAATTTAAAATTAGATCCTTCGGTATTGGTAGTCATTTCCTCGGCATACTGGTCGAATTTTTGACTAACAGGAAGAAACATGTGTCGGTTGATGGTAGTTTTAGCTCTTATAGCTTTGTTGAATCTGGTGTTCCCCAGCGTAGTGTCCTGGGCCCGCTTCTCTTCATTATTTATACATCTGACATGTTTTCTGGAATTGAGTCGAATATGGTTGCTTATGCTGACGATACAACTTTGTATGCTGCAATTCCTTCCCCTTTGGACAGACAGAGTCGCTGAATTGCTTACTCTGGGTATCAAGAGAATTTTATCCTGGTGCGATGTTTGGGGTATGAAACTTAATCCAAGTAAATCCCATAGTCTTGGTAATGGTCAATCAATGACCTTACAACCGCATCAGCTAGACATCATCGTCAACTGCGTTGCGGTCCCTAATTGTTCTTCACTGAAATTGCTTGGTGTTACTTTTGATCCCAAGCTGACTTTTGAGCAGCACTTGCGCACTGTTGCGTCCTTAATTTCTCAAAAATTTGGTTCGTTGCGTAAGTGCCGCCAGATCTACTCTACAAACAGAGTGGTGAGGAATTGTTTTTATTCCTTCCTTCTGCTTCATTTTGGATATTGTCATTATGCCTTTCTTTCTACATCGGAGACCAATTTGAGGCATTTAACCAGATTAGTTTTCTGCTACCTGATGTACAGTTAAACCTTAGGCATCGTCGACTCGTTGGAGTCTTGACTCATTTCTTTAAAATTGTCTCTGATCCTGATCATCCACTTCACTGTTTAATGTAACCTCCCTCGAGGCGGGTTCGTGATACGCACTACCCCTTAGAGCAGAATGACCGTGCTTTTTTGGTCGCTCGAGTAAATACGACGCTGTTCACCCGCTCTTTCTTTCGTACGGCTTTCCGTCTGTGGAGCACTCTGCCTAATGAGATCGTTGATTCGGATAATTGTGATGTATTTAAAAGGCGAGTGAATGCTTTGCTTCTCTCTTGATTTTTATGTTTTCTACTTTTATCGATGTTGCATCGCTTGTTGGGCCCTGTAAGTTTTTAAGGTCTGCCGCTTTGGCTGTTGTCTTCTAAAGAGTCGCCTTCATTGACTTTGATAATATATATATATATATATATATATATATATATATATATATATATATATATATATATATACATATATATATATATATATCCATATGGAGCTTGGCCGTGAAGCCTGCATTTAATATTGAGGATAAATCCCAGAGCCACGAGAAACGGATGTAGCATCTTTTAATTTTTCACTACGTTTCGAAAACTACAAGTTTTCATCTTCAGGCTAGAATAAGTTTAAAAAGTTAATAAGTTAATATGGGGATTAGTTGGCGCACAAGCAAAATATTAAATAGAAAGGAAAAGTCATCTATTAGGCAACACACCATAAGCTGTAAAACTAACATTTCTATTGAGAATTTTAAAGTATTAGCCTTTAACAACAACAAACATTGCCTAAGAACCCTCGAATCTCTATATATAAAACACTACAAACCTACACTCAATGAAGATTTAAGTGCAATTTCATTATTAATTAAATAATTTAACTACAGTTTGTTAGTTGGTTTGCCTTTTAATAAACCAAGCGTCAATGTAACCTATATATACTAGCCCCTTGTTAAACCTACCATTCACTCTCTAGGATGGATCCGCTTTAGTAAGTATCCAAATTTTCCGTTTTTATATTAAATGTTTTTAACTCTTACAGTCTTTACAAAATTAAAAAAAGTTTAAATTTATTATCTTTAAATAATGCCAGGTCAATTTCTCTTATAGTTTGTAATTAATTTCTGCAATAATCCTTAAATTTATGAACTAATTTTTGAGTCAGTCTTAAAGCAAATTTAACTGTTGCCAAGTCATATTTAATTTAACTTGTAGTACTTTCTACTGATATTTTATAATTGGTCACCTTTAAAATAATGTCTTGTTGGCCTTTTCAAGTTTTCTTCATACATATTAACTTTGTAAACTTATTCTAGCCTGAAGATGAAAACTTGTAGTTTTCGAAACGTAGTGAAAAATTAAAAGATGCTACATCCGTTTCTCGTGGCTCTGGGATTTATCCTCAATATTATATATATATATATATATATATATATATATATATATATATATATATATATATATATATATATATATATATATATATATATATATATATATATATATATATATATATATATATATATATGCGGTTTATAGGCTATTTTGGGCAAACACAGTCCTCCTCAAAGCCCTCGGAAGGAGCTCTTTTCACACACACGAGAAGGTAATACTTAAAATAGGCGTTCTCTCAGATAGCAAAAAACTATCTTTCGGTTGGCGTTTTTAAGTGTCACCCTTGCTTTTCGGAGAGAATGTAAAATTTTGTTTTAATCTCCATCTTCGCCACACCTTATAAATTTTTGGCTATCTAAGAGAACGCCTATTTTAAGTGTTACCTTCTCGTGTATGTGAGGAGAGTTCCTTCCGAGGGCTTTGAGGAAGCCTGTGTTTGCCAAAAATATCCTTTTAACCGCATAATTAATTGTTTTACTGCAATAATTTTTCTTAATTTATATTTACTCTGATCCAAAGTGTACCTTTGGAAAATATGTCGGAAGCACCTTACGTACCTTTCAGGCCCGTTTCTTCTCTCAGATTGGCATCAGCCTTAGAACAGACAAACTCCTTAATAAAAAATAACATTCTTCTATAAGAGAGCACTCAATTAATTGCCAAATAATCCCATCACTCATGACTTAAAGATATAGACTTGAAATCTAACGCCCTATCTCTACGTATCTCCTAATCTATCATATCAAAACACTATGTCCCTCATTCAGTTCTGATTCCTCTCTGATCACCTCTGATCACCTCTCTACCAACCTATATTCTCACTGTATATCAAAGATTCATGGTATGTTTCTCATTTGATCCGTTTGTTTTTTATTTTTTATTTATTTTGTTTTGTTCGCTTTTTTGGGGGTCTGTACAATTTTATACCTCTTTCGATAAATTGTCGGATTTTAACTCCCTCCGCATTTATAATTATAATTCGTGTTTAACACTCAAACCTATTATATATACATATATCTCATATATAGCTCAATCTGTATTCTATAGATGGTAGATGACCGCAAGGTCGAAAAGTTCGAGGACGAAAGGATGTCATGATGGACCTGAAGTAGAGCAGTTGTCTAATAATCCACCTACATTAACCATACCAATTTGTCTTGGATCTTTTTCAATCTTTCGAGTGTTTTGGCTAAGTTAACCCTGTTAATATATTAATAATAACGGTTTTCTGCGACGGTAAAGAGGCTAACATAAAAGGGTAACTTTGAAACCAGTTTTGGGGGGCTGGTGGATTAGCTATCCTATAAATGTTGTCTTCCAGTTCAAGGACGAAAGGATGCTACGCTGGACCTGAAGTAGAGCAGTTGTCTAATAATGCCACTATATTAACCATACCAATTCTTTTTCAATATATATATATATATATATATATATATATATATATATATATATATATATTTATTGTTATCATCGCCCTCCCCCAATGTAAGGAGGGGCGAGGTAATCTATATTGGTTAATAAATGGCTTTAGGGTAGGCAATAAACTGATTGATCGTTTTGGAAAAGGTAAATGCTTTCCCAGCTTCCCAGAGAAGCTTTAGCCTTCGGACAAGTTGAGCCCCAAATTATCTCGTCAACTCATAGTTAGTTATAGAAAGGGATGAACAATGAATTGAATATTTGAAAAGTGTTTAAGTTATTGGTAAGAAAAATAATTTTGAAATGTTGCTGCTTGATTTGAAAATACGTGCAAGGAAGTAAAACTTTCCTGCAACACAAATTTTTTGATAGTACAAGGTTATAGCACTACAAGATAATGAAGCTAAGCACTTACCTTATTGCTATGAAAGCCTTTATTAACTTACCGTTAATTCACAACTACTTTACAAATATCATACTTAAGAGAAGAAAAGTTCATTGGAAAAAGTAAGATGATATTGCTAAAGGGAACAGAAGCAACGGTTTCTTTCCTCTCTGCTGGAAAAGGATGCCAGCCAAAACATACGTGTACCCTTCAATTTGCCTCTCTTGATACTCTACTTTTGAAAAAATGTAGTTGACTAAGAGGAACCCACTTAACTAAATATACCCAGAACTCCATATGTATAAAATTGTCATTTTCTGAATTAAATTCAGCGTAACGTGTAACATGACTAATTGTGGCAACTGTACATCTCTGTAAGGAGAAGGTTATAAGCTATGTTAGGTTCCGCCACTCCCAATACATGGCCTCACACCAATGGGCTGATAAAAATGTTATGGCTCTCGCTGCCATAATAAAAAATAAACTATAAGGTAAAGAAAGTAAAGGGTGTTCCATAGAGAGCGCCGAATGTGAATTGAGCGACACATTTATGTTTTGAAGTTTGAAGTCATGATTTAATAATGTTTGCTATCTCTTTTCACTCCGATTGATAGGCTTTTGTTTTTCAGAATACTTGTGTGCGATGCGTCATGGAGAAGTTAACAACTGAGCAGCGCGTTCTCACCGTGAAGACATTTTACCAAAACGTAGAAAGTGTGACGCAAACAGTTCGAACACCTCGTACCATTTTGGGGAGAAATGAAGCACCTAACGAGTCTACGGTTCGCAGACTAATGACGAAATTTAAAATAACTGGTTCAGTTGCAACTGACAAATCGCCTGGGCGGAATCAGTCTTGTCAGACATGTCAACAAATTAATGTTACAACAAGGAGTAACAACAAGAAAAGAAGGTACCCTAGGAGACCTTACGGTCCATTCAAAGAGGGTACCATTGGACTTGCAATCGAGCGGGCACAAGGCTGCTCAATTGTTTTGCGTCCCTAAACGGCCACTTTTCAAGACCTTGTCTAGTCTTGACTCGAACTGGTCAACAGATTCACTGTTGACAACTTCCACTGGAAGTGCGTTCCACTTACCGCAGATACTGTAGGTGAAAAAATTTCCACACAGATTGCGGTTGTAACGCTTCAGTTCAAGTTTGAAGCCATGATTGCGCGTTCTGTTCTCACTCAGTGTGAAAATATCCCGGTAGTCAACATTGTCGAACCCTCGAAGTATTTTGAAAACTTCGATGAGCTGACCACGCAGTCTACGGGTTTCCAGCGAGAACAGATCTAATTCCCTTAGTCTATCCTCATAACTTTTATGTCAGATAGAGGGAATCAGCTTGGTGGCCCTGGCTTGTACGCGTTCCAATCTCGCGATGTCCTTTCGCAATGAAGGACTCCAAAATTGTACGGCATACTCCAGGTGCGGTCGGACAAGTGAGTTGTACAGGCACAGTACAATCTCCTGGTTCCGATAACCAAACTGGCGCTTAATATAGCCTAGCATCCTTTGGGCCTTTTTCTCCGCCTCAATGCACTGTTTCGAGAACTTGAGGTCACTAGTGATTGTTACACCCAAGTCCTTCTCAGTGTCGGTGGATTCCATAGCAGTGCCCTTAAGGATATACTGAGATTGGGGGTTTCTGTGGCCGATATGCATCACTTTGCATTTGCCCACGTTAAAAGGCATTTGCCACGTGTCCGACCACTCCCCAATCTTCCCAAGATCTTCCTGCAGGCGGGCAGTATTTCCATCTTTTGCAACGTTCATACCAACATGGTATCATCGGCAAATTTGGAAATCTTGGCAACCATGTCACCGTCCATGTCGTTGACGTAGATGATGAATAGTAGTGGTCCCAGGACAGAACCTTGAGGCACCCCGCTAGTAACGGACACCCACTCAGAAGACTGTCCATTTACCACCACCCGTTGCCGTCTGCCACTTAGCCAGTTCTCGATCCAGCCGGCTACCTTTCCGCCTATGCCAAGCGCTCGCACTTTCCGGAGAAGGCGGCGGTGTGGTACCTTATCAAAGGCTTTCTGAAAGTCTAGGTAGACCACATCCACCGCCTTGTCCCGATCGTGCTCACTGAAAACGAAGTGGAAGAATTCTACAAGGTTCGTCAGGCATGACCGTTGCCTTCGGAAGCCGTGCTGGGAACTCCTCAGTAGCAGGTTTGACTCTAAATACGACGTCACTTTGTCCACCATGATGCTTTCCATGAGTTTACCGACTATCGAAGTCAGACTGATAGGTCGGTAGTTCGACGGTTGGTCACGGTCTCCTTTCTTGAAGATAGGAGTCACCTCCGCCTCACGCCAGTCTCTAGGAACGCATCCGGTCCGGATTGACATGTTAAAGATAGCGCACAGATGTCGTGATACTTCATCGCACACTTCCTTCAACACTTTAGGTAGAAACCCGTCCGGTCCAGGGGACTTATTCGTCTCTAGGTCAGCGATCTTTTTCTTTATTTCTCCTTCGGTGAAGTCCATTGCCTCCAGCTTTTCCCCCGAGTAGGAATCCGTCGGCTGGGGAATGGGACCACACTCTTCAGTAAACACTGAAGAGAAGTAGTCGTTGAGGAGGTTAGCATTTTCTGCATCTGAATGCTTTAATGTCCCCTCCTCATTCCTCAAAGGGCCAATCGTTCGACGGATTGGTTTACGGCTGTTCACATATCCAAAAAACTCCTTGGGATTCTCTTTACAGAGTCTCGCCACTCGGAGTTCCTCAGACCGCTTAGCCGCCCTTATACTGGACTTCACTCTCCTGGCTAGCCTCCGGTATTCGTCAAAGTCACCCGAGATCTTCGATTGCCGGTACACATTTCTCTTCTCCCTAAGCAGTTGCCCGATTTCTCGATTAAACCACTTTGGTTGAACAGAAGACCGACGGGGGCATTTCAGAGGGATAAAACGCGATTGAAGACTCATGAATGTGGTTTTGAAACTGTTCCAAGAGTCTTCAACAGCATCGCGCTCTTCTAGCCTCGCGTCAGTCAGTCCCGCGCGTAGACCTGCAAAGTCTGCTCTTCTTAAATCCAGTTTCCTTGATTTACTAATTGCAGGCTCTGCCTTGGGGACTTTGACTACAAATCTAATTAGTCGGTGGTCACTGCCACCGAGCTCTTCGCCAACAGAGAGGTCCTCAACGATGTCATCCTCAGAGGTGAAAACCAAGTCGAGGATATTGTCTCCTCTCGTTGGCTCTCTCACCCATTGAGTGAGGAACTCGTTGTTCGTGAACTCCAGGAGTAGTGCGTTCTCGCCACAGGGTTCTCTGGTTTCCCAGTCAACTTGTGTGTTGAAATCACCCATGACGATACACACTCTGTCTTCGACAAGTTCTCCTAGTAGCTGGTACAGATCTCTGTCCTTTTCAACGAGTTGGGCAGGAGGTCTATAAAGCAGCAGGGTCCTGTATTTGGCAGGACCTATCTCTAGGTCAACACCTAGTAGTTCATGGTCGGATACGATGTTGCAATCCGTCGAGTTGAGAGTATCCTTGACATACAACATCACACCGCCACCCTCTCTGTCTGACCTATCTTTCAGGAAGAGCTGGTAACCGGGAATCGTGAATTCGCCTTCAAAGTCTCGGTTTGAGGTTTTTATCCACGATTCTGTTATGGCTACCATTTCGGGTTCTTCCGTCGCTACGAGGCCACGGAGCTCAGGAAACTTGTTCCTGATTGACCTCGCATTGAACAGAAGAACTTTCAGGGAGTCCCCGACTGTAGGACTCCCTACGCTCTTCCGTTTCCCGGCTTGTTTGTTGGCGAGGCACCCCTTTTTGCGACCTCTGAGAAGGTCGTTCCTGGAGTGACACGGGCATACTGGCGTACGTCCGCCCTCACTCTGGGCCGGATACTCCTTTCGGTCCTCTCTACGACATCCTGGATCATGTTCGACAGAAAGGCCTTTCCTTTAAAGGAAAGATGTACCCCATCCCTTTGGTAGAGATCATTTCTACCATAAAATGTGCGGTACGGGTCCACAAAAAAGACCCCCTCTGCCGTACACAAATCTGCCAGGCGCCGGTTTAAAGACACATTCATCAAGTGAACGGTCCGTGTTGGACTTCTCCTCGGGAGCATCCCGACTACCACGCGCTTGCGGGTTTTCAGCCCACAGTCGTCCACGGCACCCATGACCGTGTGGAGGATTTTATCTGTAGGGCCTACCCTACCTCCTCTCAGGTAGAGGTCGTTTCCACTGACCATCAGAGCAACGACTGAGCTCTCAGAAATCTGTGATTTCTCAGCCTCTACTCTGATGTGGTGGTTACCACATCCTGGCAGGCAGCTTACCTTAACGCTTGTGCGAGACAGTGTCACTCTGAATCCCCGAAAATCGATTCGCCGATGTTCGCAACAGTTGGACATCCCGACCACTTCATTACATCGAATTCTGCATAAAGATCTCCATCTGCATGCGTACAAAATTCAACTTAAGCAGCATCTTCAGCCACTTGACCACGTGAGGCTGACCATCTGACTGAGCTGTGGAGAGACTTGAAACCGACGAAAACTTTGCCAAGAAAATTATCTTCAGTGATGAGGTTCACTTCCACTTGAATGGATTTGTCAATAAACAGAGATGCCGAGTTTGGGGAAGTGTAATTCCTCCAATAAATCAAGAGCGTGAAATGCATCCACTGAAATCGACTGGTGGTGTCGTTTTGGGAAAGGTGGAGTGATTGGGCCGTTGTTCTTTGAAAATAATGAGGGGAATGCAGTTATCATTGATGGACAACGTTACCGAGACCTGATATCCACTGTTATTGCTGAATTTGGAAGATACCGAGATTAACAACCTCTGGTTCCAGCAAGATGGAGAGACCTACCACACTTCGCACCAAACGCTTGCATTACTCTACAACAAATGTCGGCAACTAGTGATATCCTTACATGGTGGCGAGGAATGGCCATCAAAGTCCTGCGATCTTACCCTTTGTGATTTCTTCTTATTGGGGTATGTGAACTAACAGGTATACTCCAACCACGCACAATTCCTGAAGTCAAGGCTGAAATCAGGCGTGTAATTGGAGGCATCGAGCCGTAAATCTGTGAGAAAGTTATCGGAAATTTCGAGAAGCGCATAAATGTATGCAAACTCAGTGCAGTTGGACATATGGCCGACATTGTGTTCCATATCTAAACGAGAGACTCATTAGAAATAGGTAGAATATAATCATTGTTTATAAAAATTCGTTTTAATTATTCACCTTTCAAATTTGGTGCCCTTTATGGAACATCCTATATTTTCACTTTTCGAAAGCTATAAATATTCAAAATATCGTTTAGATATAAATAATTAAAAAAAAACAATAGCGTAAATCAACTAGCTTCGCAATGTCTATTTTGGTATAAAATATTTTTAAAATGTCTAAAATACAAGAAAATAAAGAAAAAAATAGTAGGGGAAGAAAGACGTAGGTTTTAGGAAATGCTATAAAAATATAATTTTTACTTAGGATACAGGTTTCGGAAATAACTGGCTTCCATTATCATTCCAAGAACAATAACAGAATTGCGACATAACTCTAGCCTTAATGATTCATAGGGAAAGAGCTTTGAACAGAATTTCTGTTGCTTTCGATTTTCAATTGATTTATACTAAAATTGGCATGCTGATTTCAAAACTAGAGTCTGTATTGTACTATGACGTCAAGTTTTTAATTGCGTGCGACTCTACATTTCACTATGTCGGTCGGTCCCCGGTTTGCTTTTGCTTTTTTAAATAACATTGTAACTATTCGGCCGATTCTAACGAAATTTGAAACACTTATGTTGTTTTACATTCCCTTTCGAATGATACAATTGCCAAAGTCCTCTTACGTTTCGCCAAAGTCTGTATATTTCTTCCAGGTTTTAAGATCCTCACATCCCATCAGAGCCTTCAAAGAAAACGGAACTGCAAGAAAAAAATGGGGCTGGAAAAGGGTAAACTATGAATTTCTTCTAGCTACCGATTTCTGCCAAAAGTCTTTTTCTTCTTCTTTAATAGACCTTCCGAAGTACAGAATATCACACAAATAAATCAACGGAAACATCCATGCATCTAATTCATTAGCGAAAACCCTGGGAAAAACGGGGAAATAGCCCAAAAATGCGTCACGAAAGGGAAAAAGGGCCGCCCATCGCAATGTAAGCAAACGTGACTAAGCAAAAAATAGGAAATAACCTCTAAAAAAAATAAAAAGACGCTCATTACGTTTGCCAAATAATGTCTATATTAGTTTTCAAATCCCTCGATTTATTTTACTAGCCCAAACCTAGGTGGAAAACCATTAAGTACCTAACTAAATACAAATACCGCAACCGCTACTAAGCAAAAAAAAAAAAAGGAAAGAACCTATAATAAATTACTCGCCGCTCATAGAAATTACCAAATAATTTTTAATATTAGTCTACAAATCCCTGAAAATATTTTAACATCCCAAACTTATCGAGAAAACGATTAAATACCCAAATAAATAAATAAAAACCCAACGCGACTAAGCAAAATATATTAACTAACCTTATAAAATAACAATAGCCGCTCATAGTCATTTCAAAATAATTTCGAACATTACCCTACAAATCCCTCCTCTCGTTTTAACCGCCCAAACCCGGGGGTGCGGGGGGACGCTTTCATACTCAAAGAAATTAAAAAGAAAAAAAAATGGCCGAAGATCCGTTTTTTCTTTTAGCCTATTTATATAGGAATCGTTCTAGGTGCACATGATTAAATCAATTTTAATTATGTTTTCGATGCGGGTTTCGATATTTGTAACTAATTTAGGTTTATTTATTGTACTTTTCTCCAATTGCGGCCTAATCCTCTGGTTTCAATGTTATGGCGTCTCATTTTAGCCTATTTCTATAGGAATTTCACCCGATTAAATATATTTTAATTGGGTTTTCGATGAGGGCTTCGATATTTTTAGCTGGGTTAGGTAGATTTTTTCTAGGTTTTTCCCAAATCAGTTAAGTTCATCTTCGTTTCGCCAAATTCGGTCTATGTCTTTCAATTTTTAAGGTCATGACCTCACACCAGAGCCACTTTCTATATGAATTTCTCTAATTTCACACGATTAAAGCTATTTTAATTGTCTTTCGATGCGGGATTCGATATTTTTAGCTCGGTTAGGTTGATTTCTTCTTATTGCAAGAGAGAAAGTGGGTCCTGAAAAGGGCAAACTATAAAATTCTTCTATCTACCGATTCCTCCAAAAACTCATGTTTTTTAGCCGCTTGCGAGTCTAGTCGCGAGCGACTCTACATCTCACTATGTCGGTCGGTGTCCGTTTTGCTTTTCTTTTTTTTTGTAATAACATTGTAACTATTTGGCCGATTCTAACGAAATTTGAAACCCTTTTGCTGTTTTACATTCTCTTTTGAATGATATAATTTCTAAAGTCCTCCCAAGGTTAGACCGAGAATGATTTTGTGTTGGCCATAACAACATAACTATTCGGCCGATTCTAACGAAATTTGAAACACTTATGTTATTTCGATCATATAATTGCCAAGATGTTCCTAGGGTTAGTCCAGGAATTATTGAAAGTTTTGAATGTCAAAAGGTCATAAATCAGAATAAGTGAGAGCACGCGACTTTTTGGTCAGCAAACCTTGTCCTTGTTTCTGTACAACTTACTCTGAATATTTCTTTTCTTTTATATCATGTTTACTTCTGCTACTTCTCGTCGTAAGTGCTTAAACAGCCCGGATTACTTTTGTTATATGTGTGGCAGTTTCCCCAATCTTAGTCAAAGTATAAAACAAGCCTATTTTGCATATTTTTAAGTAAAAACTGAGGATCACAAGGTGGGCAAGCATCAGTGGCGGTTCCGCCTATGGGCAATATGGGCAGCCGCCCAGGGCGGCATGAGCGCCCCTCCAAAACTATAAAAATAAGAATAAAGATAGAAATTGAAATAGAATAAATTATAAAAAATAAATATATATATTTTTTATTAAAATAAAAACCCATCTGTGACGTTTCACAAAAAATAATTTGTTACCACCAAACGACAAAAATAGAAAATCAGCTCAGTTTAGAATTCAGTTTATCATTAGAATAGTTTAAAAATCTTATAATAAAGAACTGAATTTTTTAACAATTGGAATTTTGGGGGGAAAGAATAAAGAAAATCGAAAAACAATCATTGATTTATTTTATAAAAAGATCAAGTGATTAAATCAATGCCATCCCCGCCACCAACCTTTCCCTAAAAGACCTGCACAATGAAAAATTTCTTAGTAGGCCTATTTGTATACTATTGGGAATAAAGTCTTATACTTAATACTTTAGCATATGTAGTTATTTTGATAGGTTTGGTTAAATAGTTAAGTATATAAATATATTACAAACGAATCTGTCAAATAACCGCAAATGTATAAGAAAAGAAGAGGAAAGAAGAATAGGAGAAACGAGCAAAGTATGAAGGTATGCCATCTTTTTCACTATAATTTATACTGCTATTTTCTGATATAGCTTTTAGAGTCATTAAAAATATACTCGTATTTGCCCTGATAATTATGATAATTTGTAAAAGTTATTCTTTCAAACTCTTATGTTAGTGATTAAGCATGTAATTAAAATACATAAATGGCTTAGGTCAGACCTTCTTTGTTTGTAAACCAAGATTTTCGAATGAGAGCACTTGATTACGTTTTAGGCCTCACCACAACATGACCACAACATCTGCGTAAACACGACTTTTTTGATGACTCTTCCTTATTTTTTTAGATAAATACACTTGTTTTTATTTTTCATCCAATTAAAACGAGGAAATACCTTAAGTTAGTATGTTATTGAAAGCACACAAACCAGCAAGCCTATTTTGTCTGTAAAATACAGTTTTATAGGTAAAATAGGCCCTGAGCAAACTTTTCATAAAATGTAAGATATAAAATAGTATCCAATGAAGAGAGGCACTGTTTTCTATAATTAGCTAGAGGTTTTAAAGTGTAACTGATATAAAAAGCATAAAACAACCATGGGTGTTGATGAAAATTTGTGTAAGAATTGAGAATTATCAATCATAATTATAAATAAGTAGAAGGTTATTGATATTTTTTAATTATATCAATAGAATGATTATTTTCAATTAAAATGCTATATTATTTGATTTATAAAAAAAGGATAAATATTTTATTTGAATTATTTTCGATAACGTGTACTATTTGTAATTTTGCAGAGGGTGAGTTCGAGCAAAAAAGCCGGCGACTAATAGGTTATTTTAGGGTTTAATTGTGTTGATATTTTCACAACATTGAGAGGAAATTGTTAAAAATGGAAACACTTTTTATTGTATAAATAGTTAAAAAGCTTTTTCTTTAGGTTTTATTCAAACAAAACATACAGCACATATCGTCTTGAAATATAATGTAGAAAATATTACCTTTTAGATTACAGACTAAAAGTTCAATAAAATATTATGCTTAATGACATTTTAAATTAATTGTACTAAACTATTCAATTTTACTGCATTTTTGTTATGTTCAATTTTACTGCAGGGGCACTTTTAAAATATTTTGGAACACCCTCTGCCACTAACTAGCCAGGATGAGAAGTCGTCTACTTCTACAACAAAACAGGACTCTACAGTATGGTCTTTAAACATTCAGGTGATGAAGATCCATTTCCTTCTACTTCTTCCCAGCAAGATTCTTCAGGTGAGTTTGTTTGCATATATGTCTGTGAATGTGTGCATCTATGTGTATGTATCGCTGCAAAGCATTTTACAGCATTTTAGAATATTTTATTGTATAATTGAGGCTTATAACAGTGGTGTAAAGTAACGAAACCCACTGCATTAAAAAAACTTTTCATTGTTTTGTTTTTTTATTTAGGCGTTTTTTTAATGTCAATCCAGGTCTAGGTATCCTAGGACAAGCAAATCACTTGAAAATCGGAAAAATTAGTCCCTCATCCCCCCATGAGTTACACCTATGATTATCTAACTTATTTGTATATACTATTTCTCTTGTTTGTTCAATTAGAAATGCCTGGAGCAGGATTTCCTCCTGAGGGTGAGTCTCTGTCCACCGACCCTGCTAACTGGTCATCAGTTCTGACTGAGAGAATTCGGACACAACTGGTTTCCAGAGCACCAAGTCAAGTGCCGTCTGATTTTGTATTCCCTATGAACAACACTGACGGAAGAACCAGAAGTTGGTTGGTCTATTTCTCGAAAAACAACAGCCTTTTTTTGTTTCTGTTACATATTATTTTCCAAGAAGAAAATAAATTTAACAAGTTTGGGACTAACGGACTGGAAGCATGCAAGCTCACAGTACATGAAAACAGTTCAAAACATCTAAATTCAATGAAAATGTGGAAAGAATTATCAGTGAGGATGAGAAAGGGAGAGACCATTGACAAGTGGGAGAGGGAACTTCTGAAGGCTGAGAAGTTAAGATGGAGAGCGCTACTGACTCGCCTCACTGCTATTGTGCATTCTCTGGCAGTTAGGAATTTGGCACTAAGGGGGCATACAGAAAAGTTATTCTCGCTATAAAATGGCAATTTTCTGAAAGAAGTTGAACTAATGGCAAAATTTGATCCTATAATGCAAGAGCACATTAGCCATGGCCAAAAAGGTACATATTGTTACACCAGCTACTTCGGCCACCACATACAAAACGAACTCATTTATTTGTTGAGTAGCAAGATTATTATAGAAATGGTGAGCGACATCAAGCATTCAAAGTTTTTTTCAATAATTTCAGATTGCACTCCAGATATCAGCCACACTGAACAGTTGCCATGTGATTCGGGTTGTCACTGGAGAAGAAACCCCATATAAAGGAACATTTCATGGGTTTCTTGGAGGCAGAGAAGTCCACAGGTCGACATATAGCATTCTTGATTCTGAAGAGACTGGATGAGCTAAAAATTCCTTTCATGCACCGCAGAGGACAATCATACGACAACGGGGGTAACATGAGAAGAAAAAACAAAGGTGTTCAATCCAGGCTCTTAGAAATTAATCCCAGAGCTCTGTTTGTTCCATGTGGAACTCACTCTTTGAATTTGGTGTTGGCCAATGCTGCTAAGTGATCTATTGATGCCACAAATTACTTTCGTTTCTTGCAGAAACTTTACAACTTGTTTTCAGCCTCCACACAGCGATGGACCATTTTGAAAAATTATGTAGACATCACATTGAAGTTGTGGTCTGATACAAAATGGAAAAGCAAGATCAAGAGTGTGGAACCCTTGAGATGTGAGCCAACTGCGGTGAGAGATGCACTGATCGAGGTGAGGGACAACACCAACAACTCAGTAGTAAAAGTAGATGCTCATTTTCTAGCCGAGGAGGTTGGGTCGTACCGCTTCACCATTTGTTCAGTGGTGCGGTAAGACCTGTTGTGCCAAATTCAGTATGTGAGCAAGCAGATGAAATCTCCTACTATAAACATTGATGTTGCACTAAATCTTTTAAAGAAAACAGAGAGGTCTCCGCAATTACAGAGTAACAGGTTTCGTGGCTGCACAAATGGCAGCGCCTCAGATATATGTGAGCAAATGAATGTAGAGGCTGTGTTAAAACAAAAAGGCTGAGGTCCACAAAGCGGCACTTCTCCTATGAAGCATTTGATGAGCCCTTGATTGATGCTTTGAAGAAGCTGGAGGTGTCATTTTTCAATGCATTGGTAGATTCTGCAACATTAGCCATTCAGGAAAGATTTTCCGCGTTGGAAATTGTTGGAGAGAAGTTTCGAGTGCTGACACATTTTAAAAATCTCACATTTGAGGAGCTAACAGAACAATGCCCGAACCTTAGTACTATGCTACACTTTAAGGGACAATCTGACTTAGATGGCAAAGAGCTTGCATAGGAGCTGAAGAAATTGTCTGACTTGCCATCAAAGACCATATCCTTGCTTGAATTGCTGATATTTATGCATAAAAGAGAACTCTCTGAAATATATCCAAATTTGTGGACTGCTCTCCGAATTGGTCTTAATCTTCTAGTCACAGTTGCTGAAGCAGAGAGGAGCTTTTCAAAGATGAAGTTCATCAAATCTTACCTGAGATCATCTATGTCACAAGGGCGTCTTTCTGGTATTGCCATTATCAGTATAAATCATACAATTTGAGGAGCTTTTCAAAGATGAAGTTCATCAAATCTTACCTGAGATCATCTATGTCACAAGGGCGTCTTTCTGGTATTGCCATTATCAGTATAAATCATACAATTTCTGGGCAGATTTCGTATGCTGATTTAATTGATGACTTTGCATCAAGGAAGGCAATAAAACTCACTTTTTAAATGGCAGTTGTACTCTGGCGCAATTTGATTTGTTGCTTGTTCTGAGTGTAATAAAACGCCCTCTTTTAAGTGTTTTAATTTTATGTAATAGAGCATTTATATAATTTACAAATTAAATTCTCTAGTTTAATTATGGCAATTTAGTTTGTACTTTTCTTGTTCATAAATATATATATATATATATATATATATATATATATATATATATATATATATATATATATATATATATATATATATATATATATATATATATATATATATTTATGTGTTTGTGTCCTTCCTACCGCTTTTCGTATTTGCACATAAGCAGGAGAGGGCGGAGCAGTCTTTGTTTTTCTTCTTAAGCTCCAAAAATTGTCCAATAAAGTTATTTTGGGCAAGTTATTTCTGTTCTTTATTTTGCGTGGATTTGAATGTATCTTGTCAAATTGTAAAAGGAGGAGTCGCTGAAGGTGAGGCTTTCCCAAGGTGCCATTAAGGCCAGGACCGCCCCTGGCAAGCAGGGTGTCGAGAGTTTACGGATATGAACCAAGGCAAGACGTGATAAGTTGGCATTTGGTATACCTATAATTTTGCAAGAACCAAAAGATCAATGAGCTGGAGCAACAGCCAAGCACTGCGACATCGACTGCCTGTAAATCCTACAGCGAATCCGAATCTCACCATGAGGAGCAGGAGGGCAAGGAACTCACTTCTCTTTTTTTCGCATTGCACACTGACACTCCCGTCCGTCTGTCGAATCGTTACCCTTCATTGAAGAAGGTGGTCAAAAGAGGCGATTCCACCCAAGCTGGTGCATCACATACCCCTGGCGGAAGTACTCGTTGCTAAACGAGGGTGGATACTGCGTTGCATGTGTGCTGTTCGGCGAAAATAGGGGTCGAGGTGGAGACCATAGGCTGGGCACCTTGGTGTTAAAGACGATGTGCAGGTACAAAAGAGCCACCGAGCTGTTCAGCAGTCACAATAAGCACGGATATCACGCGACAGCTATGACGAAAATGGAGGCTGTCGACACCATGTTACAGGAAAAGAAGAAGGAGCAAATTGAGACCAACCGACCCCTGTTGGTTCCGATCATTGAGAACATCGTCTTCTGCGGACGAATTATGCTGCCTATTCGTGGGCATCGAGATGACGGTCCATTGGACCTCTCTATTCAGAGCAAAACGGGAGAAGGAGTCTTCAGAGCGCTTCTGCGTTATCGAGCCAAGGGAGGAGATGCCGAAGTCCACCGCCTCCTCACCAGCTTGGCCAGCCGAGCCAGCTCCACCCTCATTATCAAAACCATTCAGGATGAACTGATCGATATTACAGGTGGGTGGCACTGCAACTTCTGTCCAAAAGATAGGTCTCTTATTCCAAAAGTAGAATTCATGCTATTTTGACATTATAAGCAGGTGCCACCATAATCATATTTCACTTTTCAGGTCGATTGGTGCTGGAATAGGTCTTAGACGTAGCGTCAGGGGCATTCGCAGTGCTAATGGACGAGAACACGGACATCTCAGGGAAGAAGCAAGCCACCATTATACTTCACACGTTAAAGAGGATATCAAGGAGGACTTTCCCACTTTCGTCCATGCTGAGAACCTCACCGGTGAAGACCTGGCCCAACTGCTCATTCACACCGTACATGGCCTTGGTTTGGACATGTCAAACTAACGGGGCCTCGGCTTCGATGGAGCGAGTGTCATTATGGGGAATTTCAGAGGTTGTGCCGCCATCATCATAGATCAATACCCCCTCGCCAACCGATCCACTTCTTTAATCACCGAATGAACCTGTTGCTGACCAAGGCCTGCGATGTGAAAGAAGTTAAACTCACCCTTCAGACGCTCAACGAAGTCCATAACTTGATTTACTTCAGCAACTTGCGGACGATCTGGTTCTCCAAAATCGTGAAGCTTTCCTCAGCTAAGCGGGAGAAGTTGGTGTCTTTGTGTCCTACCAGGTGGATTGAGCGGCATGATGCAGTCCTCGTGTTCATCGAGTTTCTACCTCACATCGAGGTCTTCATGTAAGAGGAAATAAAGCTGGATGTCAATGCTGGCATCTTACTCACTATGTTTAGAGACCCTCGTTTTCTCATTGGGCTGGTTGTGGCGGAGTCAGTTTTGGCCCACACACTCGAGCCGAGCAGGCCCCTACAGAAGAAGGACGGTGACTTGGCACCTGCATACGCACTAATTCGTGAGATCGAGACTGTTTTCGCCAAGTTCAGAAAGAATGCCGAGGAGCACTCTCACACTGTATTTGCAAAAGTCAAGGATCTCATGATTGAAGTGGACTCAGCTCGACAGACACAGCGCGCGAATATCGCGGCCAGGACTGCTGAGCAGTACTATCGACGCTCGATCTATATTCCGTTCGTTGACCAAGTGATCACCGATCTGAAGAGAAGATTTGAGGACGATACCGTGCCAGTTGGTCTCCGGCTGAAGGAGCTTCTCAAGGGCTCCAAAGCAGACGTGGATGCCGTCCTTAATGCCGCTAAGCTCTACGAGAGCGATGTTGAGTCACTAGTGCTCGTGCAGGCGGAAGCACAGCGGTGAACAAATTCCGCTCCGGTCTTCGGGACTGTCAAGAATTTGAAGGAGTACGCCGAGACCAGTAAGTTCCCGAACATTACGAAGCTCCTGACCATCTTAATGACTCTGCCAGTCGCAAATGCAGAGGCCGAAAGCTCATTCTCAGTCTCGAAACGTCTAAAAACGTACATGAGGAGCACCAGTGGCCAGGATCGGCTCAACGGCCTCGCACTACTCGCCGTCCTCAATGACATTCAAGTTTCCAATGATCAAGTGATTGAGAAGTTTACGGAGAAAAATCGCAGTCTCCTCTTCACTTAGGCAAATAAAGGGGGACATTGGGCATGGGCCTACGATTTTGAGAGAGCCTACTCCTGGAAAATAAAAATACTTTTTCTATTATGTGCTTTGTTACTTAAGTGGACGCGAAATGACTTGCAAGTAGCCCACATCATTATAGTCTACACTAGATGTACATATTCTCTTTTTCTGGATCCGCGCCTGGTAGCTTTTTATATCGCCATAATATACAGGATTTACTAGAGGAATTGGGAATTCCGATCTACAACTCAAGTGAATAGCGATTGTTCATCGATAGCTCAAAGCTGAGCTTAAAATTCATCCTCATCCGCAATGGCAATTTATATGGTGCAGTCCCAGCTGGCATTCAGTTAGTATCTGTGAAGAACTTGGATACATAGAGTCATTGAATATTACAAACATTATTGGACAATTTGTGTTGACCTTAAAATGGCATTCTTCCTTCTTGGTCAGTAACGCGAGTAGACGAAGTATCCCTGCTGTCTGTGCATGTTGAATAGCAGAGCTTGTTTGAATCATTGAATGGAGAGGAATTGGCCTCCAAGATTTAACCTCAAATCTGACGATCCCAACATTGTTTCATGAGCCACTTGTTGAAAGAAGGAAAATGATATTCCTACCTATCCACATCAAACTGGGTCTCACGAAGAAATTCGTTCGTTGTGAAATGAAGGCCACTATTTCAAGTACCTTCTCCTTTTGGCATTTCTTGGCATGTCAAATGAAAAATTAAGGTCGGTGTGTTTGATGGTCTGTCTACAGATTCGGCAGCTCATCAAAGATGAAAATTTCATCAGAAGTGCGCTGCATTGAATTTAAATAAACCTCGCAGAACACTTTACATGCTCTTATTAGCGCACGTCTCGAAATAAGTAATACATCTGAAGCCCCATTACCAATCCAGTAGATTCCCCTTCAGATTACATTACCGAACAAAACACTCAGGTCATACACCCTCATTCAATGAATTTTCAAATAAAGATACAACCAACACAGAAAGCTAATTAAGAATCCCTCTAAAATAAATTTACAAACCGACTCTAAACTCCACTACAACATTCGTTCTTTATTATTATTACATATGTGAACAACCACCGTTTTTCACCTCCAAATTTCTTCCTCCACCCCTAAACATGTAAGTAATAAAGCGCACATGCATTCATTTTCCGCCTTTCTATACAAGGAAGAAACAGGGCACAGGTTAGTCTCCGTAACTATAAAGGATCATTATAACCTTTTCCTTTCTTTGCCGTTAATCCGCTTCAATTTTCGTTCTTGTACATTCATCTTTCATATTTCCACAAAAAACATCTATTGATGTTTAAAAATAAACACTTACAGGAGGAGCTTGCGCTTAGCAGGCAGACCTTTGGTCTGTGTCCTACGGCCTATCAGGCTTTGGGAACGCCCTTTTGGTCTATTATTTTAAAAGGTTTCCAGTACATAACTCCTAATGAGGGATGACAGTATTGATGAGAAAGGAAGTCATTTGCGGCAGGCGGTAGTAGTTACATAGATGAGGAAGAGGTTAAATTTGAAGAATATAAACAGTTACAGAAGAAGATGCATCTACCAATGAGGAATCTACTACCACATTTCCGTGTGGTAGTGTTAAAAAATGTTGAGGAACTACACGAATCAAGCTCTAATGCAGACAGATGTAATTTAGATACTTTGCTCGTACCTAGCGACTGGGGGACCAAGCCAGCCCAACCCAATGCTGTTCACAAGGCAATTTTTTAGCTAACTTAGGTCTTCATCGAAGCCCCCGGAAGGAGCTCTTCTCACAGACAAGAGAAGATAACGAGTAATGCCTTTTTAAGTGCATAATTATGATTGCGCTTCGCAAATGATTCTCTTATTATGACGAAATTTCACTCCTCAGACAGATGGCTGAACGGCCGGTTACTCGAGTGAGTAGCTTCTCAGATATATATATATATATATATATATATATATATATATATATATATATATATATATATATATATATATATATATATATATATATGTGCAACAAAGCCGACAGGGAAAAGTAATACGAGGATTCCAAGTACTTTCGAACTTTATTTCGAGTTCCTTGATAAAGAACTCGAAATAAAGTTCGAAAGTACTTGGAATCCTCGTATTAATTTTCCCTGTGGGCTTTGTTGCATTTATTGCTTACTCACGCGATACTTTGTGAATTTTCTACATATATATATATATATATATATATATATATATATATATATATATATATATATATATATATATATATATATATATATATATATTGGTGTGCGGTCCGAATCGGATTAACCCCCGTCAAACAAATCGGATAATCGAAATCGGACTGCCGAAAATTTAAAGCGATTTGCGATTAATCGAGGTCGACGTCGTCTTTTTTTTTCGTAATAGCAATTTCTTAATAAATTTTTCTATATTTTTCTCAAGTAAATATTTTTTCGTTTTATTTTATTCTATTCACACTTTCGTATTTTCTCTATAATATAATGCGTAAAATATCATGGTTAATTATTAAATAATCTATAATAAAAATGTTATATTTTGCAAGTATAAAGTAGGTATAATACGTGTTTAGTTTGGGTTTTTCGTACGCGTCTCATATCGGTTAAGTGACGCGCCGCACCAGTTTAGATCCAGAAGTCGTGAGAGCAATCTGCTGCTGCGCTGCTCCCTTGCCACCACTTGTGAACAATTCGAAGTAATCCTTCTGTTTTCATTTTCTTGCTATTGCGGACCCCAACGGCAGTAAGTTGCACCATTAATATTTGCATTTAGTATTTCTATTTCGTTCTAATGATATTCATATGATCATATCTAGACTATTAGTTTCATAAAGTAACGATAAATCAAGCTTAAAGTTCTTGAATTAGCCCTTTCATACAAATCTCATCATGTATTCGTGCGCACCGGCTTCTTACTTGTGCGCACTTGCTTGTTGCTAGTTAGCATTTATTTGTACATTCAACTTAGCATTTATTTGTGTGTTTCGTAATTTTGTTTCTAAATACTGAATTTTTGTACAGAATTTAGCGCGTGCAAAAGAAGTAGCCTTGTCCAAGACGGAGTTTTATTCACACCTTTGATAGCGGACGAAGACGCGTCCGTTACATTCAGTATGGAGAGATTTCTGACTCCCCAGCCCAGGAACAGGAATGCCAGCGGCACAAACCAGAAGTCCCTGGGCTCCCGGCACAGCGACCAGGCGGCGACGGTCAATGAGTTCAGCTCTCGCTGAACTCGAACGAGTTGGCTGAGAGCAAAACCATAATGGAGACAGACAGCTCCAGCCTCAGCCAGGAGAACAGTTGAAGGCACATCGCCCTGTTCTTCAAGGTCGTGGACAACAACAAGGCTACCTGCACCAAATGATTAAAGACACTCAAAATTCAACAGGGAACAACTTCAAACCTGAAGGTGACTTTAAATTTATTTATTTAATAATTTATTTAAAGACTTTTTTACCAGGATTCATAATTATTTGACAAAGACTAAACAGGTTAAAAGTTAGGCATTTATTTTTAGTTTTTACTATAGGAATTTTAATTTATTTTTGTTTTTACTTTTTAGATACACTACCAGAGGTACCACCCTGGTCAAGTCCACGACCTCAAGGCAGCTCTCGAGGGCGTCAGCAAACGCGGCCGCGACCAGGAGGCAGGCCAGCATCGAGGAGAGCTTCAAGGAGAAGTTCTCCCAGAACTGCCTCGACCTGTACTATAGGTGAGTAATTTTCATTTTTCAAGTTAAAGTATCAATATATTTTTTTATTTTTAAGTTTTTTAATTTTAAAACTGTGAAACTCAGTTTAGACACTGAATGATTAAATAATATTAATAAATTAATTAATTGAATATAGATGGTTTAAACTGTTAACAGTTTTCTGTTTTTACTTCTTAAACATGTTTTAACAATTTATGTCTCATACACATATAAAAAATGAAAGGATGAATGAAAAAATCGTGTAATTTAAAATTTATTCTAAAACTTCTAATTTTGCTTCAGGTCCTTCATTGGCTGCATGAAGCCAGAGACAGACAATGAACACAATAAGTCCCTCTGGGCGCACGCCTGCCCACAGTTCAAGGTCCCCTCCAGGCCGAAGCTCACCCGCGACATCAGAGCGATGGGGGACCAGGCCAAGGCCGACCTGACGGACCTCCTCGCCAAACAGGAGTTCGTCGCCACCACGGCCGACAGCTGGTCGGCAAGAAACAGGGCCTTCCTGGGGATGACGGTGACATGGCTCGACAAGGTCACCTTCAAGAGGCACTCCGCCATCCTCGGGATCAAGGAGATCACCGTGAGACAGACGGGGACCTACCTACCTGGCAGAGGCGATCTCCGAGCTGCACGACGAATTCGGCATCAAAAGAAAAGTATGTAAACTATAAGAATTTTTGCCTATTTGTCTTTGTATTTGTCCAGGTAGCCAGCAAAATTCTACATTTTTACTTTGTAATACTGTATGAATTTGATGTTGTAGTCTGCGTGAAATATGTATGTATGTTTGTCGTTAATACTTTGAAGAGAACTGTGGGAGTCTGTAAAAATAACGAAGTGATGGCTATTATCGTATTGAGATGGAATCATACTTCAAGTTCATACTGGTGGACCCAGAGGTGGTGCACACCAGCACTATCCTGGTGGCAGACTCCCTGGAGGAGGTGAACCTGCGGGAAGAGGTGGTGCAGCTCCCCAAGCATCGCCGCTGTGCGGCACACACAGTGAACCTGCTGTCCTCCACCAGGGATGTGGAGAACGTACCCGGCTGGACCACCCAGCCCAGGCCGGCCTTTAACAAGCCGGCCGCCAAGGCCCAGAGCGTGTGGAACGCCCAGAACAGAAAGACAGTGACCACCAATGACATTAAATCCGCTCTGGGCAAGAAGCTTGTTACCCCTGGCGTCACCAGGTGGAATTCTAGCCACGACGCCTACAAGTGCCTACTGACCGAGGTGCTTGACTTGGACAAGAGGAACAAGCTGAACCAGATCTGTCAGCGGCAGCCTCCCCACCCTCTGTCGCACATCACGCAGGACGACGTGCAGATCTGGTCGGAGTACGTCAAGGTGACCGACCCCCTCGGCGCCTGCCGAGACGTACTCCAGGGCGAGGAGAAGGCATACATGGGGTGCCTTCCCCCCACCTCCAGGTGCTCAAAGACTCCCTGGAGGTGCTGTCGCGCGACGATAGCATTGTCCATGCCCAGAACCTGGTGGCCCACCTCCTCCACCAGCCTGGAACAAAGGGCTTTGATGGCAGGTTAGTCATATTATATTATTATTATTATATTTTATCGCAGTGAGTTAAAACTTAATCTTTGCTGGTTAAATGATTCATTTGAAATGAACTAAAATCAGTGTAATGAAATTTATTTTTTCCATTGACAAATCTGATATATTTTTAAATTTGTTTTAAAAGCTTTCTTCTACTGCAGGTTCAGCCACCTCTTTGTGGACATGGACCTGTTGATGGCTACGGCGCTGCACCCCTACCACAAGCTCGCCACGGTCAGGGCCATCTGCAGGAGACAGGACTATGAGGTCTACTGCGACCTGGTGAGGGACAAGCTCATCAGGGACTTTCTCGCCCTCGTCCGGCCTGACGAGCACCTGGACCCTGCCCCCCAGCAGTTACCCCAACCAGGCTCCAGCAGCACGGACTACCTGTTTGCCATGTTGGATGGGCAGCAAGAGGAGAAGGTCAGGGAAGAAGTCAACAGTTGGTCGAGGAAGCCGCTGAAGGGAAACCCGGTGCTCTGGCCCAATCTCTTCCCGCTCGAGTTCCGTGATGCTTGGGTAACACTCTTCCTCAAGTATAACACGCCGCTCCCGAGCTCCGCCTCGGTCGTGCGCGTGTTCAGCTATGGGTCGGACATCCTAAGGCCTAGGACGGCGGCCCTCGCTGCACCGAACTTCGAGGCCCTGGTCTTCATGAAGGGCAGCCTCCACCTCCTCAAGAAGGCCCACGAGGTGGAGGAGGAAGGCGAGGACTAATCTGGCGGGCTTCGAGTAGAGTAGAGTGGAAAACTTTAAATATTATGAGGTAGATATGGAACAAAGTTCTTAGTTGACCCTATCTTTTTTTTCTGAGAGAATATATTAGTATTACTGTGGGTATTTTGTGTAATATATAGTTTAATTTTTTGTTATATTATATTTTAATTAAAATAAAATGTTCAATTTTGATCTTAAAAGCTTGGTCTCTCTTTGTATTAATTAGAAAAGGCTTATTTAAGGTAAAAAAGCATTAAATTTCCTTTTGAAACATTGAAAATCGCTTTAAAAACATTCAATCGCTTTTAAAAATATCGAATCGCATTTAGAAAATTTAATCGAAACGGATAATCGCTAATCGGACTTCAATTTTTTTCCAATCGCGCCCATTTCTCTCTCTCTCTCTCTCTCTCTCTCTCTCTCTCTCTCTCTCTCTCTCTCTATATATATATATATATATATATATATATATATATATATATATATATATATATATATATATATATATCCTCACTAGGATTTTTTTTAGTATTTGAATAATAATTTCATCTTAGTTTGGTTATGACTTATGTTTTTTTACCAAAATTATTTCTAATAATTCTTTTATAATATCAAAAAACAAAATGGTGAAGTTCAGAAAATTTATTTCTCTATATCTTCTATTCAATAACTTTATATTTTAGCAACGCGATATTTGAAAGGGCGGAAATTTAGTTTCGAGTTCCTTTTTAAAATTATTATAATTGGCGAAGTTCAGAAAATTTATACAAATTTAACCATGGCTGCTTTTTTTTCTATCTTAATCTTAGTAGCGAAGCGCAAGCTCCCGCGAAGCTATTACCTACTGTATATATATATATATATATATATATATATATATATATATATATATATCCTCACTAGGATTTTTTTTAGTATTTGAATAATAATTTCATCTTAGTTTGGTTATGACTTATGTTTTTTTACCAAAATTATTTCTAATAATTCTTTTATAATATCAAAAAACAAAATGGTGAAGTTCAGAAAATTTATTTCTCTATATCTTCTATTCAATAACTTTATATTTTAGCAACGCGATATTTGAAAGGGCGGAAATTTAGTTTCGAGTTCCTTTTTAAAATTATTATAATTGGCGAAGTTCAGAAAATTTATACAAATTTAACCATGGCTGCTTTTTTTTCTATCTTAATCTTAGTAGCGAAGCGCAAGCTCCCGCGAAGCTATTACCTACTGTATATATATATATATATATATATATATATATATATATATATATATATCCTCACTAGGATTTTTTTTAGTATTTGAATAATAATTTCATCTTAGTTTGGTTATGACTTATGTTTTTTTACCAAAATTATTTCTAATAATTCTTTTATAATATCAAAAAACAAAATGGTGAAGTTCAGAAAATTTATTTCTCTATATCTTCTATTCAATAACTTTATATTTTAGCAACGCGATATTTGAAAGGGCGGAAATTTAGTTTCGAGTTCCTTTTTAAAATTATTATAATTGGCGAAGTTTAGAAAATTTATAAAAATTTAACCATGGCTGCTTTTTTTTAGATTTTAAATTTTAATTTTTGTAGCGAAGCCATTGCCTTGTTTTTATATAAATAAAAAGTTTTATGTTTTTCCCACGGTATAATTTTTATATTTGTTATCTATTTTTTTTTTTAATAAAACAAAAGTGCTATTCAATTTGTCTGTTTTGTCTTATTAATAGTATAAGGGGGGTAATCTGAGAATAGATCCTTAATAGTAATTTTTAAGATAGGTCGAATTTACCCTCCAAAATATATAGGTACTTAATATTTTGGAAATGAACTTAAAAAAAATAGAATGCGACCGTGTATCAACCATAGACCGCCAGAAAACATGATGGTATTGGTCTAAATCATGTTGTGATAGATATTTTTCAAATCGGTTAATTCTTAGAGTTGCCACGTTTGCTTTACACCATTGGTGGTGCCTCGTTTGCACGAGCGAATCTTTCAGTTGCGTCATAGTTCCGAATTCTGTCCTGAATTAGTTTTCCGCAACCATTCACTGCCTTTGCTTGTTGCGCCTCTCCCAAGTGCTTTGTCGTTCCGTCCTCCATGACTTACACCCTCGAGAGACGCCTAAATACGAAAATACTCTCCTCCGTTGAGCGGATAATTGTTTTCAAGTCTTATTGCCAATTAAACCGAACCAAGGTCAGTAAATACTTATTTTTATTTTATCCATATTCTGGTCTTTGCAAACATGGAAAAAATAACCATTAATATATGAAACAAGGATTGGAAAGGTTGCAACATTAAGGCTCCTTTCGATCCAAGATTCAGATCAGGCGGGAAATCTTGCAAGGAATTTAGTTGTAGTTCCTAAAGTTGTGGTTGCATTTATATTCCTTGTAATTAAGTGTATTTAGTTCGTATTACAGAGCAAGCGAAGGGACTCAAATATGCGAATTTTAGATCGATGAAGGGAGATTGCCTTGCTAGGAAACAAAATGTATTTATAGAAAGAACAAACAAACACTTAGTAGTATAGATATTTCCTGTCAAGGGAATGCTCGAATACTTGGTTCTTAAATTCCACTTGTAATATTCTGATTTTGTATCAATCAATCATTCCCTGTGGCACCCACGGGGATGCATAAGGCCTCAAGGAACTCACGCCGCCACGCTCTAGAGATAATGCGTCAATCATCTCCTGCTTCCCGCCTCATAGTCCTTATCCAAGACTCCCTAGGCCTACCTCTACCTCTTCTACCAGGGGCCACCAACCCTGGTGTATCCCGAACTATACCTTGCTTTCTGTAAACATGACAACCATTTCCAACGGGAGAATCTAACACACTCATCGACCGGTTTTGTCTAGCCCATGCATAAACCATACTCATTAGAAGAGCTAAATTTTCTTCACCCAAACTGATTCAATAACGTTTGCAAATCAATCGCTAATTTTTAGATGCATTTAAATGTTATTTCCACGCATTGGCGGGTTTCCTCGAGGCCTAAACCCCCACGTAGGCCTATTTACGATGCGCCGTCGTTTTGATTGCAAACAACCTGACTCTTCGAACTCCATTGTGAAAAAGTTTCAATGAGTCAGTTTGCTATTTTTATGCACTTACATTTCCGTGCGTGTTTCCTTTTATTTTTCTTTATTATTAATAATATTTTATTTAGGTAAGAAATCAATCTCGCCCTAGGAACTGGTACTGATAGCAACCGATAAATCGCAGGTCGTTTATACTGTCTATCCCTGGCGATTATTAATATAGTTTTATGTGGGTGGGTTTTGACGGATGCGGATGACCTTTGATAGGCCCTTGTGGCTTTTGTCATCCGTGAAATTATGTTATGTTAATGCTGCGAGTGAATCACAAAATGAATCATTCGTTAGTTAATTTCGCTACCACCTCTTAAATCGTGGATGAGGTGCAGGAAAAGCGATACTATTATGTCACCGAATTGTGAGAGGAAGTCCGTGGACAAAGGGAGCATTCGTTCCGCCCCAGGCGGCATGCAAGAGGTTTGGGTATGCTCGGGGCCAACTCCTCGATCGTATGTCCCTAAGTTTAATTATATGGTTTTAAACTGAGAACTGCGAGAAAGGAAGACATTTTAAATGAGAAAACATGAAATAAATACTATTAAAATTAAATAAATCAATTGTCCGGTCAGAAACCACTTGAACTACTTTTTTACATCAGTTGTGAGCAATTCTTTTTCAAAGCTGAATAAAGCCCGGCTGTTCAGTCGCTTTCGTGAAATGGAAGACTTGAGAGCTTTTTATTGTTAATTGTTAGAATGACCTTTCACAACTAGCGATTGAAGATGAGATTGTAAGTAAATATAATCTGTATGCCGTCATATTGTCGGAAAGACATCCCTTTCATACTGCAGTAGATAGTCGAGAGTATCTTTAGGATCAGTGGAAACTGTATTCCGTCCTGCTCAAAAGTGCATCACAAAGTTAATAATTTCACCATATCGCTGAATTGCTGCCACATCATTACTGTAATAATTTGCAAAGTTCTAGCATTCCCTTTCTAATAACTAAGGGTTAATATTTTTGCATAGTTTTGCCCCCATTTTAAACTGTTTCCAGATTTATATCAGTGTGAGGACTTAAAGCTTCACGTGGAACCCGAAACACAATTTAGAATCATTTATTGAGGCAATAATTGCCAAACTTAACGACCGAAAATATAAAACATGAAATAAATAATATTCAAAATATAAAACTAGGCCTATATGAAGTGAGTTTGTTGGGGGACGCAAACCATTAAAATTTCAAAGGCGTTCCATAATTTGACAGAATTCGTGTTTAAGGTGAAATTTTGGCAAAATGTTCGATATTTTGCCGAATTTTGAAGCTCCCCATCCCCCCAAAACAAACAAAACCAAACCGTGGGCCTAATGAAAAACTGCTCTGGCCGTAGTTTTGCCCACCTCTTGGATGGTCAGAAATTTCCTCGTTTATTTCCTCCACACTCGATTACACTTTCTTCCTCTGTGTCATCTGAAATAGAACAAATGTGTGCAAATATGATTACAAACTTAAAATCAAAGATAAATTTATGAACATAAAATAATTTAAATTTAAGATATAAAGTAATATTATTTAAATAATGTAAAATTAGTGTTTACTGTAATTTAAGTTAAATTTAAAGTAACTTTAAATTAAGAATATGTAAATTAAGTTCTTAAGGAATGTTGTGATTAGTTAGCCTGGGAGGAAATTACACACTGAGTAAGGGCACAACACGGTCCGCGTAAAGCTGAAATCAGATTAAAAAAAAAGGCTTTCATATTAAATTCCGCCTCACGTAAATATTGCACCCATTCTGGTGCTATTCGCTGAGATGATGCAAATGAACTAAACTGGATCGGACATGGACATGATTATGATTACTAATAAAAAAAAAGCAATCCATGGCTCTGATTACGTAATCATAATTAAAAAAGTAGATAACTCGTGTAATCATAATCAGAAATTACTCAGCGGTGATAATCATAATCATATTTTCTTGATAATCAATGATCAAAATGTGATTATTTTGATTATTTCTTTGTAATTTCCATGAATCACTTCTGTTTTGAAAGCTTAGCACCATCATGTTTTTACTTGCTTGTCTCCCACACACAAAGCCTATACATGTTTCAGCAGACTTGAAATGCAGTACTGGTAAAAATGATTGCCACCAGCCTGGTGTGAGAGTGCACAGCCACGGGGTTACATATGAAACATGTTGTATGTGTAATGTGTGTATTAATCGTGGAACTGTCTATCATTGTGTGTGTTGTAGTACTGTATCACCCAATACGTTTGTACATTTACTCTTCCAAATATAGTCCATCATTCTCTACGATCTTCCAGCAATTTGCCTTCATCCGAATCTGTCCCAAGATACCAGTCATCGTGGAATCCAAAACCTGAAAATCAGCTTCTGCTTCCTAAGTAACTCTGAACTCTATGTCCAACCATATATTTTCATTTTACTTTTTCGGTTATGTTTGGATATTTACCCCCACCCCCACCCACCCTGAGATCTTATGAGAAAAACGCTGCTCACTCAGTCAGCGGAGTCGAACCGCTTCATCAGCACCAATTTGATGTGAAGCTGAATTAAATAAATTTATTGCTGGTTCGTTAATAACATTGGGATCTCTGTTTTAGTGGTCTCAAGCTCGCTATTTCAAACGTCTATTGAGATTCTCAACTTAAATCAGTACAATTTAACTCCTCATGATGATCATCATCATCGCTAACTATAATTTAAGAACGGGATTTTTTGGAGTATTTTAATAATTATTTCGTCTTAGTTTGGTTATGACTTTAGTATATTTTAAATTTTTATCAAGGTAATTTCTACGAATTTCTTTACAGTTTGAAAAAACAAAAAAGTTTAGTTCAGAAAAAATAAATATGATTATCCAATGCTTTAAAAGGAAATGAATTACAATTGGTAAAGTTCAGAAAATGTATTAAAATTTAAGTAAGGCTGCCCTTTTATTTTATCTATAACTATTTTAGCAACGTGAGTTTTTGAAAGGGGGGAAATTTAGTTTAGAATTCCTTTTTAAAATTATTATAATTGGCTGCTTTTTTTTTTTAGATTTTTAATTATAATCTTAGTGGCGAAGCCATTGCTTGGTTGTTTCATTAGTCTATTTAATTTGAGAAAATGTTTTCATAAAAATCTCGCATGGAAAATATCACAGCGAAGTTAAGCTACATCGGGTGTGGTTAGTGACCGGATGGAGTACCGATTTGGATTGTCTTCGCGGCGGCTGTCATACTCTGTAGGATAGCCTTGGTTCGAATACCACGTGAAACTGCAGGACCACAAAAAGAGTGCGGATCTGCACTGAAACTCATGCCATTTTTCTCTTTAGTACTTTTAAAAAGACATGTCAATGTACAGCCATTGCATTGACTCGGTTCATAGCTCTAATTATTTTCTTTGAACAGTCCCTGGATATTAGGCCAAAATAAGTCCCCTGGATATTAGGCCAAAATAAGTCCCTGGATATTAGGCCAAAATAAGTCCCTGGATATTATTGCAAAAACATGATATTGGTCATTGAGAAATTATTGCAAACTTGGGGAATGGTGTCTAAACGGTCATTTTTGCTTCCTTAGTCATTCTGTTTTGCTTATTCAAATTAATATATTCAGCAGTCTCATGGCTACAAGTTAGGTAGACTCAAGTGGGGTCCTCATTCATCTGATTCACGACCACTACACTCTTCCTCCTCTGAATCCTAAATTGGCGTTTGAGCTCTTGACTGAATCACTTTTGAACCTCAGGTAAACGTGGTCTCTCTTTCTCAGGGAGAGAACGAAGCCGTTAGATTGTGCTCTCAGAAAATGATAAACGGCAAACATTTTTCATGTTATAATTTGTATTTATACAATATTGCATGAATTTAATATTTATTAGCGAGCTTATTAATAAAGTGCAAACTATTCTGAAAAGAATTTATAGATCCTTTTTAATGATTTGCCACAAATTTTCAATTGGATTAAGGTCCGGGCTATTACCCGGCCAATCATCAATAAACTCAACTTCACAGTCACGAAGCCACTGTGTTACCAATATGGCTGTATGAGGTTTTGCCCCGTCTTGCTGAAAGATGGCAGCCTTAGTGTCTTCAAAGGCCTGGGGGTAAAACGTCACACAGCAACTCTAAGTCATTGTACTGTTTTACCTTTTCCTTATTATGAAACCCATGAAGCTGAGCCTTGCCATGACCAGTAAACGCTCCCCCACACCATTAATGAATCCGGGTGTTTTACAGTAGCACAAGTGTATCGGGGGTCCAGTGGGTCACTACCGTGGCGGCGATAAACATTACCATCTCTATTGCCCGTCACTGTAAAGGTGCTTTCCTCTGACCACAACACGGTCAGCCACTTCTCCTCATCCCATACTCCATATTTCTTGGCAAACTGGACCCTATTCACTTTGTGCCTACGGGTGAGGAGAGGCTTCTTTACGGGGCGGTGGTTACGGTAGCCAAGGTTAGAAATGAGGCGGGATACCGTACGAACAGAGACATCTCCCAACAGCCTCGGGTTCTCTTCCTTTATTTTTCTCGCTGACATACGAGGATTAGCCTCTAGTTGTCGCTTCACTACGTTTCTACACCGATCATTTGCCTTTTTCTTGGGCCCTGGCCTCCTTTCATGGGTGGGAGTAGAACTTGGCAACCCAACGCCGGGAAATGTAAACAAGTTTGGTCTAAAGCACGTTTTAATTGAGTTTCAAGAGAACGACGTCGCCCGCCATGGACGAGGACATGGCCTCTGCCCTCACTTCCCTTCCAGCCCCCACTACCGCTTCGAAAAGAGGAGCCACCTCACCCCAACGCCCCAATGGGAAAGCCCAAAGGACCAACGATGAGCCCCCACAACAGGCAAAAGAACCGAGGATGATCTCTTTCCTCCTCCGAGTCAAAAACGGCGCTCGAGTTTTCGACCCCCCCCCCACCCGTGTGTCCTCCGCCCTACATGATTCCCCCCTGGACAAGTATGTAATGCAAGGCGAGACTCGCTGTCTCGGCAATGGCTCGTCCCTAGTTGTAGCAGTGTGGGAACACACACTAAATAAAGTGCCACTCCTGCTACAACCCGCCTTCACCCTTGGGAAGTCACCTGCCGCCAAGCAGAGAGGGAAGGCACCTCCCACCACCAATACGCCAAGGTTGGACCCCTCTCCGAAGATAGAGGAAATCAAAGGAACCTCTAGGACTCTCGACGGAGAGCAGATCATAAACCTGGAGTGGATCCACCCCCGCTACACCACTGGTAAATGGCTCCAACTCAAGGCGAGTGGCACGATCCCAACAAAAGTGTACATAGGCCATATGGTATATACAACGCGGAGCTACCTCCTCCCCATCCTCCGGTGCCCTGTTTGCCAGCGCATTGGCCACTCGGTCAACACCTGCCACTCCTCTGTACACTGCTCCCGCTGCAGCGGCCCTCACCCTCACAAGGATGTCGACACCGGCAACCCTTGCATAAAACTCTACCACTGCTTTCATTCAGTGTGGTGGCCCCCACAGCCCCAGATCAGCAAACTGTCCCCATAACAAGCGGGCCCATGACCTATATGTACGGCTGACAGAGGAAAAACAAGCCCTCTCTCAGATCAATAAGCAACTCCGTACCCTACCTTTCCTTAAGCCCTCCCAAACACGCCCCGTCCCCCCCCCGTAGGGCCCCAGGACCCTCCAACCCTGTCCAACCCTTGCTCACCTATGCGAATGTTGTCACCCATAACAGCTTCGCAACTCTACAGGACCCAGAAGAGGAGGAGACTCCCTCCCAAGAGGCAGCACCACCTCCTATCCCTCCTGTCCACCCTTATCCTCCACGTCTGGGCCATCATCGCCGCCACTCCTCCAATTCCTCTGCCCCAAATGCTCCACCCAAGGACCGCTCTCCCCCAACACACCAGGAGGAACCCAACACCAATGTAGCTACAGCAGAGATCCACCACCCTCCTCCTTCCCTGCCTATCACCAATAACCGCCCCACCCCTCAGACCCCCAAGACTCCCCCTCCCCCTCCGAGCACACCTAACCATCAACCCTCATCACAACCCCTGCCATCCCCCCCACCTAAGGAACAAGTGATCGGACATAGTCTCTCCATCATCATGGACGCATACACTTTCCACCAACAAGGCAAATCAATAATTGAAATAATCTCTCTGTGGCCAACCTTCTCCAATGTCCTTACCACACCCCTCGCATAATGGCTGTCATTTTCTTGCTGTGGAATGCCAGGTCCATCTTAAGGAAAACTATGGAATTCAAGCACTACCCAACCACCTCCTTCCCCTCTATAATTGGCCTCACAGAAACTTGGCTCTCACCCCCACCTTTCCTTCCACCTGCCGGGCTACACAATTCTCCGGAAAGGCAGGCAACTAGGACGGGGAGGAGGCGTCCTCCTGGCGCTCCGAGACACGTATGTCTCCTCCCATCTCAACTTCCCACACTGGCCCCAAGGCCACCTTGAAATCACCACTGTCAGGGTCGCCACAGACCGGGGTTGGCTCTCCCTGGCTGTGTGCTACAATGCTGATGGAGCTGCCACCTACCAGGAGCTATGCCACTATCTCTCCCACCCCCTGTCATCCTCATGGGTGACTTCAATGCCCACCACAGGTGCTGGAAACCTGCTCCTCCGATACACCTCACCAACACCCTAGGAAGAGCATTATTCCAACTTATCCTCTCCTCACCTCAGTTATCGCCCCCCCCCCACCCTGGACTGCCCATACGTTATCATTGCCATACAGGTGATTCATCGGAGATCCATCACTGCAGCCATTCACTCTATCCGCCGGACCGTATATGGTTAGTGACCACCTTCCTCTCCTAGCCCCCCACAACTAACCCAGACTGCCTACCACGCTGGAGACTCTCCCAACGGGCTGGAATGCCTACCAAGCTGCACTAGCAGACCCTCCCGACACCTCCCAAGGACTCGATGAAGCTGCAGCACATATCTCCACGACCCTCGAAGCAGCTAGCAGGTCAGCCTTCAAGCTCTCCAGACAACACAAACCCACCAGTCCGGGCAAGTCAAGGTGGAGAGAGGAATGCGAACAAGCCGTTAAAGCTCGCAGAGAGGCATGGAACCGTTGGCGGCAACGCTCCACTCCACAACTACGGGCCGAGTACCGAAAGCTCAACGCTGCTTGCTCCCGAACAATCCTCAGGGCCCAACGAAATTCTTGGAGTTCCCACTGTGCCTCCATCTCCACAACATCATCCACAAAGGGCACATGGGACTTCCTACACTCCATGGAAGGTCGCAAGGTCCGCACCCCACTCCCCCTGAGTGCTGGCACCACGCCTATCAACACCCTTGCTGCCTACTATGCATCCAAAGTCAGCCGCCACCCACCCCCACAGCTCCCCCTAACCTCAGCAGATTTTCTCTCTCTGAGAAAATAAAGGGAGAGGGGGTGACGCCCCCTTGTCGCGGGAAGAGAGCTTATGCGCACCCTTGACTTTTCGAGCTATGTCGGCTGGGGTACCTCTCTTCTGGGTGCCCCTGGTAGGGCTTCCCTTGTCGATTTGGTCGGAAACGAGGTTCCAGACTAAGTGCGTCATTCTTCATTCTTTTTCTACTCTATCCTTCTCTTCACTTTTATCCTATCTCTTCCACTTACTAAACAACCCCCCCCCCAACTAATATCATGTCACTCTTACCCTTCTTTCCATCTTTCTACATATAAGGACCTGGCAGCTACCTCACGCGTCAGAAGAGACGCTTTGGAACCTCTATAAACAACACCAATCGACGGTTACTGGTGCGAGAGACTAGGACTAGAGGTGTCCTAGGCGTTGGGGCACTATGAATGGGATGAGGGTAGTGCCCCCTTAACCCCTTCCCTGGCGCGTAATTATTGACCATTCCCAGTAACCTTTGACGGGTGCCTCTGGTAGCATCGGTCCGAGGTGACGGCCCTTTGTTCCCAGGTTGGTTGCCAGGCCAATAAAAAGCCTTGGGTCGAGTCTCTTGGTGTGGCGGGATATCTATTGAAAGTTACTCCGAGATCCTGGCCGTCGTGAAGGAAACTAGTAGGAGTTTAGTACGGGGCGTGCTCCGTTGTTCACCTGGTGAGAAATCGATGGCCCCTTCGGGGACAGTCAGTGCTGCTTGGTTGGGAGCCACGGCACGCCGAGGTTTGACGACTCATCGTACGAACAGCAGCACATGGAGCGTGCCTTCTGAAAGATCCGAAACCTCTCCGATGGATAGGCGGGGAGAACTCACCAACCCTCTTTTTTATCATTGATTGGTCACGAGTTTTCAGAGAGAGAGATAAAGTGCTCAAAATGACAGGCAAAACAGGACCCGTTCGTCTAAAACACAACTGTGCAACATGCCAGTTAGAAAAGTGGTGCGTTGACTTTCCGGAGGGCTGCTACTCAAAATGCAGCCCCGAAAGTATATGCACTACCTGTATATTGACAGGAGAGGTGAAGAACCTGCAAGACCTCTATAGAGCCTCAGAGAAGAGAGCTAAAATCCTTGAAAGAAAGTTGGAGAAACTCGAAGCCCTTAACGCAGCTCAGATTCGATGCCAAGAAGAGGCGCCGCCCACTGACGTGTCGGAATCCCCTGGTACCCAAGCGGAGATTCCGGCATCATCTGAGGCGAAAGAAAAAGAAGAAAAAAAAGAATAAAGTTGAAACAAAAGAAGAAGAACCAAAAATAGAAGAAAAACAGATAAAGAAGAAGAAAAAGAAAGATAAGAATGTGGAGAGTAAAGAGGAAAAGGGGAGGCCTCTTCCACAAGGGAAGACCCCGTCTTCAGAGACCAAGTGTCCGAAGGTCACCCTCATTGGTGACTCGCAAACACGGGATCTGCAGCCGCTGCTAGCTGCCCGCCTTCACACTAGCGTGAAGGTAAGCTGCCTGTCAGGACGGGGTAACCACACCATCAGAGTAGAGGCAGAGAAAGCTCAGATTTCTGAGAATTCAGTTGTTGCTCTGATGGTGAGCGGCAACGACCTCTACCTCAGAGGGGGTAAGGTTGGCCTCAGTGGTAAGACCATCCAAACGTTGATGGGAGCTGTGGATGACATAGGGCTTAAAACCCACAAACGTGTCGTGGTTGGGATGCTTCCGAGAAGAGGTCCATCCCGAACCGCTCACGAGAGAAACGTCGCAGTGAACAGAAGGTTGGCGGATCTCTGCACGGCAGGAGTCTTCTTCGTGGACCCCTATCGTACCTTTATCGGTAGAGACGACCTCTACCAAAGGGACGGGGTACATCTCTCCTTTAAAGGGAAGGCCTTTCTCGCCAACCTAATTCAAGATGTCGTGGAACGCACCCAAAGGAGCGCTCGAAACGGAGCGAAAGCGGACGTGCGCCAGCACCTACGTGTCACTCCTGGAACGACCTTCTCGGAGGTCGTCAAAAAGGGTGTGACCACGAAAACAGAGAAGCCGGGGACTCCCTCAAAGTTCTTCTGTTCAATGCGAGGTCAATCAGGAATAAGTTTCTTGAGCTCCGTGGCCTCGTAGCAATAGAGGAACCTGAGATGGTGGCCATAACGGAGTCGTGGATAAAAACCTCAAGCCGAGATTTTGAAGGTGAATTCACGATTCCCAGTTACCAGCTCTTCCTGAAAGATAGGCCAGACAGAGAGGGTGGCGGTGTGGTGGTTGTATGTCAAGGATACTCTCAACTAGACAGATTGCAACATCGTATCCGACCATGAACTACTAGGTGTTGACCTAGAGATAGGTCCTGCCAAATACAGGACCCTGGTGCTTTATAGACCTCCTGCCCAATTCGTTGAAAAGGACAGATCTGTACCAGATACTAGGAGAACTTGTCGAAGACAGAGTGTGTATCGTCATAGGGGATTTCAACACACAAGTTGACTGGGAAACTAGGGAACCCTGTGGCGAAAACGCACTACTCCTGGAGTTCGCGAACAACGAGTTCCTGACTTAATGGGTGAGAGAGCCAACGAGAGGAGACAATATCCTCGACTTGGTTTTCACCTCTGAGGATGACATCGTTGAGGACCTCTCTGTTGGCGAAGAGCTCGGTGGCAGTGACCACCAACAAATTAAATTTGTAGTCAAAGTCCCGAAGGCAGGGCCTGCAACTAGTAAATTGAGGAAAATCGATTTGAAAAGAGCAAACTTTGCAGATCTTCGTGCTGGACTGACTGACGCGAGGCTAGAAGTGCGATGTTGTTGACTCGTGGAACAGTTTCGAAACCACATTCATGAGTCTTCAATCGCGTTTCATCCCTCTGAAATGTCCCCGTCGGTCTTCTATTCAACCAAAGTGGTTTAATCGAGAAATCGGCCAACTGCTTAGGAAGAAGAGAACTGTGTACCGGCAATCGAAGATCTCGGATGACTTTGACGAATACCGGAGGCTAGCCAGGAGAGTGAAGTCCAGCATAAGGGCGGCTAAGCGGTCTGAGGAACTCCGAGTGGCGAGACTGTAAAGAGAATCCCAAAGAGTTTTTTAGATATGTGAACAGCCGTAAACCAATACGTCGAACGATTGGCCCTTTGAGAAATGAGGAGGGGGCATTAAAGCACTTAGATGCAGAAAATGCTAACCTCCTCAACGACTACTTCTCTTCAGTGTTTACTGAAGAGTGTGGTCCCATTCCTCAGCCAATGGATTTCTATTTGGGGGGAAAGCTGGAGGATATGGACTTCACCGAAGGGGAAATAAAAAAGAAGATCACTGACCTAATGACGAATAAGTCACCTGGCCCGGATGGGTTTCTACCTAAAGTGTTGAAAGAAGTGCGCGATCAAGTGTCACGACACCTGAGCGCAATCTTCAACATGTCGATCCGGACCGAATGCGTTCCTAGAGACTGGCGTGAAGCGGAGGTGACTCCTATCTTCAAGAAAGGAGACCGAAGCCAACCGTCAAACTACCGACCTATCAGTCTGACTTCGATTTTTTTTTTTATAGAGCTCATCTGGCAACTGCCCACTTGGGCATAAGTCGCCGGAAAAATCTGACTTCGATAGTCGGTAAACTCATGGAAAGCATGATGGTTGACAAAATGACGTCATATTTAGAGTCAAACATGCTACTGAGGGGTTCCCAGCACGGCTTCCGAAGGCAACGGTCATGCCTGACGAACCTTGTGGAATTCTTCCACTTCGTGTTCAGTGAGCACGATCGGGACAAGGCGGTGGATGCGGTCTACTTAGAATTTCAGAAAGCCTTTGATAAGGTACCACACCGCCGCCTTCTCGGAAAGTGCGAGCGCTGGGCATAGACGGAAAAGTAGCCAGCTGGATCGAGAACTGGCTAAGTGGCAGACGGCAACGGGTGGTGGTGAATGGACATGCTTCTGAGTGGGTGCTCGTTACTAGCGGGGTGCCTCAAGGTTCTGTCCTGGGACCACTACTATTCATCATCTACGTCAAAGACATGGACAGTGACATGGTTGCCAAGATTTCCAAATTTGCCGACGATACCAAGCTTGGTATGGACGTTGCAAAGTATGGAAATACTGCCCGCCTGCAGGAAGATTGGGGAGTGGTCGGACACGTGGCAAATGCCTTTTAACGTGAGGAAATGCAAAGTAATGCATATCGGCCACCGAAACCCCCAATCTCAGTATATCCTTAAGGGCACTGCTCTTGAATCGAGTGACACTGAGAAGGACTTGGGTGTAACTATCACTAGTGACCTCAAGTTCTCGAAACAGTGCATCGAGGCAGAGAAGAAAGCCCAAAGGATGTTAGGCTACATAAAGCGCCAGTTTGGATACCGTAACAAGGAGATAGTACTTTGTCTGTACAACTCCCTCGTTTGGCCGCACCTGGAGTATGCCGGACAATTTTGGAGTCCTTCGTTTCGAAAGGATATCGCAAGGTTGGAACGCGTACAAGCTAGGGCAACTAAACTGATTCCCTCTATCCGACATAAAAGTTATGAGGATAGACTAAGGGAATTAGATCTGTTCTCGCTGGAAACCCGTAGACTTCGTGGTCAGCTCATCGAAATTTTCAAAATACTTCGAGGGTTCCATAATGTTGACTACCGGGATATTTTCACACTCAGTGAGAACAGAACGCGCAATCACGGCTTCAAACTTGAACTGAAGCGTTACAACCGCAATCTGTGGAAACTTTTTTCACCTACAGTATCTGCGGTAAGTGGAACGCACTTCCAGTGGAAGTTGTCAATAGTGAATCTGTTGACCAGATCAAGTCAAGACTAGACAAAGTCTTGAAAAGTGGCCATTTAGGGACGCAAAACAATTGAGCAGCCATGTGCCCGCTCGATTGCTAGTCCAAAGGTACCCTCTTTGAATGGACCGTAAGGTCTTCTAGGGTACTTCCTTTCCTTGTTACTCCCTCTCTTCTGCTGACATCCCCGAACTCACCCAGCCATTCACCAGGTGAGCTACACGAGGTGCTGTCTATCCTCCCCTGGCCCTGATATCATACCGTATGAGTTCCTCATCTATGCGCCTCCCCAGCTACAGGAGACCTTCCTCTGTATATAACACCAGCTGGCAAACCGTCACGTTCTCACCAAGCTGGAGGTCTTCCATCCTACTCCCCATACCCAAGCCTGGAAAAGACCTCACACAGCCTGCAAGTTACCGCCCTATAGCACTCCTCTCCTGCATCGGGAAGCTCCTCGAACGGCTGGTCGCTACTCCTCTCTCCTGGTGGCTGGAGAGCAAAAATCTACTCCCCCTCCCCGGAGCAGTGTGGCTTCCGTCCACACCGCAGCACCTTGGACATTCTGGGGAAGATGGAATTCCACATCTGCGACACCTACCGGAGGAGAGAGGTAATGACCACCCTGTTCATCCACCTGGAGGGGGCTTTCGACTCCGCCCCTCGCATGGATCAATTCATTCCTATCCAACCGCACCTTCCGTGTTGCTGTCGTCTCTTCGCTCTCTCCGCATTCTCCCATGCACAGAGGTGTCCCGTAGGGCTCCAGCCCCCTTCTGTTCAACATCCTCCTCTCACCTACGGATCCCAGACCACTCTTGCCTCCTTATCTATGCCGATGATATCTCGATTATCAGCAGAGCAGCCACTCAAGATCTGGCTGAGCTACACCTCCAGGAAGCAACCGATGCACTCTGCCTGGATGACTGCTTGGGGCCTTTCAATCAGCGCCCCCCAAAGCGCAGCCATGTGTTTCACCCTCTAGAGGGTCACAACCCCACCCAGCATCACTATCAGTGGACAACCTGTTCGATACGTCAGGTCCCATCGCCCCCTTGGTCTCTGGTTCGACGCCCCCCGCTTCACCTGGTCCCCCCACATCGAACACCTACGGATCTCCTGCAACAAGCGTCTCAAGGAGTCCGATGGGGGGGAGGGGGGCAGCCGTGACCTTCTCCGCTATTACCAGGTAGCCATCCGATCCAAACTATCTTACGGGAGCAGCCTCTATGGCTCTGCAGCCCCCACAGTGCTCCGCAAACTGGACATTATCCAGCACTCGGCCCTGAGGATAGCCATGGGTGCAATGAGGTCCTCCCTTATCTCAGCCCTCCATGCAGAATTTGGCCTCCTTTTCCTACACCTCCAGAGACGAGAGGCCTTGTGCCACCAGTACCACCACATCCAGACCTTACCACCTCCCCAACCCCTTGCAGCCATCTACTCCAAATCTGGAGTAGACCCACAGGCCCCAACCTGGATTCCTGGTGCACGACAGCCTCTACTTCTCCGAGCACTGCTCGCCTACAGCATGCTATGCCTGCCCCGACCCCTGCCGGCAAAAATATACTCCCAGCCTCCCCCCCCCCTGGACGGACCTCACCTCCATGTTTGCCCTCACCTACCCAACCTCCCTCCCAAGCACTCAGCTGGCCCTATAGCTGCAGCTCTGTTCGCCCACCTCCAACACTCCCGCTACCATCAACACCTCCAGGTATACACTGACGGTTCCCGCTCTCCATCCCCCACTTCCACTGCAGCTGCCATTTACATCCCCCGCTCCACCATTTGCCAAACCTGGCGGCTGCCTCCAGAGATAGACATAGTGACAGCGGAGCTATTTGCAATCGGGCAGGCACTGAGCCACCTCAACACAAACCACACCCCGACCAGAACATTCATTTTCACAGATTCCCGGTCGTCTTTTCAACTCATATTCTCCCGACGCCCACGGTCATCCACCGCCCTCGTTCACACCCTTCAGAACCTACTACTGTCCCTCAGATCGGCCGGATGGGCGATCACCCTCCAGTGGGGGCCATCCCACTCAAACATCAGAGGGAACGATATAGCAGATGCTGCTGCCAAGATGGGCTTGACTCAGGAAGACATAACTCCCCTTCCGCTCCCACACTTCGCTGCCTGCCGTTCAGCATGGGACGCCAGCCTCCACGGCTCCCTCCGCAACATCTCCATGGGCAGCTACCGCACAGACTCCTCACCACAACCCTGGATCAGACAACAGTCACGGATCCTGGACGTCGCCCTCACCCGGTTATGGCTGGGCCACACATCCCTCAACCCCCATCTCCACCGGATGAACCTCTCCCCTGACCCATTCTGTCCCTGGTGCCGGAACATAGAGGAAACAGTGGAGCACTTCCTACTCCACTGCCCCCGCTTCTACTCCCACCGCCAACCCCTGACGCATATACTCCGTACCCTGAACGTCCCCACCTTTGACCTACCCACACTACTTGCTTCCCCCCCTTCCTGTCTCTTCACAACCGACCCACCGTCATCCGCCTCACCTACGAATTCCTCAGGAAATTCCAACAACTCCCGCGACTATGAAGCGGGACTCGAGCAACAGGGCACATACGCCACAAGGCATCAAAGCCCTCAAAAACAACAACAACCCAACGCCGCAGAGAACGTTCACTCACACCAAGTTGTGCCACAATATCTTTCGTTTGCAGGCGATTCTTTTAAAGCAATGATTTGAGCAATCATAACCTGCGATAATTGTGTGTTCTTGCCCATATTAACAACACGGCCACTCAAAACGCTATGTGGTGGAGAGAATCCGGGGGCGCTCCACGGATGACACGCGGTAAATAACCTCGTACACAGGCAACCTGAGGGCTTCTGAGATTTTTTTGGTGTCGAATACAGGAAGCTCCGCCCACTAGCTGCTGGCGCCACCGGCCAACTGACTTGTCCCAAAAGTATTATACCTCATTTCCATTGATTCCTTTTTCGCCAAATTGTAGACCGGGCAGCCGGGACTCGGCCTACTGCCGCGTCGAGTACTGTATATATATATATATATATATATATATATATATATATATATATATATATATATATATATATATATATATAAGGTGCTTTGAGAGATAAATCAATAAGTGAAATCTCGAATATCTCACTTGGCTTGTAAATAACTATTCACTATGTAAATCCCTATACACTTGTAATGTTGGTAAGCTTCGTGGTGAAGTTGGGGAATGTGAAAGGGACGGGTTACCTTGGAACCTGATGTTCTGGTGTCGCTGCTGAGTGAAGGTGGTGAGATAAGGGAGGTTACGATGAGGTAGGTTCTCCAGGGACCGACGTGATCCCACAATTCCGTCACGATTCTGTTACAGAGGGCCCCACGCTCGTGAACTCCGAGGAATCTTAGGTGCCTCTGTGAGGAGGGGGGGGGGGGGGCTATCGACGCGTAGGGTCACGGAGAAAAGCCGAGATGTAGATTTCTCGCTTAGGGAACCAGAGTGAGGGCTGTTTGTAGATTCGGCTCTGACACGTGAGTATGAGCTTGAGTCCGCACTGACTTGCTGACCAAAGGGGTAAGGAGCCTCCCTAACTGGGACCGATCTCCTCTCTAAGGACTTGGTGCTTCGACGATTTACCACTACAACGAGATATATGGCAATTCCTGCCCCGCTAGACGCTGTGCAAGCTCTACTACCGAAGGTTAAAAGAATTCATCTTTTATACTTGAACTCGGAAGAGGTTCACATGGCTCCGGAAGTAGATTTGATATCAAGCACCTCCATTTTGTCCTAGTAAACTTCCGGGAACCACTGGAAGCCAAGATGGGCTCCCATCTATCGATAACCAGTCGAGGAAGGAACTCGGTGGTTAGCTGAAATGGCCCGCGGTTTCTTCCAGGGGGACACCATCATATATTGGGCCGGAAGGGGAGGGGTTGATAAGCGGCTCGCCCAGAAGGGAGGTGGGGAAACGGGGAGAGCCATAGGGTATTCTCCTACAGAGCATTTTTATTCCAAAAATATAGTAAAAATTATGCGGACAGATAAGTTAATTGCAATTACCTTTGTGCATTTGTTTGTTCATACCACGATAACTATTTAGCCAGATATAATTACACACATTAATAAGTAAGGGTAATTATTTTTGAAATTGCCACCCATTTTAAACTGTTTCCAGTCCTTATCAGAGTGGAGACGTTCAGCTTAACGTAGGATCCGAACCACGATTTACAATTCTACATGTGATCATAACCCAGAGCCCAGGCGTCTCCCATCCAAGTAATAATCAGAGTCAACGTAGCTTAACTTCCGTGAGCGAAAGAGAGCCTGTAGATAAGGGGATAGGTATTTAGAAAGTTTCTTGTATATATATATATATATATATATATATATATATATATATATATATATATATATATATATATATATATATATATATATATATATATATATATTCCTTAACAAGCTGTGTGTGATATATGCACTCAATTTATTTTAAATTGATTTTAGGGCATTTAGTGTGGAATATCACCTCGTTCAAATGTCCGCCGCCGCTTCGCTTGGTGGAGTATTCGGGAGGCCCAATTTTCGATGACTTTGTCGCATAAATCTGGCTGAATTTGCTGGATGTTGTTCGTTATGTTGACTTTAAGGACATCAACTGTTTGCGGATTATTCGCATAAACCAGCGATTTAAGATAGCCCCAAAGAAAGTAGTCTAATGGCGTTAAATCGCATGATCTCGGTGGCCAGTTGACGTTGCCGCTGCGCGAGATGACCCTGCCCTGAAATCGCTGGTGCAAAATGTCTATCGTGGCTTGCGCAGTGTGGCACGTAGCGCCGTCCTGTTGGAACCACATGTCGTCAGTATCCATATAATCCAGTTGAGTCCAAAAGAAGTTGCTTATCATCAATCTGTAGGTCTCGGCGTTGACGGTTATGGCAATCCCATCTTCGTTCTCAAAAAAATACGGACCGATGATTCCGTTAGACGAAAATCTGCACCAAACAGTGACTTTGTTGGGATGCAATTGGTGCTGGCGTATCTCATCTGGATGGTTTTCGTCCAAAATCTGACAATTTTGTTTGTTCACAAATCCATTCATCCAAAAATGGGCCTCGTCGCTGAAGATGATTTTTTTTTTTAAATTTGGGGCAACTTCCAACTGCTCTAGAGCTAGTCAGCGAACACACGGCGTTTTCTATGGTCGTTTACCTTAAGTTCCTGGGTAAGTTGGACTTTGTACGGGTGCAGACCCAAGTCCCTACGCATAATTCGCCAAACTGAAGTCGCAGAAAGGCCAAGTTCTTGTGAACGACTTCCTCGGATTTTCCCGTACACTCTCATATACGGCAGCGATGTTTTCAGCAGACCTTGCGTTTCGGCAACTTACGGGTGTTGGCTGATTGTTGATCTACCCTATTGCCTCGAATTTGGCCACCAAGCGTCGAACAGTGGACTCGGCAGGAGGATTGTGGCGAGGATAGAAATCACGTAATGCGCGGAACGTTTGTCGAACGGAGCACTGATTTTGTCCCGCAGGGAAAATCCGGACTCGTCCAGGTATCAGAATAAACACCCTTTCTCGGCCCCACACTTGCCATTCAACCAGGTTTCGGGAGCTTAAATCTCTGCTACACATCCAACTCAAGTAGAATATCGATTTTTTCGTTTATAATTAGCCCTTCACCTTCGTTATTGTTAATTGTCGTTCCTATTTTCTGCTCTAATTTTATAGCTAGATAAGGAAAGCTAACCCGTAGTTTCTATCGTCCTCTCTTCTCACCATACATCCAACGACCGATTTTACTTGACATATATACCAACACTTACTACATAATTATATCCATAGTACTTTTCACACCGAGTGAATGTTTTGGGTGGTTGTGTTTTTATGCAATTTTCACTCGGTTTTTTATATATAATTCTTGAGATCCGTGATTTTGAACTCTCAGTAGGGGCTGGTCCCCATTCGAATGGATTCTGTCGAGCTTTTTCAGTCTCATAAAAATATCGCCCAAAGCATAAAATAATATTAATATTCAGTTGAGCTTTTGTGCTTTTACCAACCATTAATCCTCGATTTTAATGACCTTTTTGTAATTTATAGAGAAATGCCTGAAGCGAAGATCGAGAACCTGCAGAAGGCCTTGTCCGAACTTGCCATTACTCCTAAGAATAAAAGGAAAAAGACTCCTGCTAAAGAGACTCTTGCTAAAAAGACTCCTACTAAAAAGACTCGTGCTAAAAAAGAGAAAGAGGAAGCTAAATCGGATGCGAAGAACTTGACCCCATATCAAGGGGAGCGAAGAAGTTTTGGATGGTTCTACTGCAAAGATTGCAAAACAAGTTGGACTTCGGCTGCCTCATGGGCCAATACTTATCAGAAGTGCCAAAGATGCCTGATAAAGGTCTATCCATTTAGACAGGTGAGGATTATTTATCGATTAGCACAAAATAGAGCCTAGAGATAAGAAATTTCCCCCGGCTATTCTTAAACAGTGGTCAGTCGAACCAATGAAAAAAAAAATCTCGGACAAATGTGTGTAGTTCGCGTCGCGAAGTTTACTTGAAATTCAAGTGGTCTTTTTTCTCATTTAAGATCAAGAAGGGTACCATTATTATATTTTTAAGCACTTTTTGGTGGTCTTACCTTGGAATAAAATCTTATCCTGTCATTGTCTTCTGTAATGGACCAGGTTTCAAGAATTCGGTCTTATTTATTGCTCTAAATAAGAAGAGGGACTTCTTTGACCATTTGGTGCTCATATTTGTAACGGCACAATTCCTTTCCACAGTGGAAACAAATAATTTGGTAGTACTCATTTGACCGCCGATCTGCTCTCTTTTTTTCAGTATGGACAGGCATTTTAATGCGGGATCCGAACCACGTATATTTACACATTATGGCAGCCGCCATGAAGTCTACCCGAATCGAGAGCCCATCGGGTGACTTGCGACGAGGGTTGTGGCTTAACTTCCCTCAAATCTGAAGCGTTGGTCCCACTACGCTAGCCTCTAAACCTCTTTATTCGATCTATCGGTTTCTTGCTTAAACTTAAGCGGTTTCTACCCCCTCCTCCCTACCCTGACCTTGCATCCTTTACCAGCTTTTACATTTACCCTTCTCTCCCTCTCTTGTTTCACTGATCTTTTAGTCACAAGGCAGGGTATCTACTGCCCTTGAAATCCTTGAAACGTCCTTGAATCTGATGAAAAAGGTTGATGGACCTTGAATTTAAAAAATAAATCATTGAGTGATTGTTCAAATTTGATTGTTCAAATTCACTATATATATACTTTTTAATGTTTATTAGGAAAATAGTAATATTATAACTTAATATTTAAGTTAATCTACTCACTAATGTGAGTGAAGATATGTATGCTTAGGATGCATTGTATTTTATGATGGATGCTCGCATACTCTCGATGCTCGTTATACTTCTGTGACTTGCTTGGATACCTTGTTCTTGTTGTTTTGCACTGGTGAGGTTATTTTGGTTATGCTTTGCTTATAACCCATTTTTTCCTTGAATACCTCACCTTCGTCAATGTCCCAAAATGTTTATTGAACTTTTTTATTTTTTTGCTATTCTATGTTGTATAATTTTACTTTTTTGGGGTACAGTTGGCTTTCTGGTCAATGTATGTAGTGAAGACCGACGCCCACTCAGGCCCCAGCCTAGGTCTTTTTCTGTTTTCATTTCACCTTACCTCTGCTGTCCTGTCAGACCCCTCTTCATTCTTCGGGCAAAGTTTGGGGTGCTTTGCCCGAAGAATGAACCCTGAACTGAATAGTTTGTTTGTACCCAATAGTTATCGCCATTATATACCGATTTCTAGTTATAGTAGTCTCCTGTAGTTTATAATACTTGATGTGACATATGATTAACTTCTATTTATTCATAATTATTTACATTTCTTATAAAATGATTTTTTTTATTCTATCTGTCAATCACTTGTAAAATTTTCATTTGAAACATTTGTTTCAATTCGTGTTGTGTACTTATATATTTTTCTCTTTGTTGTAGAAACTTTTTGGCAATGAGTCCAAGACGCGCTTCCTCGTTTCAAGAGCATTGGCTTATTGAAGAGTCTCCCTATCGCGAGTGGATTAGAAAAGGCATACATCCAACAGAGGCGTACTGTAATTTTTGCCAAAAACCAATATCGCTTTCTGTCATCGGAGAACCGACTTTGAAGAGCCATATGAGATCTGTCAAACATATGGCTGTCTTTGCTGCTAAGAAAACTCCTGGGTTGCCAAGCTTCTTCCAGCATTCTTCTTCACATATTGCTCCCCAGGCTAAGGAAAATCCAAGCAAAGAAACCTTTGAACGACCAACAGCAGAGCCGTCCACATCAGCCAGCCCAATGCAGAAATGCCTCATAAGCAGTTCTGTTACTGAGGTTGAGGTTCTCTAATATCTGCACATAGTCATGGCTCACTCATCATTGCGAACTGGGGCTTCAGGGGTAAATTTGTTCCCTATAATGTTTACAGACAGTGATATTGCTAAATCTATGCATCTGGCCAAAGGCAAGATTAAATAGATGATAACATATGGTATTTCTGTTCATTTTGCTGGTGAATTGGCCAAAGTTTTAGCTGGTAGTACCTTCTAATCTATTTCATTTGACGAGTCCCTTAATAAGATCGCGCAACGGTGTCAGATATATACCATGTCCGTTTCATGCAGGGGAATAAAATCAGTTTTTCTGAGCAGAGGAAGAGCTGAAGACTTGCTAGAAGCTTTTAATGACGGGGTATCGAATCTCGACCAATTAAAAATTATTCAGGTATCAATGGACGGCCCGAACGTTAACCATAAGTTTCTGAGGCTGTTGAATGCTGAAAGAAGTGGCAATTCTCCTCCTCTACTTGATTGTGGCACATGCTCATTGCATGTAGTTTCTGGCAGCTTCAAGTTTGCTGATGAGAACGTTTTTTGGAATGTTGGCAAATTTTTGTCTACATTATATTATGTTTTCAAAGATTTTCCAATGAGACGAAAATTGTTTTTGCAAGCAAATGAAGTTCATCAATTTGATTTCCCTTTGAAATTTTGCTCAACAAGATGGGTAGAAAACAAAGAGTTACACAAAAGGCGATTAGTCTTCTCCCCAAAGTCAAGGTGTTTGTTGCAACAATCAAGAATACTCACAAAGAACCAAAAAGTGCATCATATGTCACGATGAAAGTGGCTCTGTGCAATAAGCTTCTATCTGCTAAGATCGCTTTTTTTCTGAAGATTTCATTGGATTTGGGAGAATTTCTGGTATGATATCAAACTGACTCCCCAATGATGCCATTCCTTTACGAGGATTTGTGTGCCATGTTGTCGACTCTCTTGCTACGTTTTATCAAGAAAGATTTAGTTGAGGGAAAATCTTTCAAGCAGCTGAGTTGTCTGGATTTAACCATCCGTCTCATCAAATTACCTGCTGAAAAAGTGGATCTTGGCTTCGCTGTTAAAGTTCGAGAACATCTGACCAACACTGACATTCTTCAGTTTCGGAAGGAAGCAGTGAACTTCTTCGTAGCTGTAGTAAAATAAATCAACGAGAGGAGCCCTCTTAAGTATTTGGTTGTTAAAGGCTTCAGCTGTTTGAATCCAAATGTGAGGTTGAATGCATCCAAGTACCAGTCCAGGATTGAGATCCTTCTGAGAGAACTTGTGTCTCTTCAAACCGGTTAAAGCTGCTGATGACATCAAAACAGAGTACAAGTAATTTGTCCCTCGCAATAATGTCTACGAATCAAATAAAAAGTTCTCCAGAGAAACTCGTCTTGATGTTCATTTTGAGCACTTATTCCAGGTAACGAATTTCAAGGTAACCTCCATCTTCAAGAGCTTTATTTATGAGATATTGTGCCTCACTCACGGACAAGCAGCTGTCGAACGGAGTTTCAATATTAACAAAGAAATCTTCGTCGAAAATCTTCAACAGAAGTCTATGATTGCTCAGAGAGTTGTACACAATGCCTTGGTTGCAACTGAGAAGCCTTTAACTGATTTTAAAGTGACGTAAGTCACTTATGCACGTAGTTAGGAATTCTTCTCGCCTGTACAAAGAAGATCTTGAAAAGAAAAGGAACCAGGACAAAAGTCTTACAGACATGGAAGCCAAGAAAAGACGAACTGATGCTCTGATCAAAGAAAAGGATGAGAAACAAAGACTAAAAAATGTATTTTAAAGCAAAAATGATTAAATAAAAAATAAAATTAAAAAGTAATCTCTGAATCATGAATGTTCATTTTGTTTTGTAATACATTTAATTTTCATTTGAAATATTTCAGATTTTTCCTAAATGCTTCATGATTCAGTGTTTGGGGGTCATTTTGAAACAGATTCTTGGTTATGAAGTGGAAAGTAATGGATATTTTTGCTAAGTACTCGTATAATTTAGGTAATTGTGTGGTGAGTAAAAATAAATGCTTTAAAATAAATTCTTATCCCTGAAAATGGAAGCATTTCCAAATGTAGCTACTAAATTTTCCTGAAATGGCTAGTTTTTAATGATAGAAATTATTTAATTAAAAAAAAATGATGTCTCATAAATGTAATAAAACATACAGAGGTCGTGTAACTAATAATTTAAAGAAACAAAAGCAACGGCTAAAACCAGTCCTTGAAATCTTTAAAAGTCCTTGAATTCAAAATCACCAAACAAGTAGACACCCTCCTGGAATGACCATAGCCTATTTCCTCAAATTATTTAATCAAAAGGAAGCCTCAAACATTTTTCTTTGATACCACAATTCCAGTAGATTATAATTACATTGTGTAATTTTCATGAAGTTACCCTCGCTATCTAGTCCTGATTAGTTTTCAGGGTGGTTGGAAAGGTCAAAAAGAGTGCGAAGGCGAGAACGGCTCACGTGGCTTCGAAAGCTTGGACTACGTCATTCAATCATTTTCCCCCGTCCCACCCTGCCATGCGCTGGAATTCAGAAACGGCCCCACTTGGGTTAAAAACCGTTAAGAAACTTGGTGGAAATAGCTATACAGCCTGGTATATTTTCATCTCCACAACAAGTGAGAGGGTGGTTATTTCATGTTTGTCTCCGAAACAGGGTCTCTCAAGATCTGGAGTCCTGTGACCCTACTGCCATTTCTTCTATGGTGGCAACCGTCTTCCGTTCCCACCTTATAAATTAATGCACGTTTCTCTCTCATTTGAAAATACTCCATATTCAGACGAATGCTCTCAGTTGCCGAAGGCAGAATTATTCTTTACTCCCATCGATTTCATCGGACACCGTAAGGGGCACGGCCATGGTTTTCTCTGGCCACCGTGTTAACGGGAATCAGCGTTCCGTCTGGCCCAAGCTTAGCCTAACTTCATTCCTTCGCTAACCCTAATTGCCATCTCCTTCATCGTGCCCCTGCCCTTCCGTCATCCCTTTACATTCACCTTTTAGTTGGTCCCTCCTCCTGCCCATGGCCCTCCTCGATCCAGACCCGTAGCGTTTTTGGATCACGGAACCGAACACTCCTACGACAAGATGTTAGGCGTGGTGATCCTAGCCGCTCACCAAGCCGGATCCGTCATCCATACCAGGCCATGTGTAAGATTTGGTCCTGGTTTTCCAAAGGCGTGCCCACTGATAGCGGCCGGGGGGTATCAAAGGCGCCTAGTAGTGCTGTTCCCTCGTTGGACTCGGTGTTGTCCGTTACAGACAAGGATGGTGAAATATCGTTTTGTGGCCCCACCCCCCAAAAATAAAACCACCCCCTCTACTATCGTTGGAGCCACACCAGAAAAGGACTCCCCCCCCCCGTTCTATTGAGGCACCCTTCGGCGACATCTGTTTTGCAGCAGCAGTCCCTCCCTTACTTTCACAGGCGGTCCAAAATTGATCGCTCCGGTGGGAGCGGATCGATAGGGCCAACCCCCTTAGGGGGGCAAGGGATAGCAGGGCCAGTCGCCCCCCCCCCCCTAAAGTGTTGCAGCTTGAGTCTACAGGGTGTCAGCGTACCTGCCCCCTTTTCCGCGACGGATGCATGTTCACCGGCTCTAGACATGACAAAATGTTCCTCGAATGGGATCTGTAATGGGGGGGCTCCATGAGCCCCCCCTCCCTAAGATTGACATGGTCCCGGAGGTGACCCAACCCCAGACGGCAGGATATTCCAAGGAGTCGAACCCGGCTCAGGTTCGACCCTCCCTGGAAGATCCGCCCCTGTGCAAGCTTCTCAGACTACTCGGGACACCCATGATCTAAAGGAGAGGAGGAACCTCCTCCTCCGGGTGGTGTTCCTTTAATAGCCGATACCTCCATTTCAGAGAAGGATCTTGCTGAGGTAGGTCCTTCTGGCCTAAGGGCTACCTCCGCTGTGGAGATAAACGGGTTCATTCCCCACCTCAAAAAAAAGAAGAAATAAGACAACATGGTGCTATCAAAGGAGAGCAATTTGCAGGCTTGCTTGGTAGAGAGCCGAAGATGACCCGTTTCTCGGACGACTTTTCGATCTCTCTTGGTGTGGCCAAGATGCCGACTCCAACAGGCATTGAACCGCGTCTCGCTATGCTGTAGCGCACGGCTCCACCTTGACCCGGATTTGTTTCTAAATGAGGTTCGCTTGAAAGTGTTGGATTGGCACCGTTTCCTTGGTCTTGTTTTTTGACCGACGCCTCACCTGGGATGCTCATATTCGTAGCATTAGGGTCTATTGTACTCACGCCATGGACATTCTTCGTGCCGTGATGTTGAGCACCTGGGCTGCTGATAAGGCTACTGCCTTACTTTTTTATCGATCCTTTGTTCGTTCGAAGCTCGACTACGGATGCGAGTTTTATGCATCCGCATCCGAGCGTGTATTGCGGAAGGTGGACTCGATCCACCACACCGGCCTTCGCCTGGTGACCAGTGCCTTCCGCACCTCCATCATTGAGAGAGCCATCTTGTCGATACTGGGGAAATGCTACTCGATCTACCCCGTGCACAATGCACTATTCACCTGTGCGTACAAGCCCGGCGCCTCTCAGTTGCCAACAACTCACTGCATCCGCACCAGATATCGACTGCGCCTATGCCATCGAGAGACGCCAGTCATACCCTAAGGCTAGCAAATTCTTCCGAGAGCTGGGTGGCGCCCATAGTTCTGCCCAGGACGCGACCCTGGAAGGTACCACCTTTGACTATTTGTCACCACGCCTCTGCTCCCAAAACTTATACAGCGCCTGGAGTATTGCGTTCGGCCTTTTTGGAGCTCACTTCGTGTCACGCTGGAACCGTACCAGTGTATACGGATGGCTCCAATTCTGAGGAGGGTGTCGGTTTTCACGCCGTATTCCCTCTTGTTGAAGTCAGCTGTGCTCTGCCAGGCGCTGCGTTTGTCTTCAAGGCCGAACTGGTTAGCTGGTTGCAATGCACCGATCGGTACGGGAGATAACGGGTCGTGTCCGTTTCGGAGACTGGATTGTGATCTCTAGCGACTCACAAAGCGCCCTGCGTGCCTCGGGGCATTGGAATCTCAGCAAGCCTGGTTCGCCATATCCGTGACGCCACGGTTTTGTGAAGCCGGTCGGAAGTCGGGGATTATCTTTGGCCGGGTTACTGAACATGTGGGAATGATCGCGATAACCTGGCAACCAGACCAGCGTTTCTCTCTTCCTCACACTGACTACATGGTTCGCTCGCCTGCGTTGTCCCCTAGACTGTTCGGCACAATCTTGTTAAATGTCCCAGTCTGGGTGATCGCGCACGTTACCTCGGGACGGGTTCGTGTATATGACTTTGGAGGAGGATCTCGTCCTCCAATTTATATGACTGCTGTAGGTGGCATCTTCCTGCCGCGCGGTTTGGCGGGCCTACTCCCGACGCCGGAGTGCGCTTTATTCTTGTGGCTTTTTTGCTTATCTTGTTTTTTTTTTATTTGTTGTTTGGGGGGGGTCTAGGTTTATAGCCATGTTTTTTTTATCTAGCATAGTATTAGGAGGTAGCGTGATTACGGCGACTTTTGCCCTAGTAATCAGTCGCCAGATGGGCTTTTAAAAAGGCGGGTAAAAGGCAAGACTCCGTAAGCTAACTGCCTACACAATCGCCTAGTGGGGCACAAACCCCACTCCAAAACAAAAAGGAGAAGCAAGGACATCGTGACTACACAATCCCTACTTCTCAACCGAAGCTCTTTACCACTGCACGACGGATATCGTATATTTCCGCTCCCTATCCTCAAACATCATTCTCCGCTCACTTCTGGGTATCTTTGGTTTTCTCGACAGTCAGGAAGACCTTCCACATTTACAGAACGATTTTTATTTCTGTCTGTCATCCTCCATCGTCTCGCATTCCTTTTCGAACTTACGAGTGTCTGAGCGCTTCTGGACGTATGATGGTCAGCTGAAGTCCAGGGCAACCTTTCCGCCATATCTATTGTCTTCAAGCAACCGAGGCTTTGTTGCTGTCACGAGCATATTTTCGTTTGCTGTTTTGATTCTGGTACTGCTCACTTGCGTGAATCCTGATTGTAAGCTGCTGCTCTTACCTCGTTATCCGGATATATCCAGGAAATGTATATTTGTAGTTTATTATAACCACTTATTCACCATATTTATTGTGTTCCGTTCGATTTAATCTAGGGTCATTTCACGTAGTATTAATTAACTTTTAATTGTGTTTATTCTGAAATGAAAATTTTACTATATATTATACTTGCAAACGAGTAATAGTCAAGTGATTTCAATGCTTTTGTCGGTTCCTTCTTTTTAGTTCCACATTTTCACTTCTAGCTTCATCACTTTACATATCTCTCCTGATATACTTTATCGGTGATACACCTCGTTTAAATTTGAGTAAAAAAACAACAAAACAAAACCTTTCGGCATATTCTTGGATAATCTTCGCGCACGTTACCTGTCCCGGTACCGGGACGAGTTGGAATCTGACTTTTTGGAGGATCCGTTGTTTTATTTGACTATTTGTTGTAGGTCGCATCTCCGGCGCCGGTGAGAGGGGAGCGTGCTTCTTTCTTGTTTTTTTTGTTTTTTAATTTTTTTTTAGTTTGGTTTTGGATTTTTTAGAGTAGTTTAGTACTAAGCCGAAATTTTAATTACGGCGACTTGTGCCCTTGAATGCAGTCGCCAGATTGGCGCTTAAAAAAAAAGAAATTACGCCCGCATCCGGTGACTTCCAGCATCCCCGACCGCGACCGCTGCTATGGACCACCTCTTTGCGGCGCTTCGAGCCATCTCGCGACCATTTGGAGTTAGAGGACGGCTACAGATGGAAGAAGAGATCGGGGTAAGGATAAACTTCACCTACCCGGTCATACCATTCTGGAAAACAACAATAAAGATCTCCCATGGCCACAGCGGAGCGTCCCCCAACACTCCCCGTTGAAAGGAAAAACACAATTCCTTACCCACAATGCAACGCACCGGGGAATCCACATCTGCACAGATGGGACCGGATCATCGGTAATGACGGGTAATTTACCTTCACTGAAACTCCACCAAAAGCTGCAATCAATCTTCACCTTTGTGTTATGCCCTGAAACACCCTGTATGTACATTGGGCATACGATACCCACCGTTCAGATGAATATATGTATGATCTTCACCGACTTCTGGAGCAGCCTCCAATCATTAAAAAGGATGCCGGACATCCATTCAGTCCTGCTAGAAATAAGAATAAGGATCAGTTTGAGATGGAAGGAAAATGTCCTGCTGGATTCCAGCACACATGGAGGTCAATGGGAATGACAGGGTCGATACAGCGACAACGACCGCCGCCCTTCGTCCGATTAGGGCCGCTGACATCCCAATGACCTGCGAAGACTACATCGTCCCAATCCCACCCGCCCCCCGAGAGGTCTGAACAACGAGATGGGCAGACCTCGATGTACTGGATTAGATGCTACACATCTTCCCAAGCCTATAGACATGGAAGTCCCAAGGCTTTTCACCTCACAATTACACATCTAATCTCAGAATGAGCGATGGTGGAGGACCCTCGACACTACGATCAACCTTAACGGAAGAGAATATCCTCCCCGGCCTCGGAATCTTCCAATACCTAGAGGAGACACAACTCCTCCACACAAGTTGGAGATATGAATCTCCAATATTCGGATCTGCATTTTAACAAATTATATTTATTACCGCATAATCACCATAACGGTAATCCATTCATTGCTTCAATCACCTCACCACTTACATCTAACAGTTTAAAAAAAAACTATTACGGCGCAATCACCTCGCAGTGAGGGCCAAGGGACTTATTCAATCCATCTACCGATCTCTTTCATTTGCTTCACCTTGCTCGCCCTCGTCGAATTACTTCTTACGACCATAAGCAACCATAAGTTTTGTGGCTCTGCCAAAACTTCTGACCATATATCTCGCAGAGAATAAAGCAAAAAAAAAAATAAATAAATAAATTCGAAAGTGTGAAATTGAGGAAACTGAAAATGGGCATTTTTTATGATACTGTCATCCTGCCAGCGACTGAGTGAAATAATTTTGCCATGGTGAATTTGCTGAGAGAAAAAGAAAATGAGTTTATAGATAGGAGAAAGCGATATATTTAGGATGACTATACACCGGTGGTAAAATTTCTACCAATATCCCTTGATTACACCTAAAATTGTCGATGCGGTGTACAAACATACAACTTCCTTTATTAACTCCGTAGCTTCCGAGGGCGTCGTAGCGCGTCGTCTCGGTTAAGTGTTCTCTTTTGATTATTTATATTTTCATCTTGTGCAGATGGCACCGAAGCGATCCTTAATTTCTTACCATCTTGAAATTATTTTCCTTTTCAGGAAAAATTGGATCATTCTGATGGAAGATATAGAGGAAATGAGAGACCAGCCCATCCATCTGGTATGTGTGGAAAATGCATCGCTTCAGGAATCAAATGCTTCTGATTTCTTGGTGGCCAGTGGCAAATTCACTACAAAATGCCCTCAAACCTTTTTTAAGGTTGTCCTTTTTATAATCTCCATACTTCCTTTTCTCTGCTAACTCCGTTTAATTTTCCTCACATTCATTGCATGGATCGGAATAATTCCAAAGCAATTCAATTTCCTGATAATTGTTTAATTATTTTTCGATTTATTTTTTCTAAATTGCTTACGAAATTCTTTGATTATTTGATAAGTTCAAGTAAAGTTTTCATTTTTATTTATATATTTGGAGCAGTAATATTTTTTGTATAATCACATTATCATTCAGATTTTAGTATAAATGAGTTTACAGAACATTTATACTTTATACACAAATGGAAATTCTTGTTTCGTTGACTGCTACTAGTCAAAATATTAATTTGCTAAATATAATATTTCACGTCAACAATATTTGTATAATTCTATAAAAACCACACTAAATAATGTGAGTATTTTTGTTTTAATTACATTTATCGCCTTATACGGCAAAACTACTGCTTTTTTTATTATTTTTTTTTTTTAATTCGGCCATTAACAATACACGGTGTGACTTCTCAACTCGAAAGCGGCACTCCCATTTGCGAAGCAAGTACCCTCCCATCGCCCCATTTGAATTTCTTTATTGTGGTTCAACCTTAAAGTCAGATGAGCACATGTGATCTGTACCAAAGATCCAACAATACGGAAACAATCTTTAAAATATGTCGGTTTTTTTACACTGTTTATAAACGTATCCAAAATATAGTTAGAAATCGTCTTGCCTTCCTTCTTGGAAACCTGAGGTGGTCTACTCCATGGCCGAAGCCCAGTCCACCCTCAACATCCTAGTAGACCGATTCTACACTAAATGAAGCATCGCGCGCAGGCCAGTTCCTCTGGCCTGTCCGTGATAACTCCCGCGAGCCTACCTTGGACATACTCAGAATCCTGACTTTCTTTTGGTTCAGGGACCTTTCGCTCCCTTCGCGTGGGCTGTAATCCTCATCTTTCTGGGATCGACCTGAATTGCTCTCGGCGAAGGCATACCTTGGCGCCCTTCAAATGGGGCAGGGTTCCCACTAAAGATGAGCAAACTAAATCCCTGACCTGAGGTACCTAAATTCCCTGTCCTAGATACTAGACCAAATTGAACGAGCCACCAAAGTTTGAAACCAAAATGCATCAATCATGTATTTTAAATAACAATTACACACTCATACATTGAATAAGTTCCTCTATTTAACTTTAGAAATTGGACTGCAAAATACTGAAATTAAAAAATAAAAAACTTCCACTCAGGCCCCATCCCAAGCCTACCTGCTAACAAATTATTTAAAGATTTACAGAATTATATACAGTTAATGAGGTAAATTTTCCAAGAAATAAAGAAATTGCAGTATAAAAAAATGTAAATAAAGTTTTTGTTGGCAGGACCCTCCATTGTTTTTTGTATTTTATTAAAAAATTACAATAAAAAATGTACAAAGTGCAGCAGTTAAAATACATAAATCCTAAATGAATTTCTTCCTTTCCAGTTCTTCAATTTTTTTGACAAACTTTCTTCAATTTAATTTTTAATTTCTTCTCCCTTTCTTTTTCAAGTTCTCAAATTTGCATTTCAATTTCCTGGAATTTTCTCTTTCTCTCATTTGCTGTAGTTTCCCCTTTTTTTCCCCTAATACATCCATATACCGTGTAAAGGCTATCGCATAACCCGATTCGCACGGCCCAAATAATAATACACACACAAAATTTATAGAATACCAGGGATCTAGAGGCCTACCAGAATTTATCAGGACGGTGCTAAATTGCGAGGTATCCGCAAGGGGTTAAATAAATACACGTAAAAGTATTTACAGTATTATTTACAACAAAATTAAAATGAAATAAATTAACTTAAATTAGACGGGGATCATCAAACAATAAGAAAAGTCACAAATGCTTATCACCATCGAATGACCACAAGTCTTTTTAACCCAAAAGATTTTCTCGCAAACAAAAATGGGTTCTATGAAGAAATTGAAGCCGAAACGACACCCGCCGTTGAAGATGAAATAGGCTTCTCTACTCTAGTGACAGGTGTTCCCGGAATAACCTCCCTCCCTGTCTTACTTCCCTTACCCGAAGGCCCAAAGTTACATGAATAACAATTAATTTAAAGGGGACGTGAGAAAAAAGAAATGCTCCAAAATACCCGATACCAGAGCAGTGAAACAATATCCTACGTCGGAAAGCCAGGCGAGGATGGAATTCGACCCAAGTCCACAGGGGTAAATGCGATGACGGTCTTCGGCGAGGAGAAACCCACAGACGGCGATATCGTGGCGAAAGGCGTTGAGACGACGGGGAACGATCCAAGAGAGGAATTCCCCAAAGAGGAGATTGCGAGGTGACTGGGGGAGAACTTTTACGTGCCCAGTGTGAACGGCTTCCCAAAGGAGAACACTTGCAAACGTAACTGGAAGAGCACAATTCGATGCAGCAGACAACGCTGGCAGGAATTGAGGGCAGAAAATCCTCGCTGCACGAAGGAATCTAGTACGGGTCTCCAAAAATTAATAACGTCAAGGTAAGTGACGGACAACGATTCAGCGGAGCAATCCGGCAGAATCCTCGCAACAGAAATTATTGAATTGAATTGAATTGATTGTAAAAGATGAGAAAAATGTGGTATAGTAGGAGAGGTTATAGAGAGAAAAAAGTGTGATAGACGAAGGAATGTGTGCCAGCTTTCCTGGCATCGTCTTCACGTAGTCTTTCTTATACGTACGCTTTTACTGATCTTGATGAAATAGCATTCAAGCCTTTGTATTTGTTCGGCTTGAAGCGTGTAGCTTAGAGTTTCACGCGTAGGTTATCAGATGCACATGTTTACGTCACTAGTTTGTCCACTTCGGATCTTTTGTATTGAGTTGTTTTAAGATTTATAATTTTTCGAGTTTATTTTATAACTTGTTAAATTTTGTTGATACTTCTTTGGTTTATGTCCACTACGGATCTTTTTTTTTTTTTTTTTTCTAAAACATGTGAATTACAGTTTCCATTGTCCTTGTTCGTTAGTTTGAGGTTGATTTTTCGGTAGGTTTACTTTATCGGTAAATCGGCAGAACATCCTCCTGCGTACGCAGGCGGCTGCTCTCAAATCCGCGTTTGTAGTGTCGCGCTCGGTTGTCGAAATTTGGTTGTCCCAATTCGTCGTCTGTCCATTCAGTGATCTTGGTCCAAATCGATTTGGCTCTTTTGTGTAGGGTCATATTCAAGGGTTCCACTCCCGTGAGGGCGTGGAGTCTTATCGAGGGTATGAAATCCAATTTTGTCACCCCGAGCATGAAGCGGAGCGCTTGGTTCTGCACCGCTTGCATCCTCCTTATCTGGGTAGTACTTTCCAGGTGTAGCGGGATAGCAGGATATAGTAGAATGGGCCGCACTAAGGCCAGGTATAGCTTCCTTTTGTTACGGAGGGAGAGTCTCTTGAATCTATACAATTGACTTAGGCGAAGGCGTGCTTGCGCAATCTTTGAGTTTACGTGAGCACTGTACCCAGATGACGTCACCGTCAACCCGAGAACGCGAGCTTCGCGCGAGTATGGGTAGAACTCGTCTCGGACCAGGATTTCGGCCGTCTTTCTGCGCCCAATGGGAAGGACTTTGAATTTTTCCACATTGGTACGTATCTTATTACGCGCCTCGTATTCATTGAGGAGGTCTATTTCCCCGGCCGTTCTGTTGGCAATATCGATCGGGTTGCGATAATCGCTGGTAATCAATTGCGAGATGTCGTCCGCTAACTGGATGTTCTTCGCGTAATCCTGGGTAGGCTGGGGGAGATCGCCGGTATATATCGTGTATAGGGTCGGACTCAGGCACCCACCTTGAGGCACCCCGGTTTCCATAGGGAATGGCTGACCAATAGTGTTGTTGATACTAATGGTCGCCTCGCGGTCCTCAAGGTAGTCACAAAGAAGTCTGGTGACATTGGTGGTCATGTTCAGATCACAGAGCTTCTTTTTGAGTCCGGGAACCCACACTTTGTCGAAGGCCGATGACACGTCTCTAAGAACCAAATCGACCCTCCTGTTTTCGGCCTTGGCGACGGCGATGTTTTCCGTCAACAGGGCTATGGCCGTTTCGGTTCCCAGGTGTCTCCTGAAACCGTGCTGCTGCGAGTTGTAACCTTCATTTTCCTCCAGGAAGTCTCTTAGCCTGTCGTTTATTAATTTTTCGAGGAGCTTCCCCAAGAATTCCAGGAGCGAGATTGGCCTATAACTCCTAATCTCCCCTTTGGGCTTAGCCCTCTTCAGTCTGTCGGGGAAATAGCCGGCGTTTAGGCAGGCGTTGAAAAGGCTCAGGATTGCCATTCTGATGTTCATTGGCGCTTCAATCAGGTGAGCTCTGGTAATGCCCGAGATGCCCGGGGCCTTCTGCTTAAAGCTCTTGAGGGCAGCCGCGAACTCGTCATGGGTAAAAAGTCTACCCTCCCCCACCGCTTGTCTGGTGAAGTCGACAGAACCGAAGAGGGTCAAGACAGGCCCGCGGGCCTCCAAGTCGGCCAGGATCTCGTCCTCGTAATCCTGATTGAAGTCGAGGTTTTCGTCCTCCGTGATCGAGAACCTTTTTTGCCAGTGGTCTCGGAAGTGGCGTTCAATCTCCAGGTCGTCCGAGATCTTCTCACCACCGACCTTGATGCTAATATTGGCTTTGGGGGGGATAGAGCCGCTCAGCTTCTTGAGTTGATTCCAGAATTTTCTGGGGTCTCCCTCCTCATCAATTTGGTCCACAAGCCTGTCCCAGGTCGTGCTTGACTGCTCTGCTATGAGCAGCTTAAGTTCCTGACGGAGGTTACGAAGCTCCCAGTAGCGGTTCGCAGTGAGTCCGTTCCTTCCTATTACACCCACAAGCTCGTCCAGCCTGTCCTTTTTTTGCCTAATCCCCTAATCCTGTCGTTCCAGCGTGGTGCTGGGAGAGTATTGTAACCGACTCTGGGGATGGTCGCTCTATCCGCTTCCACTATCCTTGACATAATTGCGTCCAGATGGTTGTCGATGTCCTCCAAAGTTGACCCGTCCAGATTGTTCAGCTGGTAATCCTGCAGGAGTCTGCGGTATTCCTCCCAGTCTGCCTTTGGCATACACCTACGAGATGGGACCTCCACCTGTATGGGGGATGTGGAGATGGTAGTGACCATACTAATGTGGTCCGACGGGGTGTATGGGCCATGTACTGTTGAGTGGTGCAGTACGAAGTTGGGGTTTACCAGGACGATATCTGGAGTCGTCGAAGATCTTCTCGTCAAATACGTGGGGAAGTCTGGGCCGACCCTGCGAACTAGATCTCGGTCAATAAGCATGCTCAGGGTTGCGCCCGATCCATTGAAGCCAGTGGTGTAGCCAGCTTCTCTGCACCGGGCATTGAGATCGCCGATTAGTATGGTCGAGGCGTTTCTCCTGAAGAGCCTGATAAAGTTGGGGACGGGGAGGTACCGGCGTCTTGGGGGCTGGTAGCCCACCGCGATGACAAGGTCGTCGAAGGTGGTCTTGATTTTAATTGCCAGGTACGACTCTTCCGGATCTGTTATCTCTTAGAACTTGATGCCGTAGCGAATTGCTATCGCGACGCCATCAAATCTAGAGTTGGAGTGGTTGGCTGTAATGACATCGTAGTTGTAGATCTTAATGGGACTCGCGTCCGAACTAATGCCATGCTCCGAGATGAGCACGATGTCGGGATCCACTTCGCGTATGATGTTATTATATACCATTTTTTTGGATTCCCATCCGTTGACATTTAACGAGAAGATCTTAACTTTATTTATGAATCGGACGTTAAGATCCATGTTATTCGGTCTGAACGTTCTGGACCTTTGCTTGTTCAGAGCGCGCCGGCGATCTCACCTTTCCTGATCTTTTCTTTTTGAACTGGTCATGAGACAGGTTGTAGCATGATTCCGGACAGATAGTAATACTACCCGCCTTGAGGGCCGATAGCAATTCTTCCTCCGTCTCTTCGCTGTCATATTCATATTTAAATTTGCCTCTTAAGACACCCTCTACGATATCTTTTACCTTAGCCGTCCTTGGGAGAGGTGACGAAGGTGAGGCAAAGATCTTCATGCTAACGTCCGTGGTCTTTCTCGGGGGTGGGGTGGTCTGGTAGTCTCTGGTGGGTTTGGGGCGGGGGATTGCCCCCTTTTGGGCGTCCATCTTCTGTGCAGGTAGGTCGGTCTCCATCTCCTCAGTTGTTGAGTTCTCAGCCCGTCTGGTCAGATGAGGGTCCCTTGATTTCGAGCGGGTTCTAGTCGCAGTACCGGGCTTGCCGCCCGTTTGCATTTGGTAGAGCTCATTTGAGGGAGGATTATCGGGGAACCACATGGGTTTCATCCCGTTCTGGGTCAGCATTTTATTAAGCTCTGTCGCGTAGCTACCTGGTTTCGCGATATTCACGAAATGTGCGTGAATCACGCACATTACCAAGTCGAGATTCCTATTCGGGTCCAATTGAAGTAGGGTTTTACCCTTGTCCTGGTTCTGAGCCGCTTGGGCATATGAGGTATTTGCTTTCCGGGTTTTTTCATCTTGGAGGCTTCTCTTCTTATCAGCGACGAGGGCCTTCTTTTTGGGGCACGACATGGACAGTGTTCGGTGGGGGCCTGCGCAATTGAGGCATTTTTTCACTCCCCCGTTGGTACATTCTTTCCAGGTGTGTCCATTACCGGCGCACTCAGAGCACACCTTGCCCTGGAAAGTACATTCCTTTGATGTGTGTTGTTCGAGGGCGTAACAGGAGAAACACACCTGTACGGAGACAAAAGTCTCTCTCTCGATACATGACGTCGCGATTTTTGTGCAGAACAGAATCAGCCCCGACTCTGAAGCCTTGGCTGCCATCTCCGTCGTTAGGAAAGTAACCTTGAACAGGTGGGAGTACTCCCCACCGTCGCGGTTCCGGAACTTGTATACTTCGTCAACCTTGGCCCATGACTGTTTCTCTTTAATCTCGCTTTTAATCTCTTCGGCACTGTGAGTCCCAACCCAGGGATCGAGGCGGCGGCAGATGATCGATCTTTGGGCTGACACATGGGGCGGAACCTTGGGGGACAGGCCGATGCTTTGCAGTTTTGCGCGGGATTCTACGCTCAACAGTTTATCAACATCGAGATTACTATCGCAAATGGCCATGTAGCCATACGATTGGTCTACAAGTCTGCACAAAGCAACCTTGATGTCAGAGAAGATCGTCTGGAAGACGGTCTCCCTGGTTGGCTTTGCGTTCCGCTCTATGACCCAGAGCGGGATCCTCTTCTCACCCCTGGGGTCGTCCATGACGGCCCGCTGGGGGGGTGTCTTCTCCGGCGACCCGCCGGTCCACTAAGGGTGTTTGCCTAAATAAACCAAACTCGTTCCACCTTGTCTGCCCTACCTACACTAAAGTGTCTAGCAGGGCCCACCTGCCGGTCCTGTCCACTCCGCCCCCTACTGGGGCCCCCTTCTTCGCGCCCCCTGTAGGGCTTCCTTCCGGGGTTCGGACACGACAGAAACCGGTGGTCTCTAAAGGCCTCAACCAGCAGACAAGTTATGAGGAGACGAGGTGTGCTGCTGTGTAGGAAGAAACTTCAGCACGGGAAGCGTCGATGTTCAATGGGTGCTCTTGCGTGCACGCCCGCTCGCGCGCGGGTGCGCGTTTACGCCCGCTCGCGCGCGGGTGCGCGTTTACGCCCGCGACACTACCAGCGAGTAGTGACAAATAGCGGTCTTGACGCGTAAAGGAAAAATTTCACCTTAGCAAATTCTTGAGGCAAAAAAGCTTTGCAAAAGGACTTCGAGATTCTTCAAATCTGGCAGTAGAAACTCTGTTCAGAGTGAAGCGCAGTCACAGAAATTAAAAGGCTTCACGGCCCCATTTATATCCTTCAGTCAGAAGGGGGAAAAGGGGAGGGGGGGATAAGTCGCTTCCCTTACGCAAATTAGACTGGTAAGTAACAGAAGTTTAGGCCAAAAATGGTAGCCTCGAAGCTGGTCGACGTGCGATAAACCCTAAGTTATGATGAGAAAGGGAAAGCATGGGAATCCGAGGGCCTACCCTTTACATAACTCTTATGAGACATTTTGACATAGGAAATCGTCTTGTTTGAAATGTTGATATTCATAAATCCGCCAGCTTGAATTAAAGCATCTTTGATTCTTCTCTCACCTATTAATGAATTTTCGAGCAAATTTTCTACTGAAATAGATTTGTTAATTGAAAATCCACTTTCAACAAATGAATTCCCATGTGACAAAGTCAAGCAAATTTTTATTATACGAGGGGCGGGGAATAAGTTTTGCGAATCGGTAGGGCAAAACAGAGCAAGGGGAATGACTGTTTGTGGGGGTGTTAGGACCTGCAGCCGCACGCTTCTGCCTCGTCTATTTAAGAAGCAGTAGCTGATCGCAGATCGTCAGTCACAAATTTTTCAACAATGGAGAAGGTTGAGCACCGCGCAGTGATCAGATTTTTTACCAAAGAAGGCAAGAATGCAAAAGAGATCCATGAACGCATGGTTGCAGTGTACACCGACACCGCCCCTTCCTATGCAACCATTCCTCGCTGGAATAGGAGGTTCCGCCATGGTCGTGAGTCCCTTGAAGATGACCCCCGTCCAGGACGCCCGTTAAACGTGACCAACGAGACCAATCTGGTTCGTGCGGAGAGCAGGATCCTCAAAAATCGATGGCTGAAGGTCAAAGAAATTGAGCGAGAACTTGGAATATCACATGGAAGTGTTATCAACATCATCCACGACAATTTGGCCATGACCAAGGTCTGTGTCCGTTGTGTCCCTAGAAACCTCACGCTCCATGATCGACTTCAACGTCGTCAAAGTTCGGAGGAGCTTCTGCTCCTGTACAACCAAGACCTGGCCGGATTCGAGACACGCATAGTGACAGGTGATTAAACGAGGGTCGATCACTGGGATCCCCTAGCGACTACTTTTTATTCCGCCAACTCAAGGCTGCACTGCGTGGATGCCGGTTTGGGGACGATGAAGATGTCCAGCTCGCCGTCCAGGAGTGGATTGAAGAGCAGTCGGGAGATTTCTGGTTGTCGGGAATTCGAAGCCTCAGGGACAAGTGGCGCAAGTTCATAGAAATCGAGGGTAGTTATATTGAAAAATAATAAAACACTTTTCCTCATATCTCGTTTCTTTATATCCAAATTGAAAAACTTATTCACCACCCCTCGTATGAGGGGAAAGGAGGGTGTTTCCTGCGTCTGCTCTCAGAGTCAGGAATGGAAACCGCCCACACTCCTCTCACCTTTATCATCCCACACTCCTCCCAAGTTCCTTGGGAGGAGTGTTATATATATATATATATATATATATATATATATATATATATATATATATATATATATATATATATATATATATATATATATATATATAACATCTCGCCATTCGCACACAGAATCTTAGAGAGGGAGGGAGAGCGTATTGGGAAAGTGGTGGGAGAATGGCCCTTCACACACACTGACATTCGCTCCACCACACCCCTCCTTCCTTAGGCCATTCGACCACAGTCATTCACAATACACTCAATCCTTACTCACGGTACTTTTTATACTCAATCGCGCCCTTCTGCACCCATTCACCCTCGTCTACTGGTCCCTGGCTACGCGTAGCAATCTGTCTGGGTTGTTCGTCTGTCGTCCTGTCAGTCTCCTCGTCACTATCGATCATGTCCTCCACCATACTCTTAATTTTCATTACTAGCTCTCCCATCTATCGACAGAACTCTTTCATACTCTTCCGTTCAGAACCTTCACTCTTCATACCCCCTTTCATCAGCTCCTCACTCACAGCTCTCATCCAACTCAAGGTACACCCTTGCGAATCAGGCAAATCACTCATATCCCCTCTACTCTCACAGATATACCAGAAACCTTTTCAATTGGTTTTCACCAGAAGCCAGAAAAGTCAGTCACCTCCTCATTCTCCACATCAAACTCATCTCTACCCTTACCATTCGTGAAACCAGAAAAATCAGCCACACTAGGTTCATTCAGCCCAAACACACTATCATTCATACTGTTCCCAAAACCAGAAAAATCAGCCACAGGCAGCTCACTCACTCGTCTACTTATACCAGCCAAATCACTCACTCACTTATGCAAACACTTAATCTCTCTCTCAAGCTTCCCCATACCAGAAAGACTCCGCTCAGACTTACTTTCATTCGTATTTTCATTCTTTCTTTCACTCTTCTTGGTCCGATTTCTACTCCTCGAGGCCAAGACAAGCTCTTTCCCAGACAGATCCATACTATCACATTCAATCTCATCATCATGCACTTTACCTCTCTCTCTGCACAGTTCATATACCGGATGGCTCACCAGGTAGTTAGGAGGTTCTCTCCATCTCCTCAACTTACTCTGATGAGCCCGCACTCTCTGTCACACCTTCATTCAAACTCTCCGAAACATACGTCACACCACTCTCCCAGACTCTCACAACTCTATAGGGTCCTTCAAACTTTTCACTCATTTTCGACATATTCAACCTACCTTTTACTTCTTTTACCTTCAATACTTTTGCACCTATTTCAAACGAACGAAATCTTTTATGTGCCTGACGCCATACACTCTGCTCACTTTCACTCAAACGAAACCTATTTTTCACTTGCCCTTCAAAATTCATAACAAACTGACACCAGGACACCCCAGTTGCACTATGCACCGTCGAATTATACGCCCATAACACTACCCAACCATACAGCCCAGTCATTCAAAGTCGTACTCATCATTCTCAACATCTCACCCAAGGTCCTAATTGTACGTTCAGCCAACCCATTCGAAGACGGGACATACGGAGTCGTTCTTACATGCTCCACACCATTCTCTCTCAACATTCGCTCAAACACTTCACTCGCAAACTCAGGCCCATTATCACTCAGACATCTCCTAGGCTTCCATATACACATCGAAAAAAACAACTGCTCAACCCACGCGCAACAATCACACTCCTTTTATCTCTCATAGGCGCCGCATACACAAACTTGCTTTTAGGATCAACCATAACAACCATACCAACATTCCCAGCACTTGTACGCGGTAAAGACACTCAATTAATTACTACCAACTCAAACGGTTCTTTCGCATCAACTTTCAACATGGGCGGTTTCACTTGCACCTTTCGCTTCGGACACCTTTCACAGGTAGTCGCAACATCATTCACAACAGTGATACGAGGGTATCGAAACGCGTCAGATAAATAAAGTGTTTTTCTAAAGGATTCTTCTCTGAGTTTTAATGAATTGCGGAGAACTTATCCACGGCATTAACGCAGACGTAAAGGCATATTTACGTGTCGAGGAATTATGGGTGTACAACGTAGTCCGTGGGTCCGTACACGCATAAATATGCGGCCGACAGCTGAGAGGCCGCGCGTGAATGAAGAGTGGGTAGGTAGGCCTCGCTCCAGTTCAATGGGAGACTCAAACAAAAGGGGGCGTAAGCGAGTGCGTGAGGTTGGCCTTAAAGGGTTCGTAAAATCCCAGGATTCATTCAAGGTTATTTAAAGAGACTACCTAAAAATAAATGATTAATTACAAAAAAAAGGTAATCACAAAATATATACACGGGTCAAGATTGAGGTATTATGCAAATGCAATGCACAGATCGGACATGGACTAATGAAATAGGGAAATGAAAATGAGACTCGATAATAACAAATTATGGACAGCGGGGAATAACCTCCAGGGGGAATTTAAAAATATGCGGAAGGACCTTTACCTTGCGGAATAGCTTCTCGGAGAAGGAAGAGGTGGTAATGGAATCAAGACTCGGATTGCACGGGATGAGAAGATCTTGCAGCTCGGCGATGAGATCTTGCAATGGGAGTCCATTACCTCAAGAAGGAGAGAGGTGAGGTTGGAGCCAGATGAATTACTCGTGGGCGTAGTAGCGAGATACATTTAGGCTTGGGGAAGTGCACTCGGACGGGGCGACGTAGTTTCGTGAACGGGATGAGAGGAGTATGTCGAACAAACTCTTCGAAGAAACCGTTTCATGAACTTGCCTATAGAGGATGGTCAAAAGTTCACGGTGGTGATCTAGCCGACGAGACCTTCGAATTTCAGTGGCTCGACTCGAGACGAAAGGGGGACGTATCTTCGGAGTCCGTGTGCTGTACTCTCCCTAGAGTAACGGGGGACCCTGAGTATATATACTCAGCCGGCTAAGTTGCTAAAAGGCCTCTGGGCACGGCTGCTGTCTCAAGGGAAATCCTGGCGCCGAACGGATTAGCTCTGTTTCAGATAAGGGTTTGAAAAGATGCTCATCTGGCGCTAATTCTGGCCTCGAGGCATGGGGTTGATTGGAGACTCCTGTCTGGCGGGGGATTAATTTGTCCGCGGGTTATGGGGGCGGGGGGCGGCTGATTAGCCAAACGCAGGTGGGGTGTCTCACCGGCTTCCGCGTGAGAATTTTCATTATTGTCCTTCCTTAGGATTTTGTTTGAAACCACGCAGTCTCTGCTCGAAAAAGGAGGGGGGGGGGCGAGGTCGTCATCCTGCAATAAGAAAAATTGAAAGATGTGAAAGAAAATCACAAATGCAAAATTAGCCGTCGCTTTTAACAAAACTTTCTACGATGAAAATATATTGCTCAACTTTTTCATATATATATATATATATATATATATATATATATATATATATATAAAACTACTGTGGAGGAGCATAGTATTTATTATCTCGAGACCAGTTTCGGCATGGAGTTTGTCATGCCAGCCTCACAGTGGTTTTATTTACATATTTGGAATCTGTCATTGGATTTAACAATTGTTTTGTGTGTATATATATATATATATATATATATATATATATATATATATATATATATATATATATATATATATATATATATATATATATATATATACATAGGTGTGTGTGTGTGTCTAGAGATTATATACAAATAATAAAAATAACCAAAGCTCTCTCAAAACGAGTGCATTTTTATGTAACTTATTTCATGGAGTGAACAAAATGATTAGCAGAAAATATAATGCGAATATATTGTATCTAGACGTTATATGAGAAGAAAATAAGACAAATTATTGTTGGATTAACTACTTTCCTGTCAAGAGATTATTTTCAGATTTTATATTAGTTGGAATCTATCAAGTTTTCAACCTAAATATATGAACAAATCATATAATAACAAAGTATAACGAGTTTAAGCAACTTATATGAAGCAATTTTAAGAAATCCTATTAATGAAAATTAGATGAAACATAATTTTAAATAAGAACAGTTCAAGATCTACTGGACAAAGGAACCCTTGTTCCCAAAACCTTTATAGTCTGCCTTCTACTGAAGTCAAAGTTCTGATGCAATCATCAGAAACATTCTTTGCAACATATACCAGAATATTTAAAATTACAAAATAAGTAATAATGAGAACACAATCTTAAAATAAAACACACAGGGTTTACTCGCCAAGGGGTGACGAAGTTCAAGCTGACTTATACTTCCCTTACTCCAGAATACCACTAAAGGAGATGAGAAAACTTATCCATTAACGCTTGGTTTCTGGATGATGTAACAGGCTGGTGTGATCAAAAGGGGTTTTATTTTGTCAGTTGACTTAGCCTCAGTGGGTTTTTGAATAGTGTGAAGGGAATAGATTTAGGTACATAACTGTAAATGTTACAGAGGTTGAGAAAACGAGGCTTTCGCGGGCTTCTTAGAGTTAGAAGTCGATTCAACTGAGCCAAGTTTCATCATCTTATCTTTTGATAAGGGCACTTCGTGTTATGGCAGCAGTGTTTGCTTTGTTACTTTGCGAGAGAGAAGGATTTTCTATACATGAGCATAGAAGGGTTCTTTAATACAGAGATATTTTCCTACGAAAGAGGTTGATGATAGTTAGCAAATAAGTTTGCGAAAATTAATGTTTTGTTATGGCGTTCGTTTAAATTTCATAAGTATTGTCGTTGTTCTAAAAGATGATGACCCACTTACCTAACCTACCATTCAAAATGTACTCCCTGAAGTCCTGCCAACAATATGAATTCTCGAAGAGACAATTGAGTTAGGACCGACTTTTGCAGGTCTATCGGGTGGTCCCCGGCAAAACTGCGCCAATTTTTAAATTTAAATATTTTTGGTACTAGTTACTGCTACAAACTGAAAACAAATATCGATGTAGAAATTAATCTTTCTTTTAAATATAATTTAACCATTTTTCTTTTCCGGAATTAATAAAATGTGTTTGAAAGAACGTGATAAGTACTTTATCAAGCTTGAAGAATTTCCTGGTCGCAATTGTGAACAAATAGTATTGCCGCATTTTTCAGAAAACTCGATCAAACCGGCAGTATCGAACTTCGTCCCGCAGTAGTAGGCCAGAACTGCGGGAAACATCGAAAATATTAATGAACTTGTTCTAAATCAGGAAGATAAACCAGGTACAAGTAAAAGGAAGCGTGAATTTTCAAAAAGATAGCTCGTATTTCGCGTTCTTCAGTCTGAAGAATAATCAAGAACGACTTGCATTTTAAAACGTATAGGAGCGTGATTATAGCAACATTATCTGCCTCAGTGAAAAATGAATGGAGAGGTTTCATATAGAAAACCTTTTCAGCAGATTTCAAACAGCCCAAAAATATTTTGATAAAATAAGGCAAATTACGGACGGTAATTGTTTACTTTAGGGTCAGATGCTATTTCTAGCTATTTGGGGGAGCTATTTTTCTAGCTACTTTTTTTGCTTGTTTTTTTTTAATAAACTAGTAGTGTGTCTACTAGTAAACGTTAACAAAATGGTATACTTACTTCAGGCCGGTGGACGGGTAAAGTTTAACGGGCGATTTAAATTGTTAAATAACGTAAAAACCTACTCTGTCAACTGTAAGTTTGGAATTATATGTAGGGCACTGGCGCTTAGTTTTTATTAACTCATGGTTAACTAAGAAGTCGATACTTTTATCGCTGTCGGTTAAAATCAAACTTATATGATGAACAGATAAGGAACACACGAAGCATGCACTGGACATTTTGAAAATCTGACGCGAATCGACGTGGGCGTCGATTTGAAAAGTCCAAAGCGAAAAAGTGTGTTTGTTGTATGTCACATTTTTGGTAATAAACTAAGTTATACCGAATAGTTTTTTTCGCAACGATAATAAGAAATAGTGCCGTAGAAAATAGTTTGTAAAAATAAAAAAATAAACTAGCGGAAGGAAAATAAAAAAAAGAAGTTTTTATAGTTCGATTTAGGCTTCACTTGGCGAACACAATTCATCAACAACAAAAACATGCTTTTATTGCACAATAAACAAAAGAAAATTAAATAAAAAGACTAAATAGTGCACAATAAACAAAAGAAAATTAAATAAAAAGACTAAATAGTGTCAGGCATATATTACTTAGGAGAGATCGCTAATCAACTTTAGAAAAACCCTAGAAAATAAAAAAAAACTTACTTTTTATTGGTGAAAACAACACAAAAGGAGGATGGAAAAAATAAACGCTTCTGATTGGTCAATGACGGAATTGAATAGTGATCTCTGATTGGTCAATGACGGAATTGAATAGTGATCTCTGATTGGTCAATGACGGAATTGAATAGTGATTTCTGATTGGTTAGTGAGATAGCTGAAAAACACGCCCAAAAGTAGCGAAAATCGTTACTAAAATCATGGGCCTCTAAAGTAAACAATTACCCAAATTACTGTTAAAAATCCTCGAAGCAGAAAACAATCGTGTTCGATCGCAAAATCTTTAAAAAAAAGAAGACTTCGAATCATCTCGACTCCTGTGCGAGAGGATTCACTTGCTTAAGTTTCTATGATCTTGGTTTATTTATTTAAGAAGATTTGTCGCCCTCTTACACTTTTTTATCACTCGTAGTATGCAAATTGAGGAAAAATACTATTGTGTTGCTGACTTATCTCGAATTTTACCTGAAATAAGTGAAAATACAAATGACTGCATCTATTCAAGATGACACCGCTCCTCACGCTGCTCAAGAAAAGCCAGCAAGGAGGTGGATGTTCTGGCCTTGGTAATTAATGCCACAGCTGCAACACCTAAAACCTAGAAGAACGAAACCTCCTCTGAACCTCACTGTGTTTGTTTTAAAGGATTTTAGCCCTTAGTACCTGCAATTATGCACCCTCCCGGCCTCAGTGCCTGACGGGGCACCAGTGACTAAACACCTTGCACTCTTTTCCGCTGCCTTCACTACTTTCCGTACAGATCTCTCCTCACTTTCTGCGTGATAGGGCCTCGTTAATATTGGGCTTTGATTTGGAGTAAAAGACAACTGCAAGAAACAGTAAACCTTAGAGCTCATTCTTCCAGCTTCATCAGACCAAAGGCAACCTACCAGTCCTGGTCTTAATCCCGTCAACATTTGGTAATTGTTAAGATTTGTGGCGCACGATTTTTCTTACCGATTTTTTGCGTCTTTGAGTCGCATCATATTGTATTATGTATCATTTTGAAGGGAATTTCGAATTGAGGGCTTCACCTCCTATACCTCTCTTTTATTGTGGGGGTTGCAGCCCCGACACCTCCCGCTACTTTTAATAATCTAGTAGTATTCCCTAGTAGTAATCGCTAACAAAATCGCACGCCACTAGCCTTAACAATTACCCAACTTTCTCGTGTGGTCATCATTAGAAGAAAAGTCTACTGTGGGGAGAAAGTTAAAAATGAGAGTTATCTTCGAAAGTGAATTATGGTTGCTTGGGTGTAGTGTTCAGCTAATGTTTATTACAAAGGCCTTTTCTAAGTGTTGAATCCGAATGGAAGCTGTCGCAGACCACGACGGAGGTCAGAGTAAATCTTTCACTCGAAACTTAACTTTATCCTGTTTATTCCCAGTCCATTGTGACAAATTTTAATGAGATGTTAAAATGAAAAGATTGGTGAGGGTTTACGTTGGGGTTAGGAGGGGGGTCCCCACCATGTAACACAATACATAGAAGTCGGGGCTCCCTACAGTGCAGGTAGTGTAAACACTGGATACACCTGCGCTGTTCAAACCTCTCCACCTCAAAACAATACAACACAAATTGGACATGCAACACTTACACCAACCATCTACTACAGACCAACACACCCTGACATCCTACAACTAAAACATAAACCTCCATCTACCCCAAACATGCTGAGCTACGAAACTTCTTGCACAAACACAACGTACACATCACTCAACCAAGAAACAAACCTAATACAACAAAACCTCGCTAATTTTAACACTATACCACACTTAAACGAGACATCACACCCAGGATTCGGACTCATAGCTACAGTTCACAACTCTATACCATTTACTAACACAAAACTACACTCATTCAAGATTAATATCAAGGGCTCAGAATACAGCCTTACAAACTTATACATACTCCCACCTCTACAAGATGACCCCTAAACTACATACTTCTTCTTCTCGGCTGTTCCCTACTCGGGGTCGCCGTTCTTGATGAGTCGTTTCCAATTCGGTAAATGACTCATCCATTTACGGACGGATGCACTTCTTAACTCCAACGCTCTGGACCAGCGCTGAGTCGGGCTGGCTTGCCCCCTTCCCCATCACAGTGACTAGCAAGCTTACCCCCATACTTCATACGGAGTATCGAATTATTCACACAACAGATACACACCCTAATCACTCTAAACAACGCACTCTAATCAACTCGACAGCCCCACCAGCACACCCAAAGTTGCACCTCCCTAGCCATACTGCTCTGCTCACCTCATCTTCACAGTACGACGTGGGACACAATAGCAGACCTCCCTTCAGACCACCTTGCTATCATAACATTCCAAACTACCCTCACCATATCAGCATCCTTCAAAACCACATACATAAACTATGAGAAAGTAAATTGTCAAAACTACACCACTCAAATAGAAGATAAACTAACAAACTTCACCATGCTATCAAACATTGGATAAAACACTGCAGCACGTCACACAATCAAACACGCAAGCAAAAAAAAAAATCATTACCAATGTCACAGAAGATCTAACAACCTCAACTTCACACAAGAAATAGTAGCCTTTATAAAACAGAAACTCTCTAAAGCAAAACAAAGCACTCACGCAACAATAGTTACAACACACTCAACAACTCAACCCTCACATCACTCACCTAATCTCAAAACCATATCATCATTATCATCCACCTGGTAGATAGTGCCTATCTATCAGTTGGCGTACTCGTCCGAAACAACCTACATTCTGCTCGGTCTTCGTATCTTCTTTGCTCCTCCACTTCCGTGAGTGTCGTTCCTGTTCGTATCAGCGCCCTCTCCACATCTTCGATCTATCTTTTTCTTACTCGGTCGCCTGGTCTTTTTCCTCACGATCTCCATAGGAGGTACTTCTTTGGATATCTCCCCTCGTTCATTACATGGCCATACCATCTCAGTTTACTTTTCTCTACGGTGTTCAGTATTGATTCAACGCCCACTCAACACAACTCTGGAGAACTCTATAAATAAAATTGACATCACACACACAATCCCGCCTCGCAGACACGAGTCACCAATGACCCAAAACAACCAAATTGTAACATCCTCATGAAACTCTACTCCAGCATTAGCTTCCTTAACACACACAGACAAGTCATCAGGAAAATAAAAACATAACAAAAGAACAGCCAGTAACATTCACTACAGATGCTGTACTCCAAACCATCAAAGCCTTCCAAACCTCCAAAGCCACTGGCCAGGACAACATCTCCCATTGTAGACCGATTGGGCCTCCAGCCCCACCTCCGCTAACCCCGACCGTTTTTCTTTCCACCCCAACCAACCCTGGCCTCTGCCAAATATTCGTGACCTCGGCCCCGGCCCCTACCAAATATTAGTGACTTTGGCCCCGGCCCTGACCCCAGCAAAATTATGACCCCGTTCGGTCTATACAGCCAACACCTCAAACTATTCGGTAATCTCTGTCATCATGCAAATATTCAATCACTCATGGCTAAGCAACACACTCACCTCAATCTAGATCCCCTTCTCATCATACCAATACTCGAGCCAGGAAAATCCATAACCCAACTTATACAGCTCCATCTCACTAATGTGTATCCTATCCAAAACTCTTGACAAACTAATACACAAAATGAAAGGTCAAAATATCCCCTTTTCTCACACGCAACACGGATTCTGAAAGGATCACTCGACCATCTTCACTGACCTCACACAACACATGGCAGCTTTAACAATTACCCACGCCTCTCACCCACACTATTCGCTGCAATACACTCAAACAAAGCTTTTGATACAGCACCAAAACACATTCGCACAAAAATCATGAACGCCAATACAACAAATCACGCACACAGCCGCTTCACAATGGCGTCCGCCAAGGAGCCAGACGATCGCCCCGATTTTTCAACTTCTTCACACATCACATTCCACAACTACAAACTCCAAAGATCAAAACCAACACCTACGTGGATGTCATCTCAATCACTGCACTATATCGATCAGTCCATACAGCAACCAGAGCATTCCAACAATACATAAACCACTGGATCACACAAAACCGCATGCCAACCTCCACTCCCAAATCAACCATCTCACTCTTCATACCAGAGTACTACGAATCAAACAAACACCCTAAAATCAAACTAAATGGACAACACCTTCTCCTAAACACCCCCCCTCCTTTCCTGGGAACTACACTACACACCCACATAACATTTCAAACTCACATCACCAACATCACAAAGTCATAAAGAAATCCAACGCCCTCAAAGCACTATCAAACATCACTTTCCGACCACAGAAGGAGACACTCACCACACTATACAAGCAATTCACCCGCACCATCCCTCAGCTACACAGTGCCAGCATGGTACCCAACCATAACCATATCTCACAGGCAAGCTCTAAACTGTTCAGAATAATACATTGAGTCATCCCAGGATGCACTAAAACCACAGCAACAAGACCAAAACACTCCCACTCAACGTTCACTTGGACATGACCTGAACCTCAAACCTCAGCAAAACACCAAACCAATCCCACCTCAACAACAAAACCCACACGATTTAGACAAAATACAAGACCCAGCACACTACTCCTAACACCTACACCGCAACCTACTCCTACTACCGCCAAACAACAACTTAATAACACACAAACACACCACCCTCACCCAAAGACCCTTGAATATTCTACCACCAATGTCCTAAACGACTCCCTTCCCCCACTAGACCAATCATAGAAATCATTACATCGGACACAAAGTCCCAACTAAGGTCAGGCCACTCCATTTACCTCCAACAGTACAAACCCCAAATAAACCTCACCCTATCACAAACATGCACCAAATTCAACCAATACACCGACAACACCAAACACCTTCTTAACTGCCTGAACCTCAGACATGCACGCAACAGCCGCATCATCTCCGATCTCAAGGACCTGTGGACCCCCACCCTCACCAGTCGAAGACGTGTTGGCCTCCCTAGGGACCACCCACCTCGCTGAGGAGAGGTAGGAGGGGGGGGGGTACTGGAAAGAAAGTACTCCTCTCTGTAAGCTCTTTGAGAAGACCACAAGGAATTGAAGAGGTCAAAAGCGCTTTTGTTTAAGTAAAGTAGTTTTGAGGACGCCTTGGTCTCTCCTTCGTCGGGAAGTTGGCTTATTCGATATCAGGGCCCCCCCTCCCCCAGAAAGGGATTTTGTCCTCAAGTGCCAAGGGAGGATCGCAGGAAAAGAAAAAGTAACTTGAATCCAAAGTGACTCTTTAAACGTGTGGGTTATCATAGCATATCAATTCCCGTAGGCAAAATCCGTAAGGGGATGTCTGGTGACATCTGGGCCTTGTACCCCCTCACGGCCCCAACCCCTCACACAATGCCCTCCCCCCGGCTTCAATGACTGCAAGAGGTCCAGTGGTTCTATATTTCCCACACATTTTCGCTCTCTTTCTCTAGCTGCGTAACGCGGCTTCGTTGCTATTGCGCCTTAAATTCAAAGGTAAATAATCTTTAAGGCAAAACGATGGGAAAAATTAAAAGAATAGGGGAAAAACAGTTGAAAAGGGCTATTAATAAAGCCTTTCAACCTAAATGTTGGGGGGGGAAGGGTGCTTTTGAAGTGCCTGAAAAATACAAATTGGAACTCATTTTCGGGGGGAAGCTGACTAAGTGCTCTTCCGTGAAATTGTGATCTACCACCTTAAGTGAACTACCAGGAAAAGAAAAAATATTTAAAAACTGTTATTAATTCAAACCAAAGTATTTTTTTAAAATGTTTGAGTCTACACCACAGAATGCATGGAAAAAAATAATGTTGAGATTCCCTCTCACTGTAAAATTCATCAAGATAGAAGTATATTCATTGTTCCTAGCATTTTTCTTAATATGAGGATTCTAGCATCTAACCACCTGCGTTCAATTGATTGTGTGTACACTCCTAAATCGGGTTCTAAGTAATACTCCATCTTGTAGATGGTGGATTACTTGTCCAGTATTCATCTCTTTTTTTAAATGAATGTGTTTGGTAAAAACCAAACTAAATTGCTAAGCTTTCAATCTTATTCGATCATCTTCGGAGCGTTTTGAAATGTTCTTTCTTGCCTTCTTTACCGATGTAATGAGTGGAGTGAGGATCTGGCAGAAAGTGGGAAGATGATGGTATACTCAATTTAGTAGATGATGGGATAGTAGTGGATAAGGGTGGGGAAGGGGTATTTTGCCCTAGTAGGAGGGCATCGCATTATATTCTTTATTTTGCTTTTTCCTTATTGTCTTCTTTGTTGTATGTAGTGTTTTTCTATGTTTGTTTTTTGTGTAGATAGCGTGTTCTTCTTATTGTTAGTGTCTCCATTCTTGTTTACTTATTTTGGGGTTAAATTCTTGAGCATTCGAGCCTTTAATAGCTGTTAGCTCAGCAATTTACCTGTGTTGTTTTAATGTTATGTTATTTGGTCTCTCTGCTTTTTGTTTCATTTGAACTGTGTTAGTTTTTTGTGTTCCTGTTAAGTGTATATTGATGCAATGTTTTCTTGTGAGCAGAACTTAGTACTTGGGAACTGGTTACGACGTGAGACTTTCTCTTGCAGTCGTGCAGGAATGTTAAGTCTGCCACCAGTTCCCTATAATTCCGGAATGACATCGTTCGTAAGAGTTAACCAGACCCTTCTTCCCAATTTCCTGGTGAAGATGTTAATAGGGTCCAGTTTTTTCCTTGTATAGAGATCCCTCTGGCGATGTTGGTCACGCCTTCTGGCTTTATTAATTAGTAGGGATGCGGAGTTCTGTACTCGTTGCAGTTTTCTCATTGAGGTCTTGTTGGCCACTTGAGTCACTACTGCAGGGTAGATGAGCTTAGCCCGGACGTACATCAGGTATATTTTCCTAATGTTAGCCGAGCTAAGATCTTTAAATCTGTATAGCTTGGAGATTTCTCTCTTTGCCAGGTTCCGCCTTTCCCTGTAGTGTCTCGAGTATCCGTGGTCGGAGATCTTTAGACCCAGGACAGTGCCTTCGGCGGAGTAGCCGTATCTCCTCCCATCGATGATGATGGGCCACGTCAACGTGCGGCTCAGTGGGACGATTTTGAACTTGTCCTATTAGTTCTTATCTCCCAGCGTCTCTCGTACCGGTTGATGTTGTTGATTTCCGCTATTGTACGCATTGCCTGTTCACTTGCTTTCTTCACCGGGCACAGAACGATCTGGGTGACGTCATCTACAAATTGCAGATACATCGTGTCCCTCTGCACCGGTGTTGGGAGGTCGATGGTAAAGACCAAGTAAAGCAGTGGGCTCAGGCAACTTCCCTGTGGAACTTTCGCTTTCAGTTCGAATTCGGGTCATCTGTGTCCTTCGATCATGAGACATGCCCTTCTGTCCAAGACAAAGTCGCAAAGGATCCTTTCCAGGATTCGGTCCAGCTGGAGGTTCAGAATCTTGTATTGAAGTCCTTCCAGCCAGACTTTATCGAAGGCCTTCTGCACGTCCCTCAACACAATGTCTACATAGTACCCATTCGCTCGGCAATAGGCTACCTTTTCTGTCAGGAGCGCTAGGGCTGTATATGTGCCCCTTTTTGGCGGAACCCGTGTTGTTGAGGGTTATGCGCTCCTAACTCGCTCAGTTGAGCTTGTAGCCTATTAGTTAGGATCTTTTCAAAGATCTTACCGAACATCTCCAGAAGAGAGATCGGGCGATAGTTTGCCACCTGGTCTGGGGGCTTGTTTCCTTTCTTGTTGAAGATGATTTTAGCTATCTTGTACCCGTCAGGAAAGTAGCCAGTATTCAGAGCGGCATTCATGGTATTAACTAATCCCTGAATGATGTGCCTCGGGGCATTCACGAGGTTGTTTTTCGTGATCCCAGACCAGCCTGGTGCCCTTTGCTTGAAGGACCTTATGGTGTTCATGGTCTCTTCGAAGGTTTTTGGACACCTGTGGCCAGCCATCTCTCGTTCCTCAGATACTTGCGGGTGGGGGTGAGTTCTATGTATCACTGTGCCGAGGTCCTCGAGCAGCTGGTCTTCGAATTCCTGGTCGAAGTCGTCGTTCTCCTCAGGGGTTATAACGAAAATCTTTTTCCAGTGTGTCCTGAATCTTTTTTCGAGAGACTCTGGATCCTCAATGATTTCATCTTCATCTTTTATTAGTGTTCTAGCTTTGGTGGGCAGTCCCCTAAGTCTTCGGATGCTATTTCAAGAACTTACTGGACTGTCCTCCCTGTCCAGCCTACAATGATGTCATTCCAGATTTCCTTCTGTTTCTATGTGATTGTGTGTTTTAGTTCCTTGCTTAGTTGTCTCATTCTGGCTGTCCTTTCCCGATTTGGGCCTGTCCTGCCTATTTCTTCGAAGATTCCCCTATGTTCCAGAGCGATATCCCTCATCTTGTTCGCCCACCTAGGTTGTAGGAGCATTTTATAGGAGATCCTGGGCAAGCATCTCTCGTCGGCTTGGATGAGGAGATTAGTGATTGAGTTTATCTCCTCATCTACCTCTTCGAGATTGGCGTCTTCCAGGTCAGCTGGTTGATATTCGCTGAGTATCTCTCTATATAACTCCCAGTTAGCTTCCACATAACTCTTCCTAAGTGGGACGGGCTTGAAAATTGGTGCAAGTGAGATTGTTGTATTGTTGTAAGGATCGGGATATGGTCGCTCGGTACCACAGGTCCGGGCTCGTTGCTGATGTTAAAGGGGAAGTTACGGCTCGCCAACACTATGTCTAGTTTGGTTGCTGAACGTTGCGTTAGGTAATTCGGGAAATCCGGTATCACTCTCTGGAGTCTATCTCTTTCGAAGAGTAGTTCCAGATTCCTTCCCCTTTGTCTAGTGTTACCGTAACCAGAAGCTGTGCAACTGGCGTTTAGGTCTCCACCTAGCAACGCCATTTTTCCTTGCCTAAAGATGTTGAAAAAATTGGCAATCGGCAGGTACTTTCGGCGGGGCGGCTGATAGGCCGCTGCCACAGTTAGGCCTCCAACCAGGGTTGAGACTTCGACAGCCACGAATGATTCTTCTAAGTCTGGAAGTGTTTTGTATGTTATGTTTTTTTGGATCTCGATGGTTGCGTCGTCGTATCTTTCTTGTGTATGTTTTTTTGTGATCACATTGTAATTTGGTATTTTTATTGTGGTAGTTTCTGTGTTTGCACCGTGTTCGGAAATGAGGATCAGGTCGAGATCCACTGTACGAAATATTTTTCCGTAGTGAATGGATTTTCCTTCCCACCCGTTAGTGTTTAGTGAGAGTATTTTTAGCGTGTTGTTTGTGTTTCCATGTTTTGTTTGTTTGGTGTTCTTGTAGTCTATGTGAGTGTGTGTATTCTCCTTTACTTCTTATCTCGTCTCTTTTTTCCATTTCTTATTTTTCCATACTCTGCTTCACTTATGGTGAGGCAGGAGTCCTTGTGCAATTTAATCTTTGCCGCCATGACTGCCTCATCTACTGTTGCCTCTTGCGCCTCCGCATCGTAGGTCCACTTTAATTGGCCGGTCCTTACCCCTTCAACAATCTCCCTAATGGTGGGGTTGTCTGGGAATGGGGTGTGTTCAGTCTTGTAGAATCGCATATTTAGCTCTTCTCCATCAAATTAAGTGGTTTGTTGGAGAGCCTTTCCCCTGCTACTACTCCTTGACCTCTTGCTTTCTTTTGCTTGTTGGATCTGCTCTTCTTCGTCTTCAGAGGAAGATGCGGAGCTTGTGATGTTACCTTCAGCTTGATTAATCCTCCTTGCTGCTTTTTTTCCCTGTATTTCTCGTTTTCTTATGGCCTTTATCCTTGGGTCCCTATTTTTGGTTTTGTAAGTAGCTTGGGTTGTCTCCTGGTCTTCATTTATTTCCTCTGTATCTACACTTGGTGGAAACGGCGTCGCTGGGGCTTCTTCCTCGGGTTTGTATTGCAGTTGCAGGACACCCCCCCCCGAAGGAGGGTTGTCCGGGGACTACATTTCTTCGAGACCATTCTTTTTGAGCATGGCGTTCAGCTCGGTCGCGAAGCAGCCCGGGTTTGTAAAGTTTCTCACGTGCGCGTACAAAGTACACGTGAGAATTTTCGTAGAATTTTTATTCCCTACCTTCAGGTAGGTCTTTGGAGCGACACTTTCTACTGTTCTTGCGGGGATGACTTTTGCTGCTTGGGCATAGGAGGTATTCGCTCTCCTTATTCCCTCTGCCCCTTTTTCGCCTGCTTTCCTTTTCAGCACCTCCTTCTTCTTTGTGCAAAACATGGCCATAGCCACGTACTTTTGTCCACAATTTGGGCATTTTTCTTCGGCTGCCGGGCATTCCCGCCAGCCATGTCCTTTACCACTGCATCTAGAGCAGGTTATTTCCTGTTCCTTGCAATCTTTTGTAGCATGGTTCTCTAATTTAAAACACCCGAAGCAGATTTGAATTGGCGTGAACTCGATTTGTTCCCCGCTTATTTTGGCGTTGAAGAGTAGTAGCCTACTCTCCTTCTCCTCGGTTGCCATCGTGGTATCTCCAAAGATGATCTTAAACACGTAGGTGTATTCCATGCTATCTCTTCTGCTTTTAAGTTTTACCACTTCGGTATTGCTCACCCACTGCTGGTTTCTCTATTTCTTCTTTGATTTCCTCCTTTGTATGCTGGCTGATCCACGGGTCCAGCCTTCAGCATGCCACACCTCTGTGTGCCTGGATCTGGGGAGGGGTACTGGGTTGAAGGTTCAATCCCCTCAGGATCTTTATCCCAGCTTCGTTTGTGAAGGACTCAACGTCCTTTTCCTTCTCGCATATAGCGACATATCCTGTCGGTGAGTCGATCAGGCGAAGGACTGTCACATTTAGGCTTCCGAATAAGGTTTCGTAAACCTTCCCCTTACTAGGTTTTTCTAAGCCACTTACTGTTCTTAGCGGTACCCTTGCAGCACTGGAGTCCGCCATATCTGCTTGTGTGCAACCCCTTGTGGAGGGGGGTGTACTTACTTACTTTCTTACCTTCTTATATTTTTATTTTGAATGTGTACCTACCAATCCGTGTTCTTCAGAGTTTTTGGTTTTTACATTTTTTGGTTTATTCATTTTCCGTGGGGAGAAGGAAGCCCCCCCCCTCGTTTGCCCACCGCCTCGACGGAAGAAGGAATTGCCTTTTAGGATGAATGATAAGATGGATGAAATGAGTCCGGGTGGGATCCTCGCAGGGATGTGATTGTATGACGGATTTATTGACTACACCCCTCCCCCCGAGGGTGTTTTAATCGCGATCGCATCCCAACATACCATAGAGACGGTTGTATGTCCCTCTATGGTACTGAAAGTGGCCCCCGCTGTAATGAGTAGTGGAGGTAGCAGTCAGCTCTATAAAAAACAACAAATAAATAGTCCTAAGAAAAGCTGACAAATCCAACATATACGTCATTCTAAACAAAGAAGAATATAACAACAAATTGAATACCATCTTAAGTGACACCACTAAATTTAAACGCATGAAAAAAGATCCAACACAAGACTTAAAAAAGAAAATAAATGGACAAATAACTAAAGCCAATGCACTCAGCGAGGGACTTCACTTCCAAAAGATCATCGGTGATTACACGCCAGGATATCTGTATGGCAATGTAAAAATTCACAAGCCGCACAACCCATTGAGGCCCACCATCTCTCAAGTCACGACTCTACGTATTGTTTAGCTGAAAACCCCAAATGCATTAATAAAACCGTACATCCCTTCGAAATATAGCATAAAATCCACGGAGGAATTCATCGTCCCTTCTCCACGCTACAAGACCGTCAGGACTAATATCATCCCTTGACGTAGAAAGCCCGTTTACGAACGTGCCTATCGACTCTACCATCGACATCATTATAAAAAACGTGTACCACCATCCTACAATGTCTCCTCCAAATCTTGACCAAAACATCTTAAGGAGCATGTTACGTTCATGCACATCAGAGGCGCCGTTCAGGACACCGGACGGTAATCTATACACGCAAGTGGATGGAGTGGCTATGGGGTCACCCTTAGGGCCGACCTCAACCTTCGCCAACTATTACATGGGTCAACTCGAAGAGAGATTATTGGACATCATGGAAAATAAGCCACACACATATTGCCGATACATAGATGACATCTACATCAACGTCTAAAACGAAGAACATCTCGTTAACATCAAGCAACATTTTGAGGAGAACTCCGTGCTAAAATTCACTTATGAATTGAGCACGGGCAATAAACTCCCTCTTTTGGATGTTGAGGTCATAACATCAATGACAACTACATCAGTAAAGTACATAGAAAAAGTACGGACATGGGAAAATGCCTCATTGCAGATAGTGAATGCCCTGAAAGATACAAAATAAGCGTAATCGGCTCATACATCCGCCGAGCATATAAATGCTGCTCTACGTGGGAACTTTGCCACCAACAGATTGCACGATTAAAACAAATACTCGTGAATAATGGTTTCTCAAACAGCCTGATTGACAAACAACTCCAATCATTTTTAAATAACCATTACGAACATGCGCATAAAACTGAAAGTAATCATGGAGAAGTCAACAACATCAAATTATATTTCAGAAACCAGATGTCCACGGCCTATAAAATAGATGAAAAAAACTGTAGATGCTGTAGATGCAAAGGTCTGTGAAAATTTGGGGACATCGGATCATTGTTCCATTAGAATGGACATAGCTGTTAATCAGCATATCCCGAATGCCACGATCCAAAAAAGAGTTTGGCTTAAAGCTCGAGCTGATCGGGTTGGTTGTGAAGAGAGTTGTCGAGCCTTGAATATTTCGGATGAAATATCTGGCCCACATCCAATGGCTAAGGTTAATGATATGTTATCTACTGTTTTGGCCAGGTATGTTCCCAGTAGAATTATCAGGATTCGTACAAACGACCAACCATGGTTTGATGAATCCTGTAGAAGAGCCTACCATGATAAGCAAACAAAATTTAATGTATGGAGGCGTAATCCGACGCGAGAAAACTTCGAGATCTTTGTTCAGTTTCGGCGTACTGCCAACAGAGTTTACCATCGGGCTGCTATTTTTGACTCTAACACTTCTACCATTCCACCACTACTTTTGCCAAATGGAAAGCTAGCAACTAGTGCAAAGGAAAAGGCAGAGTTACTCCATCGTGCAAGGGATGTTAAAAAGATACTTGGCAGTCTTGACAGCTGGGGCGGAGTCGACCCCGACAACTTTTTCCCTTTACTTTTTAAAAAGATGTCTACTGATTTAGCACCTAAGTTAAGTAGATTAAATATATTTTTATTTAGACGAAGCACCTTTCCTGATAATCGTAAATTGAGCAATGTTGTGGCTATTCGTAAGGGCATGTTATCTGCCGATTGTAGTCAATACAGGCCTATTTCAATACTTCCTGTGCTCTCTAAGGTTGCTGAGAAGCTGATATCTAGGCCCTTGTATAGATACCTGGAGTCGAATGGCTTACTGGCTAGAAGTCAGTATGCATATAGGAGGCAGTTGGATAATTGTGATGCCCTTTTAGATTTGACTTGTAGTATGCAAGATAATCTTGACAAGGGTTGTTCAGTATGCAGATAATACTACACTTGTTGGAGTAGTCAAGTCTCCAGCAATGAGAAACCAATTTGCCATGAGTCGAAATCGTGATTTAGAAAATATTAGGAAATGGTGCGATCATTGGATTATGAAGCTTAATTCAAGTAAAACTAAGACCCTCTTGGTTAGTAGATCTCATACCAATGAGCCGCCTCATCATCCACTCTGTGTTGGAGATACACTTTTTGCTGAGTCGGAATCCCTAACGATCCTTGGCATTACCTATGATTCTCACCTGACTTTTGAGAAGCATCTTTTAAATGTATCTGCTAATGCTGCCCGAAAACTTGGTATTGTACGTAAGGCCTCATATATTTATAAGAATGAAGATATTAATGTCATGTGTTTCGGGTCCTTTGTTTTTCCTCTTCTTGAGTATTGTTCTCCGGTTTGGATATCCGCATCTGCCAGAGATCTGTCTCTCTTAGTTAGGGTTGCTCGTGGAGGTAGGTTCCTTTTTCCTGATGTAGGCTAGCAATGACTTGGATCATCGACGGATGATTTCATTGGACATTGGACATATAAAGTGAGGAATATAGTAATAGAGGGTTTTAGTAAGAGAAATAGTGGGGAAAATGGGGAAATTTATAGGAAAGCGAAAATGAAAAGAAGTGTGAAAGACAGGTCCCTGGTGAAAGGGCATCTTTGGCTTTCTTTGCGTTTTGTTATATAATTTGTGATAAATATATATATATATATATATATATATATATATATATATATATATATATATATATATATATATATATATATATATATATATATATATATATATATATTTATATATATATATATATATATATATATATATATATATATATATATATGTAGAAGGCATTCAAGCCTTTGTAGCAGCAGGTTTATTTACTCTCTACTTGTTTTTTGTGAAGATTTGCATCTTCTTATCCTGGTAGTTTACGCCCAGATTTTGAGGGTTATTTTGTATTTTTGTTGTTTTTTGTTTTTGTTTTTATTGCTTTTTTAATTTTTGGTGAGTTTATCGCACAAAATTTGGGGGGAAGTTTAGAAAAAAAATTAGCACTTGCTAATTTAGTGAATAATATCGTGTTGCTTTGTTTGCGTTTTGTGTTGTGAAAAAAATCTAAGTGAACCTTGGGTCTACGTCATCGTCTATGAGAAGTCTACTACTTTTAAAAGGTATTGGGTGTCCTATGTCATTAAAGTCCAAATGCTCGAGCACAAACTCGGGAGGGAGGTGCCGGTGTACTTTGTCCCAGATCTTATTTGCTCTCAGGTGAAGCTCCACGTTTATGGGGATTATCCCCAGTTCACCATAAAGCTCACTCTGACTTCTCCACTCTGTCCTTCGGGTTACTGTCATGATGTAGATCACCTTATTTTGGACCCTTTGCAGTCTAAGGGCTTGGGTCTTGGAGACCGTGTTTATAGGGACCGGTGGATACAGGAGTTTTGATCGAATGCATGCATTGTAGATCTTAAGTTTGTTGGAGGTACTCAGTTTTATGAACTTGAAAAGTTCCCTCAAGTCTCTCCGTGCATTCGATATAGTTTTTGCTACGCCTTCATACCCACCAGTCGTAATACGGAGTCCCAGAACCGTGTCCTCCGTGCGGTATGGGATGCTTGCACCCCCCCCCACGCATGTCTGCCAGTGTCCGTCGGAATAGTGGAATTACACGGAACTTTTAGGCATTGGTGGATATCTTCCATCTTCTCTCGAAAGAGTTGATGTTTTCGATTTCCACCGCCGTACTCTGTGCCATGAAATTGGCATTCCGATAAGGCATCGTACAAATCATTGTTATGTCATCCGCAAATTGGACGTACAAGGAACCTTCAATCCGAGGTCGGGGAAGGTCAATGGTGTAAATGTTATAGAGCAGGGGACTTATGCACCCGCCTTGAGGCACCCCCGCCTCGAGCTCGAACTCAGGGCCATTATAACCTTTGATACTCAGAAACGCCCTCCTCTCCATTACGTGATTGCATAGGATCCTTTCAATCATGGGATTGATGCCCAGTTGTAGGATTTTATAATGTAGGCCTCTCCTCCATACTTTGTCAAAGGCCTTTTTGACGTCGCGTAGCACCATATTTGCGTGGCGTCTTTCAGCTTTTACTTTTGCCAACTTCTCGGTGATCACGGCTAGCGCCGTGTCCGTTCCTCGCTTCATTCGGAAGCCATGTTGTTGGTTGTTATGAGAATTGTTATCCTCGAGGAACGAATTTACCCTGTTAGCCAATATCTTCTCTAGGATTTTCCCTGCAAATTCTAAGAGATATAGGCCTGAAGTTAGCTGGACTATCCGGTGGCTTACCGGCTTTAGGAATGAATATCAATTTCGCCACCTTCCAGTGCTCAGGTAAGTAACCCACATTCAGGCACGCATTCATGGTATTCATAAGCCCCAATAAGATGATAGGCGGGGCTCGAATAAAATTCTCCCTTGTCAGTCCTGAACGCCCTGGTGCTCGCTGACGAAAGGAATTTAAGGTTTTTGAGAGCTCCTTGGCAGTAATTCTACCGCCGAGTCCCTCCATTTCCCTTTCCTGTGATACGCAATGGTGAGGGTGGGTTCTGTGTATTTGATCATTCAGGTCGATAATAATTCCGTCTTCGAAGTCTAAATCGAAGTCATTATTCTCTTCCGGGGATATCTTAAATGTAGATGCCCCAAAGAGTCTGAATTCCTCTTCGATTTTTTCCACTTCAGTAATTTCCGTATTTTCACGTCTAAGTTTAATGGTCTTTTGTGGCTGTCCGCCTCTTAGTCTTTTGTCAGTCTGCCAGAATGTACGCGAGTCGGTTTCTATGTTTAGTCTGTCAATTAAATTGTTCCAAAGTACATTCTGTTGGTCCCTTATAAGAGTCATTAGTTCGTCGCGAATGTGTCGTGTTTGCATGTGTGTAGTGTAGTTGGGGCCAGTGAGGTTCACCTCAATGATCCGTTCCCTATACTCCCTCGCGAGAGATTTCATTCTTGGGGTCCAGGAAGGGGCAGGAAGAGTTTTATATTTAACTCGGGGAATGGCTTCCTTATCGGCTCTTAATAAATTGTCATTAATTTTATCCAACTCCTCATCAATTTCTTCTAGGGTGGCATTAGTTAAGGGGTCAGGGTTATAATTTTCGAGGAGTTGTTTATACTTATCCCAGTTCGCTCGAGCGTAGCTCTTGCGTTCTGGGATAGGGACTTGAATGGGGGAGGTTGAAAAAGCGTAGCTCTTGCGTTCTAGGATAGGGACTTGAATGGGGGAGGTTGAAACTTTTATAAGGATAGCCTGGTGGTCACTGGGAATAGGGGGAAACGACTCAATGAAGTAATTGTAAGGGAACATAGGGCTAGTGAGCACTATATCTGGCTTGGTGGTTGATCTGTGTGTGATGTATGTGGGGAAGTGTGGTCCAATTCTTGTCATGATTTGTCTTTCGACAAGTGTCTCAAGATTCCTGCTTGCTGGGTTGGTCAACGTATAGTCTGAGGCAGCACTCCTTGCATTGAGGTCGCTGGCAAAGAGAACGGTTCTGCCGTGACCACATAGCTGCAGGAAGTTGTAAAGGAACAAGTACCCTCTCCTTGGTGGCTAGTACCCTGTTGCCAGGACCAGGGGGCCTACTGCCGTACGGACCTCAACAGTGCGGTAAGACTCGTCGAGTCCACTTATTGATTTGAAGTCAAGACTTCTTTTCACAGCTATAGCACATCCGTCGAAACGTTCTCCGCTGTGATTTTTGGTTAAGACTTCGTAGGGGAAAAGTTTTGTCTGGGTCGCATTGTCTTATTACGTTACCGTATAGCTTCTGTTTGTTCGTATAGCCGTCAGAGTTAAAGTGTAATATTTTTAAAGTCTCCATTGTCTAGTTCACTAAAGATTCCTGTGTGTAGTCATGTTGTTTTGGGACTTATTCTCTTACGAACTTAGGTCCTTGTGGAGTGTTAGGTGGCGTGATGGTTTTTCCTGTTCGTTTTTTTTCTGTATTCGCCGTCAGTAAGGGTGATAAAGGTTTCGGGTGCCAGTTTGATCACGCCTTTGAGTAAAGCCTCCTCGACTTGTTTTTCGTTGCAGTCTCCCGAGGTTAGTTCCCATTTTTATCTTCCGGATATTACACCTTCCGATACATCAAGGACATCCATATCCTTAGGAAAAGGGGACCTTTCGACAGCGAATACCTTCAAGTTAATTTTTCTTGAATGGTAAGCGTGCCTAGATTCCCTCTTACAAGAAGAGGACGATCTTGGACGTCTCTGAGGCTGTGAGGTTTTCCGTGAGCGGGGCGAACGTGCCCCTCCCTCCCCTCGGGTCTCGCAGTCTCAGTCACCGTAGCCTCATTATCTACCTGCGTGTGTGTATGAGTGCTCGAGGTTGTGTCCTGTGGAGTTTGCGTATTTTTCTGTTTTTCGGTGCGTTCTTTTGCTGCCTGGATCCTGTGGTCCCTGGAGGGAGCTGGGGCTGTGGCACTGCTGGGGGTTGGGAGCTTCTGGCAGCTAGTCTCGCACTGGGGTTTGAGGCTAATCTTCAGAATCTCCTCCGACCGTGAGTTTGGGGGAAACCACATTTTCTCCATACCATTATGCCTTAGCATTCTATTGACTTCATCTGCAAAGCACCCAGGAGAGGAGAGATTTGCAATGTGAGCATAATAGATGCAACACATAATTTTGGTCGAGTTCTCGTTCTCGACGTGGAAAAATGTAGGGTTTCCCTTGGACTCCGCTACAGCAGCTCTAGCAACCTTGGCGTAGGTGACATTCGCTTTAATTTCTTCCTCTTTTCTCTTAAGGTTAGCCTTTCTTTTCAAGATATCTTTTTTAACCGGGCAAGCCATGGAGAGCGTCTTGTGTTCTCCAGCGCAATTCAGACACTTCATAGAGGCGCTCTTACAGCTCCTCCAAGAATGCGTGTCCGACGCGCAAATAGAGCACAAAAGCACGTTCCCCATGGGGCAGTTGGTCGTGGTGTGCTCCTCATACTTGTAGCATTTGAGCACATCTGGAGGTCGATAAACTCCTCACGTTCGATCTGCTCCGGGCAGATACGAACGTTAAAGAGGAGCATGCCTCCCTCCGTGGCCTTAACCGCCATTGCCGAATCACAAAAAAACAATCTTAAAAACATATGTGTAATCCTTGAACTTTATCACTTCCGCTACCTTTGCCCAGGTGTGGTTCTTTTCCACCCCAGCATGAATTTCCTCGATGCTGTGCGAGCCAACCCAAGGATCGAGGCGGCGAAGGACAATACTGCGATGTGTTTTGATCTGTGGTGGCGTGTGTGGCTTGAGGTTTATCTCTTTTAAGCATTCTGCCACTTTGGGAGAGGTGAGGACTTCGCAGTTACTCTCCTTTTGGCAGATAGTTGAATATTCGTTGTTTGTATCGATAAGCCGTACTAGGGTAACCCCTAGTTCCCCATGAGCTTTTGAGAAGACCGCCCCCCGATCATGTTTGGGGCCATTGAAGAACGTCTTCAGCGGTATCCGATGGGTCTCCCTCATTTACCTCTCCATATCCTCATGTACGAGGATTGGAGAAATAAACTTAATCAGAAGAAAATACCCCACAGAGTGATTGTAAGTGTTTGGAAGTGTGAGTGTGTGTAGTTTTTGAAAGAGATTTATCATCAATTTAAAAGAGAAGAACAGAGATAGTTTGAAGGAAGTGCCCCAGTCCAAAATAAATATTCTGCAAATAGCACTTTACCTTCCTAGTAGGCGCTTTTCAAATGCCTGCAGGTTGTTAGTCCACCTAAGGAGGACTCGATGAAGAGTTCGGAGGGGGAAGGGGGTAGGCAAGTTCACACCTCGCTACTGGCGCACGAAGCGAGTGAAAAAACTTTCACAGTCTTAGTTAACACAATTCGTAAATGAAAATTTACTCCGTATCACTGCGAACAAAACTCGATCGTAAGGATTCCCCAACGCGCGGTACAACGCTAAAAAAAACTCGGTGCGAAATAAATTTGGTAGTACCACAATCTTCACAATGTAGAGAGAACTCAGACTAGCTCAGGCAACCAAAGCAGTCGACGGATGATTTCATGTTTGTGATATTCCATAAATACTACTTCAGTAGGGAATTGCCACTATCATTTTTAATTCCTGAGCCCCTGTCTCTCGCTAGAGCAACAAAGGTTTGCGGATGGACAATATCCACATGCACTATGCATTCCCCGCTGCCGCACTTCTCAGTTTCAGCGTTGCTTTTTGCCAAGTACGGTAAAGCAGTGGAATTATCTTCCTGCAGAAGTTATGCAGGAAGATCTTAATATCTTTAAACGAGGTTGCAATGCTAGATTAAGGGTGGGTGCTACTGCCTCATAATTTTAATATTGATTTGATTTTAATAATTTTAAATTTATTTATTTATTTATTTACACATTTCAAATTCTTTCTTCTAGCATTCATTCTTTCTTACCCGACATATGGCCACTGTTCTGTGGGAGCTTGTTTTCAAGTTCATGGCCGCTAAGCTTTTTCCACAAGAATTTTGTGTTCATTATCTCAAATAATAATGATTATAAGATCAAGATAAAAATATAAAGTAAAAATGCTACTTAGGATTGAATTTGGTTATTATATTGGTTAGGTTCAAATAACCTAACCTAACCTAACCTAACCTATGTGGCAGGATCGATTAGGTTTGAGTGGATTTGAAAATTTCTGCCATCATATTTCTCTTTTTTTTACCCCATGGATTAATATTTTACTTTTTTTGTAGTTAAATTGTTTGTTTAATTTGTTTGTGTATTTTTTTGTTCTTTAATAAAAGTTATTTTACGATTATTTCTTTGTAATATACCAATAAGTTTCTTGGGGCTCATTAACTATGATATTTTTAGAGGTGGGGTGGGGAGTCATCTTCTAGGATTGAAATTTCTTGGGGTTCATTAATTAGGAATGGAGTTCTTGGGGGTCGTTATCTAGGATTGATCCAATTTGTTAGATTTTTTTGTACTCGATAATTAAAATTGTATTATCCAAAATAGTTACTTTTTTTCACCTTTTTTTCAACCACCGTTAAGGTCTACGTTTTTCTGTTCCCTGAGGATGAATCCTGGTCGTCTCGAGCCTATCCTGCCACCAGGGTCCTTCTCCCCAGGTCAAGATACGGGTCCGAAGACGCCACACATTCCTACCCGTTTAAACCTAATGCAGGTCAATGCACTCAATATGGCATCCGTCACCATCGACCTTGATGGACTTTCCAAAGCTAAGTAAGATATGGGGGAAATGGGTTGAGAGATGGGTCGAAAGTTAAGACATTGTTTGTTTCCACCACTAAAAGGAGATTCCATCATACTTCACTCACTCAGTTTTACAATCATTCTTTGTTTTTCTTCATTTCTATCGTAAAAAAAGTTTTGAATGAAAAAAAATGCAGGTATTTAACAGAAATTCCTTTCAGACACCGCCAGCAGCCTAATTAAGGGTTTGGTGAAGAATACATTGAATTCTACGGTGGTTCTTCTAATTGATTTTATCTATTAAGACAAGATACGTAATGGGTTTTTTTAGGGGTTGGGGAAAAGGGAGTGACATCTAAATTAGCTTGGTCCATATTCAGAGAATTGCCGACCATCGGCGCATGAGCAGATATCCAAGATGTTATACATTTGATCCCTAATTCTCGTTATCTTAATTGATTTCTTTTTATTCTCTATATGTAATTTATGATTCTAACATTTGGGGGGGGGATATTGGTGCATCACACAAATTTTTGAGAATATACAGGATATTGATATATAAATTAAACCTTGAATTTTATTATAGCCGTATGTCAAGGTGGTACTAGCAGACAACCTTTCGGCAGAGATCATCAGGAAATCGTCTGCTACGTTGTTCGACATTCTTTCACTTGTTTAGAATGACGACAATGTTTCGGAAATTTTCAACGTTATATGCCAAAGATTCAAATCAATGTTAAATATGCTTTTAATAAGTTTTGAAAACAAAGTAATAATAAGATTCAATTTTCATCGCTTACCAATTTGAAAATAACACGTGTTAGTAGTAAGATGGTGTTTGTATTTTCGGAAAACTGGTGTTTGCTTCCACTTAGGCAAAGATTTATATTTTTATGAGAGAAAGCTGAGTTTTAATCTAAAACTGCTCCTCCTTTCAACACAATGTTTCTTCATTGCCCCCTCATTTTTAAAAAAATATCTGCCCAAACCCATAGAGAAAGAATAGTAAATCAGTTATAAATATGATAAAAAGTCACTAAATTCTAGCCGGGTTGTACATTTCAAAATCATACGACTTGCATGTGATTTTTTATTCATACCACACGAATGGTAAATTTCTTTAATAAAAATGATAAACAAAGTAGAAAAAAAGCTTATATTTATTTCCTTGGCAACTCCAGTTTAAGGTTTCTTTAATAAAAATGATAAACAGAGTAGAAAAAAAAAGCTTATATTTATTTACTTGGCAACTCGAATTTAAGATTTTGGCCAAAGCCAGCTTCACCTCAAGTCAGTTAAAATGTTGAGTGTTGGTTTGGCTGTGTTCATGTTTGGATGCGTTAACTATGGCTTTGTCTCACCATACAGATGTTGAAATAGGTTCTGATAGGGAGACCATGGATACGGTCTTTAATAAGTGGGATTTCATGACTCTCGGTCTTTATTTCTTCCTCGTTGTCGTTACTGGTATTTATGTAAGTATTTTAGTCTTTGGACGCCATTGTTATAGGCAAAACAGTCTTAGGAAACTTAAGCATGGACTTATTTCCGGTTAAACTGCAGATTTGGCGTTTAATTCGATTTTCGATGTTAGTTAACATAACATAATTACACGGATGACAAAAGCCACAAGGGCCTATCAAAGGTCATCCGCCTCCGTCAAACCCCACCCACAAAAAGCACCATCACCAGGGGAAGACAAAATCAAAGTCCCCCACAATATAATATAACAAATGACAAAAGCCACAAGGGCTCCTTTTGATATTGTGACACCATAATCTTTTTTGGTTATTAGTGCTTATTAAGACCATAATCGCCAATCGAATGTACGCTGTCTAAAAACTTTTAAAAACACATAGGTGAATATATATATATATATATATAGTAGTATGCAAATTAGTTAGGACAGTGGTGAAATAATACAATTATTTGATAATTGTTGTTTATATTTGAAAATAATATGTCAATGCTAAGATAAATGGTACATTTAATATGAAATATGATCGCCCTTTGCTTTTAGAAGCTGCTTCACTCGCTCTGGCATAGATTCAACCAAATTTGAACACATTTCTCCCAGTTCTTCGTCATGGTTCCAGGCATTGATAACAGCCCAAATCATCTGCATCGTCGAACAGTCGCTTTTCTCGATTCTACGTTTAATTATAGCCATAGATTCTCGATGAGGTTTAGGTGAGGAGAATTCCCAGGCCAATCTATAACAGTAAGTCTCATTTTTCGAAGAATGTGTGCATTATTTGGGAAGTATGGCACGGAGCCAGATCCTGCTGGAAAATGCCGCCTCCATCAGGAAGGTCTTTCTGCATCGCGGGAAGCAAGTGAGTCTGCAGGATTGCCTTGTATTTAACGCTGTTCATCATTCCCTCAAAGGTAACAAGCCGCCCTAGGCTTTTAACGCTAAAACAACTCAAAAAATCTTAAGTGGGCATTTTGGCGCCTGTTGAATGTGTCATGGCCGAATTGATTCATCTTTGCTTAGTCTTACTACCACTGACCTATGCCCATGGACTTCAAAATGCGATTCGGCTGAAAATATAACTCTTCCAGTCAGCTGCCTTCCATCCAGCATACTTGCGTGCCCAGCGAAGACGTTTTGTCTTCATAGCAGAAGTCAATAACTGTTTACGTACCGGTTTTCTAGCAAATATGCCAACTTCAATGAGCCTTTGCCAGACGGTTGAAGAAGAAACATTTACACCAGCTAAAGACAAATCTCTCTGCTGGTCTTTACTGGTTTTCTTGGGATCCTTCACACTATTTCTGATGAGAACCTTGTCATCGTGAAGTGTTTTCTTTCACATTTTCCTTGTCGCAGTGTTGAATGTTCACGAGTGTCTTCAGCTCTTTTCACAATGTTACCAACAGTTGACTTTTCTACCTTCATTTCCTCATAAATCCGTCCAGCATATTTTCTAAGAGCTTTAATACTTTCACGCTTCTTGTGTGTGATATCCATAATAAATTTATAGTCTCATAATGATTGGAAGGTGAATATTCGGCAGAACCGTAGCACTGTTGGGTTTAGTGTAGCTAGGGAACAACAAAATGGTTGCCATATGTTACCAGTACGCTATTCTGCACGGAAAACAAAAAAAAACAACTTATTAGTGTTGCCAAAATTAAGACATATTATGAAATAATCCCAAAGTTTGGTACTGTCCGAACTAATTTGCACACTACTATATATATATATATATATATATATATATATATATATATATATATATATATATATATATATATATATATATATAAAGAAAATCACAAAGTAGCGCGTGAGAGTAGAGTAATAAATGCAAAAAAATCGCACAGGAAAATGAAAAGAGGATTCCAAGTGTTTTCGAACTTGTTCAGTTCATTCTCAATGGACACAAAATAGAAAAATATCAGAAACGGGATTAAATACCGGATACGAAGGATAAAAAATAGATAAGATCTCTTCCGGAAGTTCCACGTGCGAGAAAAAAATGTAGACATATAGGACATAGCTATGAGTACATACACATGCAAATCAAAGGTTTAAGATTTAAAATGGACAATTTCGTTATAAATAAGCCTTTTAATAACAGGGTCCAGTTTAAAGAGACCGGGGGGGGAATATATTGAAATTAGGTGAAGAATTAATGAATGAGCATTCAACAATATTTTAACATAGTCATCAGATTTGTAAGTAAATTTAGCCTAATTCCAAGTGATAGGGGACTTTTCGTACATTCCACTCTTAGCCGACTTCGACGCGAGTGACTTTCGCTGCATCATCGCACTGTTGCCGAGGCCCTTTCTAGCCGTGTGCTATCCGGATGCACAGCCTGATTTGGGGTAGGAGGTTGTCGATGACATTCATGGTCCTGACCACTTTCCCCATTCACCTGTTATTTTATGCACCACTGCAACCTGAAAAAATCGCTCCAGCGGTGCTTGGAGCGGGCGCGGTGATCTGCATTTCAAGAAATGACTTTTCTTTGTCCTACTCGAGGAGTTCAGGTCGGTTAATCTGGGATTTGAATTCTCCGGTAACCTCATCGCTGTGGGCCTAACTACTTCGTAGAACGTCTGACAGTTTTGCGCGCTGTCCGCTTCCTTGGTCGCCAGATGGGCTCCTAAAATAATAATAATAATAAAAAAATTCCGCTTTATTGATGGTCGTCTGAGAGTAAGACTCTCCTCATAGAAAACCGATACGCCTACATGCGCTATAAGCGGCGCCCGTGCGATTTCACCTTGGGGCAAATTACATGAATTTAGGATAGTTTCCTGTGTTTCGAAACACCCCTGCCGCTCCCCTTGGAAGACTTACGTGTGTTCACTTAATGGGAAACCAATCTTGCAGTGATGTGGAATAGTCAAAAGGATTCGGAGCAAATTCTCGCAGGACCCCCCTCCCGTTTTTCTGGAGAACAGAGCGCAATCTTGGACTCTGCGTCCGTGAGGGAATCTTTCGCGACCGCTTTCTCCACATTCTCTAGCTTTATTGATGCTTCGTCAGCATTCATTGCAAGTTGTGATGTCGCTGAAGGCTACCAACTATATTTTACCTCCATAAGCGGAGAACCCTTCGACAACTTGTTTACGCTGAGTAAGCTTCTTTCTGCTCTAGCTTAAAGCGCGGTCACCGCTCCTGTTCCGGGCGATGTCCCGTATGCCAGGCTTCAGCACTTGGTGAGCGAGGCTTAACATATTTACAATATTTGTTCAACAGGCTCTGGACTTAGTGTATCCCCCCAGAATTCTGGCGAATTGTTACAGTGCTCGCTTTTCGCAAACCGGAGAGGGATCACTCTCCCCCGGTCAGTTTCGCCCAATTTCTCTAACCTCATACATGACCATGTTGATGGAGAAATTAGTAAATGCTAGATTAGTTTTTTTTTTCCTTTGCAGCGGATGCCACTTGTCTTTTACACTGTGCGGGTTCCGCAAGTTTCACTCTACGTCGGATGCTCTTCTCTGGCTGGAAAACGCTGAGAGCTTGGAAATGGTCTCTTGTGCCAGCGCCATGGACATTCTGGAGTCCGTGCCGTTCAGCACTTGTGGTGCTGATAGGACTACCACTTTACTTTATCGTTTAGTCGCAAATTTGAAGTTAGATTACGGCTCCAAGTTTTACGCAACAGCAGCCGTGCATAAATTGCGGAAGATAGATTCGATCCCCCGCAGTCTTGTCAAATTGGCGATTGGTGCCATTTGCACGTTTCTTTTTGAGAGCCTGCTTCTCGGTGCCATGGAGATGGCGCTCGCTCTGCGCCGTTCCGTCTATTGCACGCGCGGGACAGGTGTCTGCCTCAGTCACTAACGGCTCTCATTGCATCCTGGGTCCTATCTCGACAGTTTCTATGCCGCCAAGAGAATCTTATAATATCCTCAGCCTTTCGGGTTTAGGGTTTGGCAACTCGTTCGAGAGCTTGATGTAGTTCTCGGGCAGGTGGCTCCTCTGATTCTGTCCAGGACGCTCACCTGGAGGTTACCACTTTTAACTATTTGTCGCCACGCCTCTGCTCCCAAATACTTTACAGCGCCATGAGTATTTGCGTTCGACCTTTTACGAACACACTTCGGGTCACGCTTGTGCCGTTCCTGTGTACACGGATGGCTCCATATCCGAAGAAAGAGTCTGCTTCCACGCCACATTCCTCTTGATTGAAGTCGGCGGTGCTCGACCATGCGCTACATCTATCTTCACGGCTAAGCTGTTGTACGACACTCCTCAATAGAGATTACGCACAATTCCTTGTTCGGAGACCAGATCGTGATTTTAATGGCTCGTAAAGTGCCCTGAGTACCCTATGGGCGATGGAATTTTTTCCGCCCAGAGATTTCTGCTACGGTTGCTGCGAGTCGGGCGGATGTTGAGATTACCTTCTGCTGGGTTCGTGGGCACTTAAGGATTGCAGGAAATTAGGGTGCCAAAGAGTCCGCGGGGAATAGACGACCGGACCAGCATTTTGCTCTTCCCCACAGAGACTAATCATCAGAATCATATCAGCCCTCCGGGTTGCCTTGCAAATAAGATAGGAGACGACCGCTGGGAACAGGTTTAGTGCCAGCACGCCGCGACCCAATTCCTCGGTGGCTTGAGGTCGCTTTATTCGTCTCGAATTAAGCACACTTGCGCGACGTACCTCCATTTGATGGGGTCTTCCGCTTCACCCTTCTCCGACAACTGCGGGTTCCCCCAGACTACTCGGCACTCTTGTTAAATGTCCCAGTCTGGCTGATCTTCGTACAGGATACTTGCAAGGATACTTTCACGAGCGTGGTCAAGACTGGTTGTCCCTCATATTTGGGAAAATTCGTGTAGACCTGGCAGTGGACTTCATTTTTTGGCTGACCGAATGCTTCACCGTGGCCACGACACAGGGCTGTTTTTAACTGACCATTCTTTATATTTCCCACAAAAGTGGAGCCGAAACGTAAGGTTCTTTTCGTTAAGATGAGGCTTTTTCGCAGCTCTTCTCGACTTGAGACCTTTGTCGAAAATTCTCCGCCATACTGTACATGCTGAAGCGTTCACACTTGTGTCTTTCCAATTGTGAGGAAGCTTGCCACAGGAAGAACCCGATCCTTGAGCTTGGAGGACTTAACCAGGAGGTTACCTTGGCGTTCATTTGAAACTTTTGGACTTCCGTGAGACTTCTTCCTAGGAATGTAGTCTTTTTAAAGTCATTAAAGGTCCTAAGGATGGTGCTCTTTGATGCAACTATCTCATTTTTCAGGGGACTTTGGTGCAGAGCAACAATGGTTGCACTCTTTGTCTTTGATAAGAACGATTTCTAGAATTGAAAAAGATTTAAACATTTATTTTTACGAAAAATATTACAAAATAGAATATAATTACACATCATTCATTTAACTCATATTTATTATCCTTCCATGTCTATTTGGATATATATATATATATATATATATATATATATATATATATATATATATATATATATATATATATATATATATATATATATATATATATATATATAGATGGAGCATTCTGTCTTGCATTGTATAATATGATTTCTAATTACAGAAGCTTCCTTCTTAGACAGTTTTTTTCCGGTGCGATGGCTTATTCCCATGTGAGAACAAAACGTCTCTTTCAATGAGTGAACCATACTACCAAATATAGGTTCCTTGCAAACAACAAGGACAAGTAAAAGCATAAACAACACGGCTGCTCATTTCTAGAGGAAGTTTGTCTTTTGACGAGAAGAAACTTCCTATGGAAAGTGGGTTAACAAAAGTGATTTTGAAGTTGGTATGAAAGAAATATTTTTTGAGTAATTTGTTGCATTTTCTAGTGAATAATTTATTGTAAGGTTCCATTTCAGGTACCACGATTTTTTTTTTTTTTGGGGGGGACATCATATGAGAGAAAGCATGGAGAGTAAATTTTGGTTAGAAAATTATTGATTAACTTGTCAACCAGAGATGGGGGGGTAAAAATTATTTTTAAAATAAGACTTTAGAGTCTGGAATTCATTGTGCATTAGGAAATAATTGGAGGAGAGATGGTAACCTCTATATATTAGAGATTTAATTGCACTAAGTTTGTGTGACAAGTCACAATGGCTGAAAAAATTGATTCCAAGGCCACTAAAGGTAGGCTTTCAGTATATTGAGGTAGTTAGTTTGTCGTTTTTTTCTATAATGACGTCTAGAAAAGGAAGTTGATTGTTACTATCTAATTCAATGGTATATTTAATGTTGAGATAAGAGTTTATAAATAAAAAATAGTGGGCATATTCTAAATTATTAAAAATAGAAAAGGAATCGTCCACATACCTACGGTAAAATATGGGTTTGAAATCTAAAGTTGTTTTCATAAAGTTGTTTACAAGATGAATCATGAAAATATTTACTGCTATTGGGGCTATTGGTGAACCCATTCCTACTCCATCTATCTGTTGGTAAGCTTTGTTATTAAATAAAAAAATATTCTCATTAAAAATCATTTCTAAAATAGTCTTGAAATTTTGACGAGAATTGTGAAAGGTGCCTGTTTTGTTAAAAATTAGATTTAAAATAATATCACTTGTTTCATTAACAGGAACATTTGTAAAAGGTGAAAATACATCGTAACTGACTAGGACTTTTGAGGGGGCAAAATTGTGTGACACTAATTCATTAACGGAAGAATAGCCGTTTTTTATGGTGTATTGACCTATGGCTAACCCAGAGAGCAAATTAGCAACATATTTAGAAAGGTTAAAAGTTGCAAGAGAATAAGAAGCGAAAATTGGTCGGAGAGGAACATCAGCTTTGTATAGCTTGGGGAGGCCGTATAATAAGCCTAGCCCACAACCACTAGAATGGAGAGATCATAAGTTTGCTGGTCTATAACTTTAGTGGATTTTAGATTTAACAGAACTCTAACTTTATCTTCTAGTTTTAGAGATATTTTTGTAGGTGTTTCTGAGAGCAGTTTAAATTTTGTAGTGTCTTCAAGTATGGATTCCATTTTGTGTACATAGTCAGTTCGATTTAGTAGAACAACTCCATTGCCTTTATCAGGTTTGGTAATGGCAATATCTTGATTATTAGATAGGGATCTTAGCGTTTTAATATCGCTGTTTCTGAACATGAGAATTTTTTTTTAATTTCCTCAGTTTGTGATAAAATTCGTGTGCCACTTCTGAGAAGTCAGATTTGAATCTACTGAAGTTATAGTTTATGGGTAATTTGCGAATGTCGTGTAAAAAAACTTTCAAAGTATAAATAGTAGGAGGGATATTTGATATTGCAAGTTCAAATTTGTTCTAGTCCCTTTTAGTTTTCTTAACATTTTGTATTTTATATCGTCAAAAGGCAAACTTCCTCTTGAAATGAACAGCCGTGTTGTTTACGCTTTTACTTGTCCTTGTTGTTTGCAAAGAACCTATATTTGGTAGTATGGTTCGCTCATTGAAAGAGACGTTTTGTTTTCACATGGAAATAAGACATCGCACTGGAAAAAAATTGTCTAAGAAGGAGGCTTCTGTAATTAGAAATCATATTATACAATGCAAGACAGAATATTGCATCGATAATTTTAAAATAATTGGCCGCAAAATATATATGTATATATATATGTATATATATGTATATATATATATATATATATATATATATATATATATATATGTATATATGTATATATGTATATATGTATATATGTATATATGTATATATATATATATATATATATATATATATATATATATATATATATATATATATATATGTATATATATGTAAATATGTATGTATATATATATATGTATGTATGTATGTATGTATATATATGTATGTATATATATATGTATGTGTGTGTGTATATATGTATGTGTGTGTGTGTGTGCGCGCGTGTAAAAGAAGTAAAAAATGGCGGAGTACTTGTAGCTCAGGAAACATGTTGAGGGCAAAAATAAGCACGCTTGAGCTTTCAGACCCAAGCTCAGGTTCGTCTTGAGAGAATTGGAGTCCATAAGCGGAATAGTTTCGGTTGGGGAAACCTTGCTTGTATTTGTAGCCGGAGTCAGGCTGCAAATGGATCACATGAAATATAACCGCACGATTCTTAAACCTGGCCTTGAAGGGGGTTCAGACATTATTGTGGCTCGACTCATTCAGATGGGTTTGGTTGTATTAATGCGTAACTTATAGGCGCGAATATTGTGCTGTTAAAAAAAAACAAAAACGAGTTTTCAGATGGTTCTGTTGGTGCCGTGGGGCGACGTTTATGCTTGCGTTAGATAAGCGTCTTGGTCTTTAGGAGGACTGACGCTCGTTGAAGCTCAAGAATTTGAATTTTTACCCCTTTCTTTACAGTCCAGTTGTCGCTCCGATCGTAATACAGTTACAGGCTACTTCTTGGCAGGACGCTTCATGTGGTGGTTACCCGTAAGTACAGGAGTAATTTCGTTCAATATATGTTTCCTTTCAGAGTGGGATTGTTGTAGTACTTTTCACTAAATGGTTGTGTACACGTCCATCTCCAACCTCTCTAGGGTAAGCGTTGTACTCCTTGGCATTCTTTCCCCTTTCATCTTTTATGTTTTATCCATTATTTTTCATTATCTTCTTCTCCTGTATCATTCTTTAGTCAGTACTATAAAGTACCTGCACGAGTTGCTATTTTGTGTCCCTTACTCGTCCCTGTAAGCCTTTTATTTATAGACCCCCCCATCCCTTCACTACAGCCTAATCCTTTACAAACTTTGGGTGTGTACCTACGTGTACGTACCCGTGGCTCATAATTTATTTTAGTTTTGAAACTAAACGTACATGTGTATGTCAGATGGGTACAGCCGTAGCCAAAGATTGTGGCACACCTCACAAATTTGAGGAAATTAGATACATAAATACAGTGTCGTAAAGTGTCTTTTTTATATATCACCAACAGATCCATCTGAACACTCGTTTTTTTATATTTATTCGTACTTATTTAACAGTGAAATAAGTACGAATAAATATAAGTCATATGTCCCAAACAATCAACGAGCATGAGCAAAGCACAAAATTTGCAAACCTATGTAACATCAGCTACAGATAAACAAATAACAGATACAGAAAGCTCGGTAACGTGTCGAGAGTCCCTCGTCAGTGATGAGAACCTTTATTCTTCGACGTCTGTTCTCCACATTGGTGCGACAGCTGAAGGGTGCGATGCTGGCCAATTCCTCGGTAATGACCGACTTCAGCCGCTCATTAAAGGCTGGCTGACGACGTCTTACGGCTCCTTTCAAGCCCTGTCAGAAGTTTTCCAATGGATTCATATCCAGAGACAGGAGGCGGGTCCTTCACCGTGATATTGTTGGCACGGAACTACTATAAGGGTGGACGCAGACATAGGGCGTAGGGCATTCTTCTGCTGGAAAATCACATTACGGGTATTTCTTTGTCAAGCCTCGGGCTGAAGGCAGCATGTAATATCTCAAAACAGCTCAATACTTATCTGAATTCATGTCGCCATCACAAACGATGAAACTATCCATCCCTGAACTTGACATGCAACCACATACCATTACTGAATGGTTATACTCTGCTTTACTTTTGGCACTATACACTCTCGATTCCACTGCCGCCCTGGCCTCTTGCAGACTCTAACGTTTCTTGGAGTCGCGAACGTCCCCTCTAACGCATGGTCCAGTTCCGGTGATGGTTGCGTTAACAAGGGCACCCTCTGTCCATTCATGTTGCAGCTGTCGTCACATTGCATAATGACCCTGGGTCGTCCAGAACGAGGTTGGTTTTGGATTTTTTTTACCTTTTCTCAGATTCAACCACCACACTTCTGCAGCACCGGAATGTGATCCGCCCAACCTCCGGGCGATTTGTTGACAGCTGAAACCCTCCTCTTGCAGCGTAGGTATCAGACTTCTTTCCTCCAAAGTGTAGTTACGTGTTTTCGCCACTATCATATTCAGATCCTCTCAACATGGAATATAATATTAACCAACAAATATAATGTTATGTGAAGACATTTTAACTGTAAAATACCACATACTGATACCAAGATTTTTTACATTTCAATAGCATCGCCATTTTATATATTTAGAAAGTGTTACAAGGAAGCTTTTCCTTTATTTTGTTTCCATATATATTGGCACATGAATGCCAATCTACAACATATTTATAGACACACTGAAGGAATAAGACTGTCGTGGTATGACATTATATTATATCAATACCATATTATATCTATGGGGGGAGGGACCGATAACTTCAAGGCGAACCGACAAAAGGGACGGAACGCCAAGAGTTTCGACGGGCGAAACAACTAGATAAGAGTGCAACGAGGTCAGGTATATTATGGGCAATGGCAAAGCTCAAGGTTATTTAAAGAGGCTTGAACAAAAATATAATTTTATTTACATAAAAAAAAATGAGAGAAATGATGGGCAAAAATTACATCAGAGAATAAAAGGGGAAAATTACATCAGATGGACGAAGGAGGGGGGGGGGGAATTGTAGTTATGGATCAGACTATGAAGTTAAAACTTAAGGTGTTACGGGATGAGACTATTCAAATGGGGGGGGGGGAATTAACGCAAATGGGTTACTGGAGAGGGAGAGGGTTTGGCTTACAGAAGATTCCGGGTGAGACGTCAGGGTAAGGCTTCACGGATGTCTTCTGCACGTGAGGCGAGGCCGCTCGAAGCTTGTGAGCGGGATGTTAAAGTGATGACGGTTCTCAAAAAAAAAGGGGGGGGCGGTAACGTCCGGTCCAGGGGAGAGTATTTCGGCCACCCGAAAACGAGGGGCGAACGAAGAGGGCTTCGACAGGAGTTGACGAGAGAAGTCGGAAAGATCACTCGGTAGCGATCGTTAAATGGAATTACCTCACTGGCTGGGGCTAATTCCAATACACAAAAATAGTTCAGCTGTCACTTTGCTTTGTTGTTAGCACCTGACTTGGAACTAGGGAAATTTTCTTGGGGTCCGGGCGAGACTTCTCAACTCTGTGTCTCCTCATGGGAGTCGAGCACTATTTATGTCTGAGGCTTTCCCCGGGGAGGGGGGTAGAGGGAAACAGCTCTACTCTCGAATGGCCTTGAATCTTCTTGCAGAGTCTATTCTAGCCTGCGTAAAGGTTAATCGTGGTGGACGCGGTTCGAGGCTACCGCTTGTGGAAGGGGGGGGGGCTTACCAATTTAAGCCTAACCGAGCCTTCTACAGCGCATGGAGGTTCCGTTCTGATCAAGAGATTCCACGTGGAATTCCCTCACAAAGACAAAATCCAGGTGTTCGAATACTTCGGCCACGGCTGTACGTCTTTCCAAATATTCCTAGGAAAATTAAATGTAAAAATATTTAATTTTGTTCCCTGAAATGAAGTAGGTTATAAAAACTTGCAATGTAGAAAAACCCGACGTGTGCTAGTGTTAAATTAGTTATCTTCTGTGCAAGTGTAATTCTCGTAGTATTAAAGTTTCTTCCATTGTATTCAGCAGTATTTAAGTATTTCACAGTTTATAAAGTAATGGAAATATTTATTAATGAGGTTTCCAAAATGGAAGAAAGCTCCGTTTCTCATCAATTATGTAGTTTATGGTTGTTCTTTACGAGGAAAATAAGTTGGGGATTCCTCATTAGGATATCGAGCGCCTTCCCTTTCAGACCTTGAGGGGCTAGGCGATTTGCCTTCCTGGTCACCGTGCTGACAGGACTCAGCGCCCCGTCTGGCCCCAGCTTAGCCTTTTCTCCCTCTTTCTGACATCCTGTCTTCTTATCCTGCTTCTTCACTTTCTATACAACCTCTCCCACAACTTTATCTGGTCGGCCTCTAATTTCACAGGGTAGACACCGACCAGCTCCCACTCACCCAACCATCCCGGATCGGGGGTGAGAGGGAAGGGGATAACGCCCCCCTCACCCCTGAGCTCCGGTTTGGGGGGTGGGTTTTTAACGACCTGCTTCACCCCAACCCTCACATTCCCTTTATCTCATTCCACAGTATTATCAATTTTACGCCGAATCTAGGGTGGAGCCGCATGCTGATGGACTGCCGGCCCACTAGGCAGGAGGAGTGGCCTCGAATGGCGGCAGCTAGCTCTGCCGGCCCCGTATTCACCCCTCGCAGAGTGAGTTCTCTTGGTGATTATCGTTTGCATCGCGTGAAAATACCAGGGTCACCATGCCCATGAATGAATAAAAAAAATAAATCTCCCTTCAGAGAAGGACCTTGCCGAAGCCGGTCCATCTGGCCTAGGGGTTCCTAACGAAGTAGAGAAGCGGGTTCATTCCCCGCCCTGCTCTCGTAAGAAGAAAAAGACATAAATAAGACTTGGGGCTCCTCTCACTCTGCGGGAGCTGCGGGGACGGACGGAGCCACTGCCGTTTCGGTATGCGACAAAGCCAAGATCGGCACGTCCGGCCCCGGTGCTCCCACTGGTGGGGAATTCCAGACAACGACTAAAGGTGTGCAGAGTGGAGCCTCGATTATGTCGCGGGCCCCTCATTCAGAGGTTACCTGGCGTTTTCGAGCCCGCTGGCTTCAAACGCTTCCTTGTTATTCGCTCCACTGATGGCAGCATGTTGGCTACGGGCAACATGATCGACCAAAGGAGAGCTCTAGCTAGCGCGATTGGCAGAGAGACAGAAGTGACCCGTTTCTCGGACGTGAGACTTCTGACGAATGCGTCGAATCCCGCGGAGGTGGCCATGATTAGTAGTGCCCTTCGGACACTTTAGGGCACGCTGGTGAGTGTGACGCCGCATTCTACCATGAACTTAGTGAAAGGAGTGGTTTATGCGAGGGAACTCTTGGACTACTCCATAGATGACATCATTTTGGAGCTGGCTGACCATGGAGCGGTCAAGGTTGAACGTGTGATGAGAAAACAGGGAGGGGCCTCGAGACCTACCCCTACACTCTTCGTTACGTTTAACTGTGACTAGCTTCCTGAGTCGCTGCCTGCCGGTTGGTATCGGTGGTACAGCGTGAAGGCATTCCTGCCACGGCTGCCGAGGTGCTACTAGTGCCCGCCCTCCCGAGTGGGTATAACGGTTTTTCGACCCCACCACCACGGGATGGGGGCCGGGCAGGAGGATGCGCCATTTAGACCCATCGTGATGTCTCCGTTCTTCTCTTTGCATTAACCACCTCCTTTCAGGCAGTAGCTGTGCGGCTGCATCTGGATAGGAGGTACCTGGATGGGTACTTCCGCCGTGTCGTGGCACGGTTGCCAAGGCCCTTTCTCTTGTTCGGTAATTTGAACGGAGACCGCTCGGGAGACTACTCGATCAATCCCAGGGTCAGATTCTTGTCGACCTGATCGACCAGCTTGAGATTGGTGTCCTAAATGTGGACGAGTTTACACATCGCCCGAGAACCGCTTCATTTTCCTGTCTTGATCTATCTCTGTGCTCTCCGGATCCACATCCTAATTTTGGGTGGGGAATAGTCGATGACCTCTATGGTAGTGATCCCTTTCACATCCAAATATCATTTTTTTCTCGGCCGCTGCCGCCTGAGAACCCGCCCGGAGGTTCTTGGCGCGGGCGCGGTGGTCCGTCGGCATTTCAGGAAATGACTGATATCTGTGTCGAGGAGTTAAGGTCTTCTCCGGCAATCTCATCGCCGTGGGCCTGACTACTATTCCTAGAACATCGCTTCCGTGGTGGTCAGCTGAGAGTAGGCAGCCCTCAAACACAAGCGTTATGCTTACATGCGCTATAAGCCCCACGCGAACGATTTTACTGTCTGTGAATTTCGTCTAGCTAGGGCTAGGTTCAGGTATGTTTCGAAGCATGCCCGCCCATCTTCCTGGCGGGCATACATGTCTTCACTTAACGGGAAGACCCCTCTAGCAGATGTGTGGAAGCGAGTCGAAAAGATTCGTGGGAAGTTCTCGCAGCACCCCCTCCCCTTTCGAGTAGAATGGGACCGCAATCTCGGACCTCGCGTCCGTGGCCGAGTCCGTGACCGCTTTCTCCACATTCTCTAGCCGGGATGCTGCTCCGCCAGAATTTAATGAGCGTCGTGATGTCGCCGAAGGCCGCCAACTCGACTTTACCTCCAGAAGCGGAGAACCCTTCAACGACAGGCTTGCATTAAGTGAATCGAGTTCCGCTCTCGCTTCGTGCGCGGATAGCGCCCCTGTCCCGTACGCCACATGGGTGAGCGAGGCATGGCCTTTCTATTAGATTTGTTTACACACACAACAGGATCTGGGTAGAAGGTATCCTCCATCCCTACTGTGCTCGCTCTTCGCAAATCGGCCGATTTCGGCCCAATTTCTCTAAACTTCTGCGTGTGCAAGTTGCTGGAGAAATTGGTAAATGTTAGATTAGCCTTTTTTTCTGGACAGAGGCGGCCATGTGTCTTTTGCACAGTGCGGCTTCCGCAAGTTTCACTCCACGTCAGATGCTCTGCTCCGACTGGAAAATGCTGTCCGCGGGGCTTCCTTCTAAGACAGTACTACCCCACAGTGTTTTTCGATCTGGAGAAGGCCTATGATACCGCATGGCGATGCGTTATCATGGAGACTCTCCACACGATGGGGGTGAGGGGACGGCTCCCAATCTTTATATCTTCATTTTTGCGAGATCGTCGATTCCGCGCACGGGTGGGTGGAGCGCTCTCCGGCCCAATGGAGCAGGAAGAGGGTGTCCCGCAGAGAAGTGTCCTCAGTGTCGCACTCTTTGCGCTCAGCATCAACGGCAGCACGTCGGTGCTGCCGGCAGATGTTCTTGTTATGCTCTTCTTAAACCTTTTGATCTCTTTTGGCGCGGCCCAGATGCCAACTTTATAGCGTTGACTCCAACAGGCACTGGACTGCGTCTCTCGATATCCCGATGCGCACAGGCTTCGGTTTTCCTTGCCCAAGACTAAGCTGGTGAACTTCTGCTGTCACCCATGGCTCTACGCAGACCCAGACTCGTTTCTAAATGGGGTGCGCTGGAATTGGTGGACTTGCACCGTTTCCTTCGTCTTGTATTTGACACTCCTCACCTGGGAGGCTCATATTCGCAGCCTTAGGGTCCCTTGTTCCTGCGCCATCGATATTCTTCGCTCCGTGACGTTCAGCGCCTGGGGTGCTGATAGGGCTACCGCCTTACTTTTTCATCGATCCTTTTTTCGTTCGAAGCTCGACTATGGATGCGAGTTTTTTTGCATCTGGAGCCGTGCGTGTATTGCAGAAGGTAGACTAGATTTACTACACCGGCCTTCGCCTGCCGACCTGTACCTTTCGCATGTACTCTATTGAGAGCCTACTTATCGATGCTGGGGAGATGCGACTGGTTCTGCGCCGTGCACAGTGCATTTTTTACCTGTACGCGCAAGCCCAACCTCTCCCTCACTCCCTCACTCGCTAACTGCTTTCACTGCATTCTCAGCTGATCTCGACTGTGCCTATGCCCCCGAGATACGCCAGTCATACCCTAAGCTCTTTGGATTTAGGGATAGGAATCTCCATCGAGAGGACGGTATAGCTCTCGGGCCGGGGTGCCCCTTTTTCTTCCCAGGACGCCATCCTGGAGGGTACCACCTTTGACTATTGGTCGCACGCCTCTGTTCATAAAGCTTCTACAGTGACGCGAGTATTGCGTTCCGCTTTTTTGGAGTACACGTCGTGCCACGCTGGAATCTTGCAATTGTATACGGATGTGTCTAAGTCCCAAGAGGAGATCGGTTTCCACGTCTTATCCCCTCTGTTTGAAGTCTGCGGGCGTCTGTCTTCACGGCCTAGCTGGTTGCAATGCACCGCTCGGTACAGGAGATAACATGCCGTGTCCGGTTCAGAGACCAGATTGAGATTTATAGCAACTCACAGGGCGCCCCGAGTGCTCTGGGGGCATGGAAATCTCCGCATCCCCTGGTTCGTGATATCCGTGACGCCACGTTTTTTGCGAGCCGGGTGGATGTCAAGATTATCTTCTGCTGGGTTCCTGAACATGTAGGAATTGCGGGGAATGAGGGCGCCAAAGAGTCCAAGAGGACTGGGCGACCTGACCAGCGTTTCCCTCTTGTTCACACCGATTACATGGCAAGAATACGGACAGCTGTCCGGGCTGCTTGTCAAAGAAGATGGGAGACGGTCGAGGGGAACTTAAAGTTAAGTGACATTGCGCCGCGACTGTTCCCATGACCTACCCCCTAATGCCGTGACGGCTTCAGGTTGCTTTCTGTCGTCTCCGAATTGGACCCACTCGCGGGACGCACCGCCATTTGATGGAGCGCTCGCCTGCGCCTTATTATGACTGCCGCGTTTTTCCCAGTATGGATGATCTTTGCGCACTATACCTATCCCGGTACCGGGATGAGCGGGGTCGCTACCGCTTGTCCATTGTACTCGGGACTGATTGGTGCACATGGACTTGCGGACTAAACGACTTTTTGGAGGAGGCTGACCTCCTCCACTTTATTTGACTGTTTGTTGTGGGTCGCATGTTCCTCAGCTGGAGCGCGCTTCCATCTTGTTACTTTCTTGCTTTCTTTAGCCGTCCTTTTTATCGTTGTTATTTCCATATTGTTTTTTGTTTGTTAATATAGTCTAGTGGTTGTGAATATGGCGACTTTTGCTCTAGTAGGCCGTCGCCAGTTGGGCTCCTAAAAAAAAGCGACCACCCTTTCGCTTTGTGGTTGCCATGACTCGGTCTCTTTACAGGTCGGTGCCTCTCTTTTCGCCAGCAACATCGGGTCCGAGCACTTCATCGGCTTGGCGGGATCCGGCGCCGCCGCTGGCATCTACGTTGGCGCTTTCGAGTTGAATGTAAGTGCGTTTTTCCTCTTTGCTCTTATGTCCCCACAAGAGTCCCGAGTGTATATTTGTAGCTCTTGTTTCAATCCTGTCGGTTCAAGAGATATGAGGCCATGGGGGCTACGAGTTGGAAGATGTCGAGATTGTCCTTTGCTGGATTCCTGGGCATGTTAGAGGTTGCTGGAGATGAGCGCCCCGATGAAGCCAGGCTGTCATTACAAACTAAGCATCCAGACCGGTGTTTCACTCTTTCCAATACTAACTTCATATCAGAGAGAAGATCAGCCTACAGGCCTACATGGCCATGAAAATAGGATACTGTACAGGGGTATTTAAAGGTCCCTGTCATTGCTCCCCTAATTTTCCTTGGACTCGTCTCCCAATCCCTCGACGGTATCAAACTCGATGGGATTACCTTGTTTAAACTGCTGCACCTGGAGGAGCTGCACGTCCTCTTAGCCCCAGTGTCAATGGGGAAGTCATGGCTCACTGGGTTATCGTGAACTCTGACTCCCCGTAAGGGGCGCATTGTTTGCCATCCTGGCCGCCTTGCTGACGGGTCTCAGCACCCCGTCCGACCCCAGCTTAGCCTCTTCTCCTTCCTTCAAAACACTCGTTTCCTCGCTTTTCATACAACCTCTCCCACAACTTTCTCTGGTCAGTCAGCCTCTAATTTCACAGGGTAGATGCTGACCTTCTTCTCAGCCAACTATCCCGGATCGGGGATGAGGGGGGGAAGGGAGAATGATCCCTAACCCCTGAGCTCCATTTTGGGATGGTGGGTTTTTAATAACCTGCTTTATCCCCACCCACATCTTCCTCACCTCCTCTTCCTTCCTATTTTCAAACACTATCCATTTTACGCCGGGTTCAAGGTAGAGCCACCATGCTGAGGGACTGCTATGCCACCAGGCGGAAGGGGTGGTTCGAAATGGCGGCACCTGGCTCTGCCAGGCCTGTACTCACCCTTTGCAGAGTGGGCCACTGCGGGTGGTGATTAGCGTTTGCATCCCGTAAAAAAGGGTCACCATGCCCATGGATAAAACAATCTCTTCCCATTTCCCCTTTAAGAACAACGTAGCCGCCCTTAGGCAGCTCCACAGAAAAAATGGAGGTCCCCCCTCTGTGGTTTCCCAGGGGACCCTCCATAACTCTTCAACCGGAGAGGAGGCTTACTCCTCTATCCAGTGCCTACGGGTGCAGGGGGCACCCCCTTCCTTGGAGTCACCACGTGACTCCAACCAGCTCAAATCTGGCAGTCCCACCTTTGCTTTCACAGGGGTCTGCCAGGAAAGCCAGCAGGCAGCCCATAACCGGCCGCTCCCCGTTGAAGCGGCTCGGTAGGGCAAACCTCCTTAGGGGGCAGAGGGAAGAAAGGCCCCATCGGCCGCTTCCCTCTAAATACCTGCTGGCCCAAATATTAAATCTAGCGGGGGTGAAGGCTTATGCCCCCCCCCCCCCAAAGAACATGGACGAGACAGACATGAACTCTGATGTCCTTGGGGGGGGGGGTCAAATGAAGGCCCCCCCCCCCTGAGATAGACATGCTCCGTGACGCAACCCAGCCTCAGAAGGTGGGGCCTTACATGGGGCCAGATTTGGGCTCGGCATTAAACACCGAGCCCGAGTCTGCTCCTATGCGGGGCCCTAGCCAGAAGGGTTGGGCTGCTAAGGCAGCACACGGAGGGGAGGGATCTCCTCCTCCGACCGGTGCCCCCACGACTGATGGGGCCTTCACCATCTCGGGGAAGGACCTTCAGAGCCCGGCCTATCTGGCCTAGGGGCTCCTGCTGGGGTAGGGGAGAAGCGGGTCCATTCCCCGCCCTCCTCTCCTAAAAAGAAAAAAAAACTAGTAAAAAAAACTGTTATTCGCTCCACTGATGTCAGCATGTTGGCCAAGGGCAACATGATCCATCAGAGGAGCGCTTTAGCTAGTATGATTGGTAGAGAGCCGAAGGTGACCCGTTTCTCGGATGGGAGCCTTCTGGCTAATGCGGCGGATCCCTTCGAGGTGGCCAAGATAAGTGCTCTTCGGACACTTGATCGCACCCCGGTGAGTGTGACACCGCACTCTACCATGAACTTTGTTAAAGGACTAGTTTATGGAAGGGAACTCGTGGACTACTCCATAGAAGATATCACTCTAAAGATGGCCGACCACGGGGCGGTTAAGGTCGAGCGTGTGATGAGAAAACAGGGAGGGGCCTCGAGACCCACCGCTACAGTCTTCGTCACGTTGGACCGTGACAAGCTCCTTGAGTCGGTGCGTGCCGGTTGTTACCGCTACCGCGTGAAGGCATTCGTGCCACTGCCGCGGCGGTGCTATTACTGTAGCCGCTTCGGCCATACGAATCGCTCATGTAGATGTGCAAAGTCGGGGTCACCCGAAGTCTGTGTAAATTGCTCTAAGGCCGCACACGATAAGTCCAAATCGTGTGTGGCCAAGTGTTTCAATTGCAGAGAGCCGCACCCTGCTTCTTCGAAGCAATGTGGTGCATATCTCCTTGAGAAAGAAATCCTGGCCGTTCAGGCCCAGGATCGACTCTCATTCCGCGAGACTAAGGACTTGGTCCTGGTGCGCCCGGCTCTGCCTGGGACGTCTTACGCCTCACTGGTTAGAAAGACACCCTCTGCTCCTGGCCCATCCAGGCCAACGAGCACATTTGTTTCCGCGCCCATTCGGAGCCCTTCTGCGGGTTCTACTCAACCAGGGCTGTCCCCCTTCCCCCAGCGTGACCGTTTCCCGTAAGGCGAAACAACCACGCGCCTCCACCGACTCGTTAGACTCACAGGAGGCAACACCCCTGAAGTTGATCGCCAAGCCATCTTCCGGGGTTCCTAAAGCTGCTCCTCTCTAGCAGAGGTGTGGAGGCGAGTCGAAAGGATTCGGAGCAAGTTCTCGCAGGACCTTCCTCCCCTCCCGTTCTCCAGGAGAATGGGAGCGCGATCTTGGCCCTTCGTCCGTGGTGGAATCCTTCGCGACCGCTTTCTCCGCATTATCTAGCCGGGATGCTGCTCCGCCAGCATTCAACGCACGTCGTGATGTCGCGGAAGGCCGCCGGCTGGACTTTACCTCCAGAGGCGGAGAACCCTTCAACGACAAGCTTACTCTGAGTGAGTTGCGTTCCGCTCCGCTCTCGCTTCGTGCGCGGACACCGCCCATGGTCCGGACGATGTCCCGTACGCCATGCTTCGACACCTGGGTGAGCGAGGCATGGCATTTCTGTTAGATTTGTTCAACAGGATCTGGGTGGAGGGTCTTCTCCCAGATTCCTGGCCAATCGCCACTGTGCTCGCCTTTCGCAAACCGGGGAGAGATCACTCTACTCGGGCTGGTTTCCGCCCAATCTTTCTAACCTCTTGCGTGTGCAAGTTGATGGAGAAATTTATAAATATTAGATTTGCCTTTTTCTGGAAAGCGGAGGCCATCTGTCTTCTGCGCAGTGCGGCTTCCGCAATTTCCACTCCACGTCTGATGCTCTGCTCCGACTGGAAAATGCCGTCTGCGAGGCCTTCCTTCGTAGACAGCACCTCGCCACGGTATTTTTCGATCTGGAGAAGGCCTATGATACCGCATGGCGATACGGTATCATGGAGACTCTCCACACGATGGGGGCGAGGGGACGCATCCCACTCTTTATATCTGAATTTTTGCGAGATCCTCGATTCCGCGTATGGGTTGGGGGAGCCATCTCTAGCCCAATGGAGCAGGAAGAGCGTCTCCCGCAAGAAGTGTCCTCAGTGTCACACTCATTGCCCTGAGCATCAACGGCATCACCTCGGTGTTGCCTAAAAATGATCTCGCTATGCTCTACGTGGACGACCTTTCGATCTCTTTTGGCGTGGCCCAGATGCCAACTCTGGAGCATCTACTCCAACAGGCATTGAACCGCGTCTCTCGCTATGCCAAAGCGCACAGGTTTCGGTTTTTCTTGGCCAAGACTAAGGTGGTGCACTTCTGCCGCCATCCACGGCTTTACCCTGACCCAGGCTTATTTCTAAATGGGGTTTGCTGGAAGTGGAGGACTCGCACCGCCATTTGATGGAGCGCTCGCCAGCGCCCTATTGTGAAGACTGCCTTGTCCCCCAGACTCTTCGACACATTCTTGTTGAATGTTAGTCTGGGTGATCTTCGCGCACGTTCTGTTACGGCACTGGGACGAGCGGGGTCGCTACTGCTGGTCATCCCTTGTACTCGGGACGAGTTTGTGCACATTGACGTATGGACTCTGACTTTTTGGAGGAGGCCGAGCTTCCGTTTATTTAACTAGGTGGGGTTTTTATTGTTGTTGTTTTCTCTGTAGGTCGCACGTCCTTGCTCCAGGTGATTGTGACGCCGCACTCGACCTTGAACTTCTCGAAAGTGGTGGTTTATTCCAAGGAATTAAAGACATCACCTTAGAGCTAACCGACTTTGGAGAGGTCAAGGTCGAACATTTGATGAGAAAACAGAGGGGCCTCGAGACCCACCCCTACACTCAGTCATGTTCGGCCGTGACATATTCCATTAGTAGGTGCGTGCCGGTTGGTATCGCTACAGCGGGAAGGCATTCATGCCACTGCCTACCTGTCCCGGTGCCGGGATGGGCAGGGTCACTACCGCCTGTCCCTCGTCTCGGGACGAGTTCGTGCACATTGACTGGTGGACTTGTAGACTTTTGGTGGGGAGGCCGGCCTTCTCCCGTTTATTTAACTAGGTGGGTTTTTTCTTGTTTTCTCTGGAGGACGCACCTACCTGCGCCGGGGGGAGGCGGACCTCCCCCCGACGCTCGAACCTGCTTCCTGTTGTTGCCTTTTTTTTTTTTTGTTATTTTAAAGTAGCCTAGTACTAGACTGTGGTGTTAAGTACGGCGACTTATGCCCAAAAAGGCAGTCGCCAGATGGGCTCCTAAAAACAAAGAAGAAATCATGCCATTGCCGCGGGGGTGCTACTATTTACTGCCATACGCCATACCACTACGCCATACGAATTGCCAAGTAGACTTGCAAAGTCGGGTTTACCCGAATTCTGTGTGAGTTGCTCCAAGACCGTACACCATACGTCCCCATTGTGTATGGCCAATTGTGTTAATTCCGGATAGCCGCACCCCGCGTATTCGAAGCAACCCGGTGCGTCTCTCGTGGGGAAAGAATACTGGCCCTTCAGGCTCAGGATCCTCTCTCATTTTGCGAGGCTAAGGACTTAGTCCTGGCGCGCCCGGCGCTGCCCGGGACGTCTTATGAATCAATTTTTTTTTTTTTAAAAGGCACCTTCTGCTCCTGCACCCATTCTGAACCCTTCTGCGTTTCAACTCACCTCGGACGGTCCCCTGGTAGAGCTGGCTGCATAAAGGGTTCACACCCAGCCTCGGCTAAATCTAGGGCTTTCCCCTTCCCCCAGGCGAAACTACCGCACGCCTCCACTGAGTCTTTAGACTCGCATATTGTAACACCCCTGAAGGTGGTCGTGAGGCCATCTTCTGGGATCCCTAAAGCTGCTCCCCGAAAGGAGGACAGCACCAAAGGAGGTATCCCGCCTCCGAATCTGCCCCTCCTGCCTTTGGTTTCGAGGTGGAGGGAGGAAAGGAATGGCAGGATGACCCCAACATCCTCCTATAAGTCCTTGAAGGCGACACTGCCCTGTTCGACCAAAACCCCTACCATTCCCCTCCCCCTTACTCCACCTACCGCACACCTTCACTACCTCTTAACCTCGCTACTTAAACCTCTTCAAAAACTTTGTTGGGGGCGGGGCAGTTTCTCTCATTCTCTTTGTTTCTTAGTTTTGCTTTTTAATAAACTCTCCCTAAGGTGTTCATGATCTTTTTTTTTCCTTTAAAAAGAGTTAATTATATTGTTTTCCCCGTCTTCCACAGGCTCTGATTCTGCTTCAACTTCTGGGATGGGTTTTCTTGCCAGTGTTCATCGCGAGTGGAGTAAGTAGAGTACCAGTGCCCGTTTAACCTAGTAGCACATGTAGCACGTGCTACGGGCCCCGCGCTTCAGGAGGTCCCGCGGGGATGTAAAAAAATAGTAATAATTAAGTTTTTGCCCTTAGGCACAGAAAGCCGAGACAAAATTATATTCATTTTCCTCATTTTTTATATTATTATATATGATACCAGGCAATGGCTCCTCCCACCTACGGGGGGGAGCTTGCGCTTCGCTACTAAGATTAAAATTTAAAATTAAAAAAAAGCAGCCATGGTTAAATATGTAGAAATTTTCTGAACTTCGCCAATTATAATAATTTTAAAAAGGAATTCTAAACTAAATTTCCCCCCATTCAAAATATCACGTTGCTAAAATATGGTTATAGAAGAAGATATATAAAAATAGATTTTCTGAAGTTCACCATTTGTAATTCTTTGGGTTTTAACAAATTCACAATTTCGATACTTATTTTTATTTCTGAACTTTACCATTTTGTTTTTTGATATTATAAAAGAATTATTGGAAATAATTTTGATAAAAAAACATAAGTCATGACCAAACTAGGATTTCCATTATTATGCAAATACTAAAAAAAATCCACTTCTTAAATTATAGTTAGTAATGATGATGATGATTACTATATATAAGAAAAGTATAGAAAACTTCACTAGAGCATACTGCATAGTATAATAAGTCTGGCATTATGTTATAGTAATACAGGGTGTGGTTCTTTTAAAAGGAATATAAAAAGTGTACAAAATAAAACGTCCCCCTTTCAGCCGAGTCCTCCCAGCCATACTAGCAGTTCTTTTAAATTCCTCAGATAATTTTTCCCATCTATGCAAAGGAAAATGGGGTGTGTGGGTGAGATACCATATATATATATATATATATATATATATATATATATATATATATATATATATATATATATATATATATATATATATATATATATATATATATATACACGGTTGGGGGCCCCGCTGTTCATTGCGCTACGGGCCCCTCAACTCCTTAAAACGGCCCTGTAGATTACCACTGTATTTTTGTTATCTTATCTACTATCGTTTTATGAGTTCTTATCGTTAGGGTTCTTGTTTATTGTTTTATCTCTCGTTTACTTCATGATAGACAATTGCCTAATTAATAATCACAATCATAATTAACCTTTCCAAAATAGCAAAAAATCCCCTTTGCGTTTTTACGAGGCTGTTTCGCGCTGTTGCATTTTGGTCGCCTCCTTGAAGTTTATACTAACCCCCTCCATTGCTCGTAGGGTTGTTGTGGTTTGGTAGTGCAACTGCTATGATCTTTAGGTTGTTTACCATGCCTGTTCCTTCGATATATTCCCCTTTTCCCCTCTATTTCTCTATTTGGTGACGTCTTAAATTTGGAATGAGTTGCTTCCCCGGTGAGGCCTGGCGCACAAAATACTTTTTTGTTTTTTAAAAATTTTATGATGTTGATTCCTCGGGTTTTGCCTTTAAATAAAACCGGTCGCCCCCCAGTCACTTTTTTTAATGAAAATGCGCTAGTTGCATTGTCTTGTTGCGATTAAGACTCTTCCTCTTGGTGTCGGGTCGTCGCCAGAAAAAGGAGAGACTTTTGAGGTGGCCACGCTCGTTCCCCGTCTCCTCTTAGACGGTAATTCGTGCCTAGGTCTCTTGGACCAATACGGAATGACACCGCTTCCTTGCGCTTCCTCTCCGACTGCTTCCAAATTTACTACTGCTCAGGAGACCTCTTGTAGCCGAGTGGATACGGCGTTTGTCCGCTAACGTCGCTGTACCGGGTTCGATCCCGGCTTCAGCGGTCACAAACGTCAACGCACGTCGAGATCTGTCTACCGACTGGGGGACGCGCTGTGCTCACCCCGTTTTCGGGTGGGTAGATCTTACACTTCTCATCACACACAGTCAAGTACAACACTGCTTTCTTTCCTCTCCCGTTTGCCCACAACACACACACACACACACACACACACTCTTGCAAGGGATCCTTCCGATGTGTATCTATATCCACATACATCTGACGCGGAACAGGTCCCTCTGTCCCGGGGCGACGGCGGTTCCACCTGAACGCTGTTTGGTATCAGACAAACGTACTTCCTGACACATCTCCCCGAAGAGGACCAGTCCCTGGTGCCTTCGGGCTCAACAGCGATTGTCATACTGACCTTTATGTCTATTTCATTATCCGGTCGGGATCCGCCT